>CM052443.1:34937339-34957305 GCA_028533085.1 Varecia variegata
CCAACTAAAAATATATAGAAAAAAATTAGCCGGGCATGGTGGCGCATGCCTGTAGTCCCAGCTACTCGGGAGGCTGAGGCAGTAGGATCGCTTGAGCCCAGGAGTTTGAGGTTGCTGTGAGCTAGGAGGACGCCACGGCACTCACTCTAGCCCGGGCAACAGAGTGAGACTCTGTCTCAAAAAAAAAAAAAAAAAAAAACCTGCTTGTAATAAAAGCCAAACAGAGCACTCCTCAAGGCAACTTGGAAGTATGTCCCAGTCAGCTGTCCTCAACTTGACCCAAATAAACTCTTTATATTAAAAAAGTCTGCCTCAGACTCTTCTTTTTAGGATGACATTCCAGATGCCTATTTCACAAACATTCACAAAAACCTAGGTGCATTAAAGATATAAATGTAAAAAGCAAAAAATCTTAAAATCTCAGACAATATAGAAAATTATCTTTCTGACCTTGGGATAGGGAAGGATTTCTTAAAATAAGTTTGATAAATTCAACTACATTAAAAGCAAGAACTTTTTTTCCCCAATGTGCCCATTCTTCTGTAGAAGCAAGAACTTTTGTTTAGCAAAAGACACCATTAGGTGTAAAACAAGCCACAAAATAAGATAAAATTTTAGTTCACAAATATTCAAAGGACAAGTATCCAAAATGCACAAAAGAAACACAGATGCCAATGACAGGGGGTAAATTAAAACCACAGTGAGGCCGGGTGAGATGGCTCATGCCTGTAATCCCAGCACTGCGGAAGGACAAGGCAGGAGGATCACTTGAGCCCAGGAGTTCAAGACCAGCCTGAGCAAAAGCAAGACTCTGTCTCTACTAAAACTAGAAAAATTAGCCAGGTGTGATGGTGCACACCTGTAGTCCCAGCTACTCAGGAGGCTGAGCCAGGAGGATCGCTTGAGTCCAGGAGTTTGCGGTTGCAGTGAGCTATGATGATGCCACTGCACTCTAGCCAGGGTGACAGAGCAAGACTCTGTCTCCAAAAAAAAAAAAAAAAAAAGTTTAAAAATCAGCAAAAAGACTTTAAAATAAATTAATAAAAATTGAAAAAATGAAACCACAGTGAGATATCACTTTATATCTACCTAGACAGGCAAAAATCAAGAAGTCCAATGACAGTATGGAGTATCAGAGAGATGTGTATCAACAAAAACTCTAACATCTTGCTGGTAGTAATTTGGTACAACTACTTTGTTCAACTTTACATGACTGTGCCAAATTGATTTCCATTCCATGCCCTGTAACGTAGTATTTCTAACCTAAAGAAACTTTTAGTCATGTCAATAGGAGACACAAACAAGAATATTTACAGCTGGAGTTCCACTTCTGGAATGGCAGCTTGAGGAGCTCCACAAACCCCAGTGAAGCATAACTGGTAAAAGTTATTTTTAAAAAAAAACATTCAAAGATTTTGGAAATTGTCCTAAGGCACACAGAAAATGACTACACAATTACTAAAGAAGATCTGCTGGCCGGGCGCGGTGGCTCACGCCTGTAATCCTAGCACTCTGGGAGGCCGAGGCAGGTGGATCGCTCGAGGTCAGGAGTTTGAGACCAGCCTGAGCAAGAGCGAGACCCTGTCTCTACTAAAAATAGAAAGAAATGATCTGGACAGCTAAAATATATATAGAAAAATTTAGCTGGGCATGGTGGCACATGCCTGTAGTCTCAGCTACTCAGGAGGCTGAGGTAGTAGGATCGCTTAAGCCCAGGAGTTTGAGGTTGCTGTGAGCTAGGCTGACGCCATGGCACTCACTCTAGCCCGGGCAACAGAGTGAGACTCTGTCTCAAAAAAAAAAAAACAAACAAAACAAAACAAAAAGAACATCTGCTAAAACTCAGTAAGAATAGCAAGAATATGTGGCATTTGAGCCACAACACACACCCCTCCCTCTCAGCTTAGCATGAGGGAACCTCCCCTCTAGGAAGAAGCTCCCAATCTAAGGCTATGATATCTTCCTGAGAGGAGCAAGCCACCCACATTTCTCATCTCCTCCCAAGCTTCACTCCCACCCCAGTTACACAATGAAGGGGATAAATTTGAGATGAGTACATCTAAGGGATTTGAGGCTCCCTTCTTTCTCACCCATTGCCACTCATAAAAGGAAACCTCTATTTCGGGCATGGCAGATTGAGAATACTTAGACCCCAAATGCTTTCACCCCAGCTCTTTCATAGGGTGGAGATTCCATGTTGGGGGAGGTAAGCAGAAAAACCAGAGTGCTGCCCACACCTAGTACCTTGCTCCTAAAGCAGGGCTCTCAGAGAGAAGCATGCCACAGTGCCAACACCTGCTCCAAATATCTCCCTAAAGGAACTGACTTTATTTCAACCTGTAGAGAAGTTTAAGGGTAAGGGCACCCTTAAATACAGTGGAACAATTTAGAGAAGGCTTGTAGCTTCATGAGAGACACAAGCTAAACCACAAGTCTACTATTAGAGTTTACCAGAGAAAATCAGACAAAGAGAATTAAAAAGGGTCCTTCTGGAGTCAGAACAAACCTCAAACACTGGCCTCAAAAGTAACCCTTGTAAAGGAGGCCAGATTTAATTGGATCAGACTGTGGAGCAAGTCAGGCTCTAGGGCACTGTTGAAAACAACTGTTGAGAAAACATGCCAATCATTTAGCACTGAAAGGATCCTAACAGCTGGGTATGATACCAGCAGAGGCAGATAGGTTAACAGAGAGATCCAGGAGACACTCAAAAAGAACCCTGCTAAAGGTGACAGTGCTCATGCCCACAGCTGTGCCCTCTGCAGAGCAACATCAGTAGCTCATTATAGGGAGAATGGACTTCATTAAAATAGTTCAAGCGTTTTTGTTTTTGTTTTTTTTAAAAAGCAGCAACATACCCAAGGGAGTGGGGACCAGTATTTAGAGTTGCTACACTATATTACATAAAATATCCAGCTTTTAACAAATTATCACATGCAAAGGAACAAAAGTGTTTCTTTTTTAGACAACAGAAACCACCTGTGAGGGGGAATAGATTCCAGACTTAGTAAACAAAGACTTCAGAATAACTATTTTAAATATGTTCAAAGGACAAAAGAAACCATACTTAAAGTAGTAAAGTATGATGATGATATCTCATCAAATAGAGAATATCACTATAGAGAGATAAATATTATTTTAAAAAAAGAATTCTGAAAAAAAAAAAAAAATTCCAGGCCTGCCTAAGAGCTAAAAAAAAAAAAGAATTCTGTAGTTAAAAAGTACAGTAACAAATAAATTCATCAGAAGGGCTCAACAGTAGACCTGAACTGGCAAAAAAATAAAAAGTAAACTTGAAGATAGATCAATAGAAATTATGTAATCCAAAAAATAGAAAGGAAAAAAAGAAGAAAAATAAACAGAGCCTCATAAACATGGGACACCAACAAGGGCAACAATATAGGTATAATATAATGTGAGTACCAAAGGGAAAGGAGGGAGGGAAGGAGGCAGGGACAGAGAGGAGCAGAAAAAATATTCAACTTTGCTTACCAAAGTTGGTGGAAAACAATCTAGACATCAAAGCACCTCAAAAAACTCCAAGTGTAAGTGCAGAGAGCCACACCAAGACACATACTAGTGAAAATGTTCAAAACCAGCGGGTGTGGTGGCTCACAAGTGTAATCCTAGCAGTTTGGGAGGCCAAGACGGGAACATTGAAGACAGGAGTTCGAGACTAGCCTGAGCAAGAGCAAGACTCTATCTCTACAAAATAATAGAAAAATCAGCCAGGTGAGGTGGCACATGTCTGTAGTTCCAGCTATTCAGGGGGCTCAGGCAGGAAGATAGTTCAAGTCCAGGAGTTTGAAGTTGCAGTGAGCTGTGATGATGCCACTGCACTAAGTCTCAAAAAAAAAAAAAAAAAAAGTTCAAAACAGAAACAAGTGCTCGCTTCAGCAGCACATATACTAAAACAAAAAAATAGAAACAAAACGCAGGCAAAATAAAGACATTCAAAATTTGAATAGAAAATGAAGGCAAAGGCCGGGCGCGGTGGCTCACACCTGTAATCCTAGCACTCTGGGAGGCCAAGGCGGGTGGATTGTTTGAGCTCAGGAGCTCGAGACCAGCCTGAGCAATAGCGAGACCTCATCTCTACTAAAAATAGGAAGAAATTATATGGACAGCTAAAAAAATATATATAGAAAAAGTTAGCAGGGCATGGTGGCGCATGCCTGTAGTCCCAGCTACTCAGGAGGCTGAGGCAGGAGGATTGCTCGAGCCCAGGAGTTTGAGGTTGCTGTGAGCTAGGCTGACGCCACAGCACTCTAGCCCGGGCAACAGAGTGAGACTCTGTCTCAAAAAAATAAATAAATAAATAAATAAATAAACAAACAAACAAACAAATAAAGGCAAAGATATTCAAAAGTAAAATAAACAAAAACTGAGAAGATTCATTGCTAACAGATACTCTCTTCTAGAAATACTTCAAGCTAAAAATGGGTGAATCCTGGCAGTAATCCAATTCACATGAAAAAACAAAGAGCACTGGTAAAGACAAGTATGTAATTTGACAGTATAAATGCATATTACTTCTTTCTTCTCTTAACTGGTTTAAAAAAAACCAATTGTATAGAACATACAACTGTATTTTTGGAAATAAAACACAGAAATCTAATATTTTTGCAAATAAAAGCACAGAGGAGATGGATGGGAGCAAAGCTGTATTGCACTAAGGAAATGACTTCAAATGGTAGCTAAAATCCACAGGAAGAAATGAAGAAAGCCCAGAAATGACAAATAAGAATGTAATATTAATATAACAAATGCTATAAATATGTCCTAGCTCAGTTTCTTTAAAAGACACAAAGTTATATAAGATAATAACCACAAGAAGGTATTGTTGGGTTTGCAATATATTTGGATGTAATGTGTAGAGCAATAGCACACATGCACACACACAGGTAAGAGGAAAAAGAGCTATATAAAAGAAAGGTTTATCTTGATGAATATAAACATGAAGTAGTTTCCAATAAGATTCATTGTAAGACCTAGAGCAACCACTACAAAAAACACTTCAAAAAAGTTGAAAAAATTACAAAGGAATTAAAATGTTACACTAAAAAATCTTCACTTAATGCAAAAGGACACCGGACAGAATAGAGGAACAAAAAGTAAACACATAGAAAACAAAAGTTAAGTGGCAGATCTAAGAAAACAAAAGTGGCTGATCTAAGTCCAACTATATTAACACCAAATGTGAACAGATTAAATAATCCAACCAAAAAGCAAAAAGTGTCAGACTGGGTAAAAAACAATAGCCAACTATATGTTGTCTACAAGAGACACACATTAGACTGAAAGATACAAAAGAGCCCGGGCGCGGTGGCTCACGCCTGTAATCCTAGCACTCTGGGAGGCCGAGGCAGGTGGATCGCTTGAGGTCAGGAGTTGGAGACCAGCCTGAGCAAGAGCCGAGACCCCGTCTCTACTAAAAATAGAAAGAAATTATCTGGCCAACTAAAAAATATATATATAGAAAAAATTAGCTGGGCATGGTGGCACATGCCTTGTAGTCCCAGCTACTCGGGAGGCTGAGGCAGTAGGATCGCTTAAGCCCAGGAGTGTGAGGTTGCTGTGAGCTAGGCTGATGCCACAGCACTCACTCTAGCCCGGGCAAAAAAAAGCGAGACTCTGTCTCCAAAAAAAAAAAAAAACATACAATGAAAAGAAATGAGAACATCTGGATCTGTTAATACTTTTTTTTTTAATCTCTGCAATAAACCCTTCATGTTTTCCTGTCATGGAAAGTGCACCATCTGTACATACACTAACTAAATTTACCAACTTCACATTTATTTTGAAAGTTGTTGAAGATATCTATTTCCTGTGTTCTGTTCACTTCACAAGAGTGCCCTAAGCAAGTAATTCTTCATAGCAAAGAAATTGTTATGACCTCAATGAAGTATAATACCTATGCTGAGTCAGTAGTATCAGCTGATTCATCCAAAGTGATTGAATAATATATATTTTCCTTTTAAGTACTTCATGAAGTTGTTCTGTTAAGTTGAACAGTTATGGTTCTCCTTGAAAGAGGCAGTTGTCTCTACTTTGTAATGTTATTGGTGTCTAAACATTCTACAACTTCGATAATGCATTCTTTCACAATTTCTACATCACTGAACAGCTTCCCTTTTTTCCTGAGTATATAAGCTACTTTATAAATTGCTTCAGTAGCATTATTTCCAGGTCTTACTGCTGCTTCAAAGAATTGTCTTTGTTTTTGCTTTGCATCTTTTAATGTCTGTAATACAACCTTTCATGCCTCTCCCTCTAATTTAAAATATTTGTGGTCCTTATGAGAGTTATAATGCTGATGAGCATTGAATTTCTTTAATGTTGATGTCATAGTATCACAAAGCAAGCAAATCATCTTATCTTTAGCAGAAACATGATAGTATTGCAATCCCAAACCTCATTAAAAAATCTGTTTTCTTCCTTCATCGGTCTCTGTCTTCTTTGACAGGATAGGCTGTTAAGCAGGAAGAATTAAAAAATACTGTTGAGCTGTGCAACTAGTCATAAATATCATTTCAAACACAACACAGTGCACCACTGTCAAAAGCTGATAACAGACTGGCATACTTGACCGCCATAAACTCTAACCAACCAGCCTAGAGCAGTAGTGGCACCAGTCAGGTGGGGGAAATTAGAATTAAATCATGAGCGTAGCAGCCATCAATTTAGCCCTTATGGCTTACTAATGTTCTAATTGTGCCAGTCAGTCTGGGAGGATTATTTCATTGAAATTATTTTATTCTTTGGTATTTTAAATATGTCATTTTAAAAATAAAATAAAGATATAAAAGAAACAAAAATGTATTAATAAAAATAAAAGCATTTATTCTGTAAAATTTGGATTTAGTAAAAAGGCTACATGGCTTCAAAAATTTGGATTTAGACTTCAGGACCTAGAAGGCCACAAGTATCCCACCCCTGACCTGGTCCTTATTCTGTGGCCTTGGACTGAAACTTCCAGGCTACCAAATATTATATAACTAGTTGACATCGAGCTAACACGAGCCCTCTTAGGCATATTTATTCAATAAGTAACAAATCCACATAACAGAATTATCATCCAGCCTACATTTCTCTATATTCAAAGCCTAACTTCCCCAACTCAATTATAAGGCTCATCTACTCTTACTATTAAAGTCTATAACATGACTTCTTAGATTCCATAAGTAGTTTTCTAAAATTACGTATTCACATTGTTGGTCATGTATTTAAATAATATTTGGGGGGTATAATTTTTTTTGAGACGGAGTCTCACTCTGTTGCCCGGGCTAGAGTGCCGTGGCATCAGCCTAGCTCGCAGCAACCTCAAACTCCTGGGCTCAAGGGATCCTCCTGCCTCAGCCTTCCAAGTAGCTGGGACTACAGGCGTGCACCACCATGCCCGGCTAATTTTTTTCTATATATTTTTAGTTGTCCAGTTAATTTCTTTCTATTTTTAGTAGGATCTCGCTCTTGCTCAGGCTGGTCTCGAACTCCTGGGCTCAAATGATTCACCCGCCTCCACCTCCCAGAGTGCTAGGATTATAGGTGTGAGCCACCGCGCCCGGCCTTGGGGTTATAATTTGGCAAAACCTATCGAAATGTTACCATTTAAGCCAGCAATTCCACTTCCAGCAATTTATCCTATAAAAACCCATGTTTACAAAATTGCACAGAAGATGTTTATTATAGGTCGGTCATGGTGGCTCACACCTCTAATCCTAGCACTTTGGGAGGCCGAGGCGGGAGGATCCATTGAGTTGAGGAGTTCCAGACCACACTGAGCAAGAGCAAGACCCCGTCTCTACTAAAAAAAAAAATAGAAAGAAATTAGCTGGACAACTAAAAATATACAGAAAAAAATTAGCCCGGCATGGTGGCACATGCCTGTAATCCCAGCTATTTGGGAGGCTGAGGCAGTAGGATCACTTGAGCCCAGGAGTTTGAGGTTGCTGTGAGCTAGGCTGATGCCAGGGCACTCTAGCCCGGGCAACATTAGTGAGACTCTGCCTCAAAAAAAAAAAAAAAAAAAGAAGAAGAAGAAGATGTTTATTATAAAGCATCATTTGTAATAGTAGAAAGTACTGCAAACAGTATCAATACCCATGAATAGGAAAGTGGTCAAAAAAGGACCACATGTAGTTGAAAAATGAGGAAAATTTACAGGTACTAACATGAAAAGGATACCATAAAATTCTTAATACTCTGAAGTGGGGATTACATTTTAGTAATTTTTTTACATGAAATTTTTACTGCTTTTATAAGCAGCATAAGTAAAGAAATCAATACTCAACACACTAATATGGGTGATGGCCCTCAGAATCCCTTAGGAGCTGCAGTCCTATTGCCCCCTACTCTCCACACAATTGCCTGCATTCAAATACTTAAGGGCCTTCTCTGTGCCAAACAATTTACTAGGCCCTAGGAATAAAGTTAGTGACATAGCGTCCCTGCTTCTGTGGAACTTATAATCAAAAAGAAAAACAACAATGATAAAATGTGAGAGTACTATGGGGGAGAGTACAGCATGCAAGTGGGAACACATAATAGGAGAACCTAATGTAGCCTTTGAGGGAGGGCAGCAGGAAAGGACCACCAGCACTTTCGCCTGAGGGATGACTGTCAATAGAATAGTGCCATTGCCACTCCATTGCTGACTCCACAGCTTTTGGAATCCAAACAAGGGATGATGTATGGTGAGCAATGAAGAGAACAGTCTCTCATTTCAGGAAGCCCAGCAGCACTGTGACAACTGTGGAGCTGATGATCACAAACGTTGTATCCCTTTGCTAAAGCTAGAGTGGAAACAAAGAACTTATCCAGGGAGTGGTTTAGGAGTTTGAGAAAGAAGATGCAAATCTATGCCCTGTCTCAGAATGAAAAACGACCTCAACTGCTTCATAAGTAACTTCCACACACTTTTGCACAGTATGAGGGTCATGCAGAATTTATCACAATTTATGATATAAAAGTCCTTGTTCTTCATTCTCAAATGAGTAGTAGAAGAGATGAAGAATACCAAAAATAGAAAGGAACACAGTTTGGTCTAAAATCCCACGTTTACAAAAAAGATTGACTAAATTACCAAAAACCCTTCATTTCCTCACAGTGCCCCCTCCACACACTTTTTATTTCAAGCTCCTGCTCCCTAGAAAAATCTGTCACGCATATGTATTATTTTTTTTTAAAAAACAAGTTCTGTTCATAGAGAAAACTAAAGAGAAATCAAATATTTAAAAGTATTCATTACCTTGAAAAATGAAGAACATAGGCCGGGCGCGGTGGCTCACGCCTGTAATCCTAGCACTCTGGGAGGCCGAGGCGGGCGGATCGCTCAAGGTCAGGAGTTCGAGACCAGCCTGAGCAAGAGCGAGACCCCGTCTCTACTAAAAATAGGAAGAAATTCTTGCTGTATGAAATCGCTGTAAAAAATAAACAATAAAAAGAAGAAACAAAAAAAAAAAAAGAAAAAAAAAATAGGAAGAAATTATCTGGCCAACTAAAAATATAGAAAAAATTAGCCGGGCATGGTGGCGCATGCCTGTAGTCCCAGCTACTCGGGAGGCTGAGGCAGAAGGATTGCTTAAGCCCAGGAGTTTGAGGTTGCTGTGAGCTAGGCTGATGCCAAGGCACTCACTCGCTCAGGCAACAAAGCAAGAGTCTGTCTCAAAAAAAAAAAAAAAAAAAAAAATGAAGAACATATATAATGTAAGCACTCCTGAGTAATCAACTGCTAATCCAAAGTACACAAAAGAAATAGTACAAGATTCATAACCTTTTTTAAAAAATTACTTTAATCAGTGTTTCCATTTCATTCTTTAATTACTGGTTCTCTTTTCTGCACCAGCAAGGGCACAAATGTGTTAGTATGCTCTTCTGCCATACATCAGCAGAAATTCCTCAAAGCAGCCTCTTTACAGCACCTTCCCACCTCCTGTGTAACTAACAATTCCTAAAAACAAATTATCTTCTCTCTTTTTGTGGGGATTTCTCTGTAGTTAACAACATAACATGTTTTAGTATAGTACTACAAACTAACTTAGGCTGTGGTTCTAGTTTGCTGCTATTTAACTTCTGCAAATTTCAGTTTTTGTTTCTTGGTACGTAAAATGAAAGATTAGGCACTAAAATTCTCTAAGTAATCTTTAGCACTGATATTCAAAGGGGCATTTTGTACACACACAAGTAAGTGGCAAGCACAGTGCTGTGGAAAGAGTTAAAACAGACCTGGATTCAAATCCCCTCTGACACCTATGGATTGTCTGGTATTGGGCAAATTACTTACCCTTGGAGACCTCTTTTCTAATTTGCTACCTGCCTATTATGACCAATGAATAAAAGAACATATAAAAAGTGCCTACCACAGTAAGTCCTCACTCAGTAAGTGATTCATTCCCACTTAACAGCAAGTTTTCACTCTTGTCAGTTCTATCTTAACACTTTGTTTCTGAACAAAGTTCAATGGCTAGACAGCAGGGGGTAATTTCATTCAAACACATTTATAACTACTTTATAAGAATATAGGCAGAATGACAACTTAGAACTGTCCACAATGTTCATGACCAAATACGTTAGTTACAAAAAGAGCCCCTGTCATTTTGCTAGGGGATAACAATATCTTTAGAATTAATGCTTCTACCTCTTTACCATCTTTGTAGGTAAGAGGTCCAATTACTGCTAGGCAAAATCATAACAACAGAAGACAGAATCCAAGAAACTTTCAGTTGAGAAAAGAAGGTAAAACACTCAAAAATCATCCTGCATATTTACAATATGTGAATTATTACAAAACAAGACCTTTATGTAAATCATGAAAAACAGTCCAAGAGAGGAGTAAGCCCTAGGATAGATAGTAAGTAATTGACTCATTAACAGTAGCATTCACACATAGATTCCATTGCAAATATAACAACTGCATGGCTCTGATCTATTTGTTAACTCTGGCAATTGTTCCCAGTGAGAGGGATTCTTCTAATTGAAAGTTTCAATCATTATATATCTCAAGATTGCGCAGGAAGCAGCATTATTCGTTTCTGGTACTAGAAAGCAGTAGACTTGTTCTGGCTTGCTTACATTTTAAAATCTCTGAGTTTTAACATACAAAAACTTTCAAAATACACTTTTTTTTAACCATCATAATCTAAATGTGTGAAAATAACACTGTATAAACTGGTCCATTCTCCACAAGAAAATAGACTTCAGCTATACCCTATCTCCCCCACGTAGGAGCCAGTGCCTCAAAGGCCCTCCTGAATATGCTGCTCCAGCTTTTAATGTGTCGTTTAGGTGAAAAGATGCTTTCCTTAAATACGAAAAGAAAAACTATGCAGTGATGACACAAAAATTGTAAAGCCAAATCACTGCACAATAGGCTGCTTCCTGAAAGCTTAATGAAAAATCAAGATTATGAAAGGTTCTCCTGGCTCAGAGTGTTTTAGAGCTACCAGAAAGAGGGAGCAATCCGGGGCTGCGACGTTTGCCGTCGCCACTGGCTGGACCGACAGATAAGGCTGGAAGCGTGATCATCAACATACCTGGAGGAAGCTGCAAATTAGCAGGCAAATGGATTGTTGTGGCGTTGGGGGTTTTCACGGTGACTATCTGAGGAGCAGGCAGCCTGGGGCCGCTGCTGAGTTTAGGAGGAGCGTTGACAGGAGCCACTTTGGTCACCAGGGTCCCCACGGGGGACCGTAGGGGCTGGGAAGCCGTGGACTCCACGCAGACGCTGACAGGAGCCTTAGTCACGGCGCCCAGGGCCACCGGAGTGCTCTCCATCCTCACCGGCAGAGCCCCGGCAGGGGCCATGGTCACGGTCCCAGAAGCGCTCACGCCAGAGCGCGGAGCGGTGCCGGCCGGTTCGGTGAGGCCGGCGGGCATCCCCCCAGGGGATCAGCGGCAGCTGCGGCGCTGCCGTTCCGGGAGCAGAGGTGAGGAGAGGCTTGGCAAACGGCAGCCGACTCCAGTGCAGTTCGGGCTCCACAGCATCGCTGGGGAAAGGTGCAAGGACCGCGGCAGGGAAGTCAGTGAAGGGCGCCGGCTGGACAGCAGGACCCGCACGTCCCGGACCTTCCTCCCGTCCGCGCGAGCCGGGGCTGTGCCCGGCAGCAACACGCGCCCAGCGGCTTCCTCAGAGGCGCTCACACGTGCGCCGGCTCAGCCCGGCGCCTCAGCCTGGGGTCCCGCTGCGGTGGAGTCTGGCCGCTCGGCTCCCGAAAATGCGTCGCTCCCCACCTCGGAGCCTAACTCTACGCAGCGCCTCCCCCGCCAGAAATTTCAAAACCTAGGGCGCCCAAAGACCCCTACGCGCGCTCTGCACAGCCCCACGGCGCCGCCACGCCAGCCATGTTTATATAGCCACGCGGAGACCTCGCGCACGCGCACAGGCCGCCGCCGCCGCCCCGGGCTTCCCCGGAATCCGGCCGTCTGATTGGCCACGGAGCGGAACTGCACCCGTGACGTCACTAGGGATGGCGCCAGAGGGCATCAAAATATTCCCCAGAATGGGGAGGAAGGAGAAGCGGATTACCAAAACCTATCACGCGGGGAAGGGGATAAACTGCACTTGGAGAACTGCAGCATCCGCGTTCGTGTCCTTGGTATCCCCAGTTGTGTGTTCTTCGAAAAGCTGGGACTAGACTGTCTCAAGGCTTCTTTTATTTTTTGAGTCTCACTCTGTTGTCCCAGGTAGAGTGCAGTGGCGTCATCGTAGCTCACCACCACCTCCAACTCCTGGGCTCAAGCGTCCTTCTGCCTCAGCCTCCCAAGTAGCTGGGACTACAGATGGTACTACAGGCACGCACCTCCACGTCGGCGAGTTTTTTCTATTTTTAGTAGAGGTGGGGTCTCGTTCTTGCTCAGGCTGGTCTCAAACTCCTGACCTCAAGCAATCCTGCCGTCCCAACCTCCCATAGTGCTGGGATTACAGGCGTGAACCACTGAGCCCGGTCCAGGCTTCTATTTTTTAAGGAACAATGTGGAGAACTGATTTTGGGGAAGGGTCACTTAGTAATAATTCAATCACGGGTTTTCACTGTTTTTCTGTGGGCTTCCCTCTAAAGCGTCGCTAAAATTACTATTGATTGCAGTTGACAATGTGAGAATCAGAATGGTGTATATTTTGTAGTCTGTCAAATATGCCTATTTTCATATTTTAGAGTTCAATTGCCTAAAATCATCAATGGAAAATTGTTTCTTCTTCAGTGCTGCTATAGATGTCTCTATCTCTTCTAAACTTATTAAAATTGTTTGCATGTCTAGCTTCTTCCAAACTAGGGCAGTGCCTTTTGATAACATACCAACATCCTCCAATTCTAGTACTGAGATCTTAAGTGCAATCCTGGATATTCTTTGAATAAATGAATTGTATTGAATGAATCAGTAACAGTGCAATATGGAAAAGCTTGCCGGTTGGTGAGCTAGTCCGAAAAGACGCCTTGATTTCAGGTTAATGTCACAATATTGTATATTTTTCTAGGAGCCAACAGTAAACTGAAGGAGATTTTACAAGTAGGCAGGTGTAATGGTCTGAATGTTTGTGTTCCCTCAAAGTTTATATTTTGAAATCTTCGCTCCCAAGTTGATAGTATTAGGAGGTGGGGCCTTTGGGATATGATTAGATCTTAAGGGTGGTGCCCTCATAAATGTGATTAGGCCTTATAAAAGAGAGCCCACTCACCACCAAAAATAACTACGTGAAGTGTTAATTATCTGGATTTAATCATCCAAATCATCCATGATATATATCAAAATATCACATTGTACTTCATAAGTATATACAATTTTTTTCAGTTAAAAATAAATAATATTTTTTTAAAAGAAAGCAAGCATAGAGAGATCCCACTCTCTGTCCACTGTGTGACTTCACAACCTCTGTAACTATAAGAAATAAATTTCGGTTATTTATAAGGTACCTGGCCTGTAGTACTTTGTCAGATTAACCCAAATGGACTAAGACAGCAGGCAACTTGACCTTCACAGCCCTTACTTTTCTCCCTCCCTGTAAACTACAATGGACAGGATCTAGTGAAGTCCTGGTACTTCACTACCTATGCTGTCTCCCACTACTCAACCAGTCCAAATAAATCAAAAACCCATCTCATGACCCAAATCAATTGCAGCCTCTCCTTTTCTATGATGACTTCTCTGATTATTTACCTTCTAGCCAATGCCTCAAAATGGAGTTAGGGAGAGGAAAACTAAATTTATTGAGCACCTCTTGTCTGCTAGTCATTAAGAAATGCATTTCATTTTTCCTTTTCTTTTTTTTTTTCCGAACAACCCCTTCGTTGTACTAACTTAAAAACTGCAGTTTAGAAAGTAATTTATTCCAAGATCAAGTAGCTAATGAAGAAATCAAAAAAAGAAAAAAAAAATAGAAAGTAATTTATCCAACAGGCTGGAATTCAGACCAGTCAGTATGATGCCAAAGTACATCTCTTTCTTTAATTCCACAAATGTCTGATTTATCATATACCCCACACTGCCCCTGGCAAAAATGCCTTGAGCATAAAAGATATCTAATGAGTATTTGCTAAGCGGATGAATTGATTGGAGCTATGCAGCATTTTCAGTGAAGCAACATGGTGTAGTGGATTTGAATCTTAGATCTGCTCTTCACCAACTGGGCAAATTGTTTAGTCCTGATTTTTCTCTCTCCATATGGTATGGTTCAATAAATACTAACGGAAGGAAAGCTCAAAGTTTGTTCTGAGAACTCCCTCTTTCTAAATTTCCATTAGACCCCACGCCCAACTCACATTCTTTGTTTGGATATGTAATTAACTTCAATTAAGTTACTAAAAGGCTTGGTTGGGGAACTGTACTTTTTCATTAAGTTAACCTTGTACATTTTTCTTATAAACATTTGTGTGTGCTGTATAATTTGTCTCACCGATGGGAATTTTAATTTTCTAGTTCTAAAGAATTCTTCCCTACTCTTCCCTACTCAGCACTGGTAACCACTGTGAATTTGAAGTTTAGTAATAATTATGTTTACATTAAAAACTTAATAAAACAGGATATGCATGGGGGGCAAAATAATGTGTTTTATCTCACTGTAAAAAAAAGGGAAAATGAAGGAAGCAAGTATTAATTTGATTTTATGTTTATTTGTTAAAATATTCATAAAATTAAAGATGTTGAAAAATACACACCTGCTAAATAAGGCAATGTCATTAAATATGCCATTAAATTTCCAAATATTTGGTCCACCAATTCAGGTAATGAAACAAAACTGTGAACAAATATAAAATTTATATTTCTATTTTTTTTTCTCTTTTTTTTTCTTTTTTTTTTTTACCTCTCAAGAGGAGAAAATATATTTCTAATATTTCACTATTTTGCATACACAAGAACACAATTTAACTGACCAAAACCAAAGGCTAAAGGTACACATATTGAATGCACAATGTAAATTATTTTTATTGTCCTTCTGATTTTCTAAGTGCTCAAAGTCTCTTCAGAAAATGAATCAAAGTGTACTACTCTGTAGAATTTGAAAAGGAAGACTGTGAAAGGATTCACTGAAAAAAAAAATCTGGTGAGGCTAAGATGGCTATCACCTCAGTTTCAAAGTAATTCAGAAACAAATGCCTTCAAGTTCTGTACTCTTGAACGTGGTCCACTAATTGAGTGTTTTTACATCAGAGCATTTAAATACTGTTTTTGCAACAAAACACTCCTACAATGTAAGATTCACTGTCTTTCCTTTTCTCCTAAAGGAATGTGCCTTAAATTCTTCAAAAGTTTTGACTTCATAAGTGCTTTCCATTTTTTTATGCCTCCATTAAAGGTTTAAAAAAATCTGAGGCACTTCTTAAAATTTTTAGTATTTAAAAGAAATACTCAGGCCAGGCTTGGTGCTCACACCTGTATTCTGAGCCCTTTGGGAGGCTGAGGGGGGAGGGTTACTTGAGACCAGGAGTTCAAGACCAGCCTGGGCAACATAGGGAGACCCCACCCCCCACCCCATCTCTACAAAAATGGAAAAATGCCAAATGTGGTAGTAGTCCCAGCTACTGGGGAGGCTGAACCAGGAGAATTGCGTGTGCACAGGAGTTCAAGGCTGCAGTTCAAGTGTGCCACTGCACTCCAGCCTGGGCAACAGAGTGAGACCGTGTCTATTAAAAAGAAAAAAAGTAATACTCGGAAAAAATGGATACCACGGAAAGGTCCAGCCCAAATATAGAAGATCCATTCTAACTATGAAATACTAATCAGCCAGTAAGATTTACATTTTTGGAGGTATATATATTGACATGGAAAAAAAGATGTTACAAGGTTGGATGTAAAGTATGATTCCATTTTTGGGAAATAAAAAAAACACTTTTAAACCAATTAACAGATAAATGCTCAGAAGAAAATTATACACAAAACTATTAACAGAGGGCATCTCTATTTGGAGACATCGTAAGTGATAATTTTCTATTTGTGTCTCTGTATTTTCTAACTTTTCTACAATGAATGTGTACTATTTGAATAATCCATAATTAACCCCAACTTTTTCTTAAAATATGTATTCTTAGTGACAACTGAAATCTGTGTCCCAGTCTTTTCCACATAGCACCCAAGAAACTTCACTGGACATCATGAAGCTAAGCAAATATGGTAGCCTGCCAAAGCTATGCCAAGCAGAAGCTTATTACAAATACTGCTTTAACCTAAGAAGATAGGCTGTTTTCTAAGTGTGAATAATCATTTCCTTTCATTTCATACTAAGTGTAGAAAATGTATTGGCTGATCAAGCAGCCATAATCCCAGAAATAATATTTAATTTCTATAAGATTCTGCAAACACTGAACTTTGTATTATAGTACTCATTTCCTTAAATTATATATTTTGAAAAGCTCCTCCTCCCCACCTCCCTTAAGTCATTCATTCACATAACATATATTTATTGAGTGCTAACTATGTGCTTGGCAGTAAAGAATACATAAAATTAAAAAAGACAAAAATCTCTATCCAAGTGAATCATACATTCCATTGGAAAGAGACAAAATGAAAAATTAAATTATGTGCTGTATTAGGTGGTGATAAGTGTCATGGAAAAAGGCAATAAACTACACCACAGAAAATACTGTTGATGTGTGGAGGAAGGAAGAAATGGAAGGCAGCAAAATTATTGATATAAAGGCCCCTGTAGGTCCCTATAAGGATTTTGTCTTTTACCCTGAGTGAGGTAAAGGCATTGGGAGATTTTGAGCAGCAAAGAGACATTATTTGACTTTTTGGTTTTTGGGTTTTTTTTGAGACAATGTTTTGCTCTGTCATCTTAGGTAGAGTGCCTAGGCATTATCATAGCTCACTGCAACCTCAAACTCCTGGGCTCAAGCAATCCTCCTGCCTCAGCCTCCCAAGTAGCAGGGACTTCCAGGCACGTGCCCCCATGCCCAGCTAATTTTTCTATTTTTTATCGTGACAAGGTCTCACTTTTGTGTGAATAGCCCAAGAGAGCAAGGACAGTAGTAGCAAGACCATTTAAGGAGGCTACAGGAAAATCTAGGTGAGAAATAATAGTGACTTAGACCAAAATGATAGTGGTGGAAGTGATGAAAAATGGTCCAATTCTGGGGATATTTTGACAGCAGAGCCAACAGATTTTCCTGATAGATTGAGCATGAGGTATGAAAGAGAAGAGTTAAGGATGACTGAAAGGTTTTGGGCCAGAGCAAACTGGAAGAATGAGTTGCAATTAATTGAAATAGGAAAGACTGCTGTGGGGGTTGGAAAATCAGGTGCTCAATTTAGGATTTTTTTCCATCTTAAGGAAAAAATATGCAGCACTTCATGAATTTTCATGTCATCCTTGCACAGGGGCCATGCTAATCTTCTCTGTATCATTCCACTTTTTAGTATATGTGCTTCAGAAGCGAGCACGAGGATATTTTAATTTGAAATGCTTACTTGATATCCAAATAAGTGTGGAATAGGCAGCTGGGTATGTAAGCCTCAAGTTCAATAAAGAGTTGCAGGCTGTTTATATACATATATATAAACATATATATGTAGTTTATAGATATACACACACACATATATATTTGCCAGCATACAGACAGGTTTTTTTTCTATTTGTTTTTGTTTTGTTTTGATTTGGAGACAGAGTCTCACGCTGTTGCCCAGGCTAGAGTGCCGTGGTACGATCATAGCTTACTGCAGCTTGAACTCCTGGGCTCAAACAATCCTCCCGTGTCACCCTCCAGAGGTGTTGGGATTACAGCCGTGAACCACTGCACCCTGCTCTGTAGGTGGTATTTTTAAAGCCACCGACTGGGCTCAAAAAGCTCATGGAGGAAAGGAGTATAAGATGGGGAATGGAGAAGACCAGCATGCTGGGTACTGTCATGTTAAAGGTCAGGTTGATGAGGAGGACCCAGCATTCAAAGATAGTGAAAATATCCTCATTGATAAGAGGAAAACGAGGAGAGTGTGGCATCCTGGAAGCCCAAAAGTGACTGAAATTCAGATGGAGAGAGTGATCAACTGTATCAAATGCCGCTGATAGGGCAAGAAAAATGACGATTGGTGAGTGCCCATTAGAGATAGCAACACAATGTGGAGGTCATTAGTAACCTTGACAAGTGAAGTCAGTGAAATGTGGTGTAAGATTTTTGGATTGGCCGGCGCCAAAGAAAGAAAGATGAGCAGAGTTGAAAGGGGTAAGCGACGAGGCTTTATTGGGGTGCTCCCAGGCAAGGTTCATAGGCCCCGAGAGAGAGAGGCCCGAGAAGTCACATCGCCCAGAAGTTTTGAGTGGGCTTATATATGTTTTTAGGGCTGGGTGTGGGGGTTTCTTTGGCGGGAAGATTTATGGTGGGGAGACCAACGAATTTTCTGTTGCAGTTTTAGGGTGGGTATTGAGAAATAGGAGGGGCCGGTGGTATGTGTGGACTCTAGGAACCGAGACCCTTATCAGGGTAACTATCCAGGTGTGGTCATCCTTTAACTTAGCTGGGCCTTGCAGGCATTGTTCTAGGCAGGTCTCGTGGGCTTCTTCTTTTTCCATTAGGGAGGGGAGGGGTGCCTGCCACCAGCCTTACATGTGGGGCTTAATTAGAGTATATTCAAAAAAGAATAAGAGGGAAGTGTTTTTGAAGACTGTGAAGTTGTAATGCAAAGTAGAGTAGAAAAATGTAGCAGTGACGGGAAGGGATGAGGTCAGGAAAGAGATCTTCTTTACAATAACAGCATACTTAAATGCTGATGGCAGTGATTCAGTAGGGAGGGAAAATTGCTGATAAAGGAATAAAGAGGGGAGATTTGTTGGAGCCACGTCCTTGAGGGTAAAAAGGGATGGGATCTAGTGCACAAGTAAGGGGGCTGAGCTTTGATGAGAGCCATAGGCCATTCATCTATGGCAACAGAAGGGAAGGGGGAGTTCTCGGCCACAGACACAGGTAGGTGGATATTTGTGGTGGTGGGAACTTGTCTAAATTCTCTTCTAATCATTCTCCCTTCCTCCAATCCAATCCGTATCCCTCACTGTTTCTAAGACAATCTTTCTAATATGCAAATCTAATTATGTAACTCTCTCACCACTTTTTATTAATAATATCCTCCCATTACCCACAGGATATAATCTCAGATAGTTAGCATGGGATACAGGGTTCATTATGAACTGGCACCTGCTAAATTGTCCACGCAGTCCTACTCTGCCATGTGCCCATTGTCATCATTAGGAACTACAGAAATTTCCCAAATGTCCCAAGCTCTCTTTCTCAATTTCATGACTTTGATTTTTTTTTTTTTTGAGACAGAGTCTCACTTTGTTGTCTGGGCTAGAGTGCCCTGGCATCAGCCTGGCTCACAGCAACCTCAAACTCCTGGGCTCAAGCAATCCTCCTGCCTCAGCCTCCCGAGTAGCTGGGACTACAGGCATGCGCCACCATGCCCGGCTAATTTTTTTCTATACATACTTTTAGATGTCCATATAATTTCTTTCTATTTTTAGTAGAGACGGGGTCTCGCTCTTGTT
>CM052443.1:34957805-34981797 GCA_028533085.1 Varecia variegata
TGTCTCCTACAGCTTTATACGTATAAGATCTGGGTTTAAATTCAGATTTGCAATGCGCTTTAGAATATCAAAGACGTTGAGAAGACTTGCAGTAAAGCAGCTGTTCCCAAACATTTTCATCCCATGAAACTTTTACACTTTTAAAAGTTATTAAGGACTCCCTCAAATCTTCTTTATATGGATTTCCTGTATCACTATTTACCATGTTAGAAAATAAAACTGAGAAAAGTATAAATTATTTATTAGTTCACTGAAAAATAACCATATAAGCTTTACTACATGCTCTATTAGTTAGGATCCAGTCACGAGACAGATATCACATTAGTTATTTGAAGAGGGAAATTTTATTTTATTTTAGTTAGTCTTTTTAGAGACAGAGTCTTGCTCTGTCTCCCAGGCTGGAGCACAGTGACCTGATCCTAGCTCACTGTAACCTCAAACTCCAGGGTTCAAGCAATCCTCTTGCCTTAGCTTCCTGAGTAGCTAGGACTACAGGCATGCACCACCATGATTGGCTAATTTTTTAATTTTTATTCTTAGTAGAGACAGGGTCTTGCTATGGTGCCCGGGCTGGTCTTGAACTCCTGGCCTCAAGTGATCCTCCTACCTCAGCCTCCCAAAGTGCTGGGATTGTAGGTGTGAGCCACTGCACTTGGCTGAAGAGGGAAATTTTAATATGAAGAATTGTTAGCTAGTAGAAGGTGGTTAACGACTACAAAGAGTAGGACTCTAAGGCATCCAGAGGTAGCACGTGCAAAAAGTCCCATACTCCCTCTAGAGGGAGAGTGGACAATAAAAGAACCAAGGTCAAAGAGAGGGTCATTTCCCAGGGCTGAGATTCAGACCTCTCAAAGAGAGCAGGGAACTTGCACTGGCCGACAGCGTGAAGAAACTTGCCAGAGGGAACGGCTCATTGCCACAGATAAAGCCACTGAATGCGGGGAAAGCATGGCCCAAAGGCTAAGTGGAGTTCACTGCTCTGAATAATAATAACGGATTACCAGAATCCAGATGCCAAATACCTACTGCTAAGCTCTGCAGAATCACTTCAGCGCCCTCTATTGACCAAGATTAACATTGCACCAGCGAGTAAAGGAGAAACGTTTTCAGGTCAGGGTCCAGCTCTGATGTGACTCTTTCACTTTTTTTGGAAATTATGGTTATTTTTCATTTTTAAAAAATGAAAATTTTTTCATATTTAAAAAATATTTATGAAATATTATAAAATATTGGTAACGTGTGCTAGTTATGACGTTGTTATCTCTCAGCTACAAACCTACCTCCTTTTGCCCTCCTTTGTGCTGTCAGGGTATCTATTTCAGCGGGGGTCAAAGGTCTGCTCCCAGCTTCTAGGCAAAGCTGCCAGCGAGGGGCTGTAGTGGCCTCACCCAATCACACATCTGCCCTCCTTGGCCCTGAGCAATGTGATTGAGACCTGGGGGTACAGGATCTGGCCTGTGGACCTGTCCCTGGGTCCCCAAAGATCAATCCCTGATCATGCCAGGAAGAAGCGTGCTGGTCCTGAGTTGCCCAAGGGGTGCCCCAGCAGGTTTGATGTCCCTCCACCTTGGGGCATTCCTGCATCAGGGAGCAGCATGGGGGAGGGCCAATGGGCAGGGAGCTCGAAGCCTGAGCATCCCTCAGTCCGCTGTAGGACCCCCAGCAGAAAGGTCTGAGCTCCATTCTCTGTGGAACCCTTGGTGTGGTGGCTCTATTATCTCTCGCTGCAGGTGGGGGAGGGGAAGGGGAGAAAAAAAGTCTGAAAGGTTTGAGCCCCACTCTCTGTGGAAGGCCCGGTGTGGTGGACGCCCCGACAGAGAGGAGAAGCAGCTCCTGCGAGCCCTGGCTCAATGGTCTCTCAGCAGCCATGGGTGGGACAGGGGAAGGGGAGGAAAAGAGTCTGAGTGGAAGAAAGCTAGCACTCTGGTCATTTCTGTCTCTCTCCAGAAGGCAGCCCACCCAGAATGTCAAGACTCTGGGGTCATGCAGATCCCCTGGGACCCACCGACCCCCTGTGCCTCCTACCATCTGGGCTGGAGTTGGGAAATGTTTGTGTGGGAATAAGTGAGATGAAAACTGAGGGGCTGAGGCCCCCTGGGGAGGACAAAGGTGCATGGTGGGTGGAGAATTAGCACCTCCTGTCTTGGCTCAGGTCTGCAGTGATGGGAAGTGACCCTGAGGGCACTGGCTGCCTGGTGCTTCGTCCCCATGAAGCTCCCAGTTCACGGCGGCAGCAACTTTCGGGCTTGTGAGGGTAGAACTCTCTGGCAGCTCGGGAGCCCACTGACTGCCACAGACTTCGGGGAGGGAGAAATAAGCCCCTCCACCTACCCTACTTGCTGGACTCTGAGCCTCTTGGGGGTCGATCTCTCCCAGTATCCTGCTCCTTCATGTTCTGGGGGCTTTCTTCCCACACTCGAGGACTCCGGAACCTCCTGGAACCATCACCGTGGTTGCTCCACTGGCTGCTCTGTTGGAGTTTCTCCAGGCCCTGGTTCTCATCTCCATGTTTAAATTTTTCTTTTTTTCTTTTTTTGAAGAAAAGAGTCTCACTCCATCACCCTAGCTACAGTGCAGTGGCATCATCATGGCTCACTGCGACCTCAAATTCCTGGGCTCAGGCGATCCTTCTGCCTCAGCCTCCTGAGTAGCTGGCTCTACAGGCACATTCCACAACACCCGGGTAATTTTTTCTATTTTTAGTAGAGACGAGGTCTTGCACTTGCTCAGGCTGGTCTTGAACTCCTGAGCTTAAGCAATCCTCCCACCTTGGCCTCCCAGAGGGCTAGGATTATAGGCGTGAGCCACCACGCCCAGCCTAAATTTTTCTTCAATCATTTTTCTGCATTGAATAGTTTTTGGATTTATAATTGTGAAATACATAAAATACACAGTGCAGATAACAGATATGCACAGTTGAGGGAATAATGAAGCGAACATGTGCACAACCCACCACCCACCTTTAGAAAAGCATTACCAGTTCCAGTGCATTCCTCTCCCCAGCCCCAATGGAAAGTACTCACTATCCTGAGTTTTCTAACAACCATTCCCTTGCTTTCGTTTTATCTCAAATGTTGTTTCTTTTAAATACTTTATTTAGTTTTGCAGGTCTTTAAGCTTCCTATAAATGCTATTGTATATATTCTTTCATAATTTATTTTTTGTTCAATGTTTCTGAGATTTATTCATTCTGATACATACAGCTGTAGTTCCTTCTTCCTTTTCCCCGGCTATATGTATGCTACTACATGAATAAATCACACTTTCATTGTTCTCCTTTGATGAACATTAGGTTATTCTCTTTTTTTTGTCACAAACAATGCCTTTACATGTGAGTCTTTTATGTATATACACAACTTGCTGTAGGCTTATATATCTGGGAGTAGAATTGCTAGCTAAAGGGCACATGCCTCTTTGACTTTCTTAGGTTCACTAACTTGCGAGGCAGTTGTCTTAGTCTACAGTTCTAACAGTAGCAGATAAGAGTTTTTTGGTTCCGATGCTCACTAATACATTATACATTTTTAATTTTTGCCAATCTGATGGCTGTAAAACATTAGTATCTCATTGTAGTTATAATATATATTTCCTTGATTATTAGTCTGGTAGAACATCATTTAATAAGATACTCATAAGAGAAAATCATTCAGTTTTCTCTTCTGTGGAACTATTTATATGTGCCACTCACTTTTGTTATTTTTTATTCCTTTGAATCAACAGTTTTTATATCCAGACACACACCTTTTGTCATTTCTATGTGTTATAAATATCTTCCATTTGTGGCCTGTCTTTTCACTTTCTTTATGGTTTTTTTTTTTTTTTTTTTTGAGACAGGATGTCGCTCTGTCACCCAGGCTGGAGTACAGTGGCACGATCATAGCTCAGCGCACAGCTCACTGCAGCCTTGAACTTCTGGGCTCAAGCCATCTTCCCACCTCAGCCTCCCAAGTAGCTGCAACTACAGGCACAAGCCACTGCGCTTGGAATAGTTTTATCTTTTATGTTTTGATCTTTAATCCACCTGAAATTGATTTTTTAAAAGTAGTGGTCCAATATCCTTTCTTTCCAAATGAATAACCAGTTGTCCTATCACTGTTTAGTGAAAAGGTAATTCTTTACCCACTGAAAAGCAATGCTAGCTGCCCTAAACCAAGGATGCAGTAAGTGAGGGTGTGTTTCTAGGTTCTCCACTGTGCTCGCTCCCTGTGCTAACACAACTTCTTCTAGAGTAGCACCAGCGTCTGCTCAGATGCCTTCTCTGACTTCCAAATCCTTAATTTCAGTTCCTGAGGATTTCCCATTCCTTCGTGGGAGCTCATCTATACATTTAAAAGGATATTTGTTAGATTTTACCCAGCATTTCTACGCCTATAGTGAGAAATTTTTTAGTTTACCTATTTAGCCATAATCTAATGCTGGAAAGAGAAGTTGTTTAGGTAATTCCTAAAATCAAATGTTTGTGGGGGATTTGAGGGAGGAAAAGCATAAAGTACTTGGATATTGGGGAATATTCTCTCAGTAAAATAAGTAAAAGTGACATTTTAAATAGCAATGTTTGAGTATTTTTTGGTTAAAACTTCACATTAAGTAAAAAATTGCTTTGCAAAGATCAGTGAAGCCTGGCCAAAATAATACCTAAATTTCCAAAGTAAAATTAATCAGTCGAGCAAAAACAATCGGACTCTGGTATCTGAGAAATAACTGATTCCACTGGAGGAATAAAGCTGGTGAGATAAAAACCCTCTTGCCTCTCATGACACATCCTTGTAAGGGACATTGGTGAGAAATGAGAAATGTTTGCATTCTGATGGACAGTTGTGGTAGCAAAGCACTATAAGCATCAACACCGTGGGCATAAATCACATAACTTGTTTCATGAGAACTGTTAAGAGAATTAAATGAGTTAATATTTGCAAAGAACTCAAAACAGTGTCTGGCATGTAGTGACTATCGTATTATATCAGTACTTGTCAAGCAAAAATAAGGGATGGAATTACAACCATATCCCATTTTTTTAGAGACAGGGTCTCACACTGCTGCTTAGGCTGGAGTGTAGAGTGCAGTGGTGCAATCACAGCTCACTGCAACCACGAACTCCCGGGCTCAAGGGATCCTCCTGCCTTAGCCTCCTAAGTAGCTGGGATTACAGGCATGAGCCACTGCACCTGGCCACAACCACATGCTTTAGATGATGTGTCCCTTTTCTCCCCAGATAGGAAATATGGAGATCCACAGAGCTGGGCTGTGATTTAGAAGAAAGCCATTAACATTATATCTATTTTTAGCCAAATCTATCCAGAGGTGTAGAATGTCCTGTCCTTAGGATCAGAGGTGGAAATTGGGAGATAGGGAGGTCTCACTCCCTTCTTTTGCTTCTGGAAAGCTAAGCAGGGCCAGCAGGGGATCAGGGAACAAGTATTTGGCTTTGATTCTAAGCTTTAGAAAGAAGAGGTATGGGGAGTCACAAAATTCCATGGCTCCAGTGAAACTAGGAAGGCAATTAGAGCTGTACATTCAGCCCTAGAAAATGCCCATAATCTTTACATATGAGGAATCGAAGTGCAGCGGCAGAAGGCCAGGAATTTGATCCAAGATGAACAACAGTGAGGCAGCCCTGTAAAGACTTTATATCTCTTAAAACTCTGACTCTGCTCTTTCCTTTACTCTCTTGTCAAAGCACTACAACCGTCAGTGGCTGAGAGCTTCTTATGATAGCTGCTAACCCATGCTGATTCTTTTCTTTACCATCTCCCCTAAGCTTTTCATTCTTCTGCAAAAACTCAACCTCTCTCCTCGTTTTCAAAAACATTAAAAAAAGAAAGACAAAGCTCTAAAATAATAAAGTATATGGGCTTTTATTTTTATGCCTATTAATGTCCTCTGTTTTCAAAAATATAAACTCATTACAGGCATGAAGCACATCCCTTTCATGGGCCATTGGATTAAATTCTCTCTGTGGGCAGGGATCACTTTTTCTATTTCTCTTGTTCCTCCCAGTAAGCCTAGCACAATGTCAAGCACTCAGATATTTCATGGAACATGTAACAAACCTAACATTCTGGACATATTTGAGATAAAATAAAAAATCTAAAGTAAAAATTACATGTATTAATTTATTTCCTTGTTTTCATATAGCATCCTGTTAATATGCCCTTATAAAAGCTCTTACCACACTTTAATAGCCTGTTTGGATTAGCCTTTAATAAATATGAAGGCAGCTCTAACAAAATTTTGAGAATTCACCAGTACAAGGATGTTTTTGTCATTCATCGAGAAATGCAGTTCAATATTATATTTGGTTTATTTTGGAATAGTTATCTCTTTAACTGACAGTCAATACTCAAACCACCAAATTATTAATTTTTTAAAATTAAAAGTTCTTTCTTAATTAAATTTGCACATATGAAGAAAAGTAACACACTGGACAAGTTATGTAGTCTCAGGCTTATGTGGAATTATGACTCCTTTCAACAATTACTGAAATCTCCTTTCAAAGAAAATCTTAACACCAACCCATGTTTGACTATGTAACAGAATGAAGACAGACACAAATCTGGCATTCTCAAAACACCGCACAAGTAATAAATGTAATGCTGCAAAGTAACTTATTTCCTCCAAAACTTCACTAAACAATTCCAAGCAGTACAACAAAACATTAAAACTCCCAGTGGTCATCTTAAGAATTAGATAGACTTCTTCGATTTTTTCTTCTCTGCTTCTTCCTTTTCCTTTTCTATTTCAGTTACTTGTAATTCAATTTCTTTAGCGCTGAACATCTGAAAAGAGAAAAAATTTTAAAGAACAAATTTTAATTATACCAATAACATCGAAATATTTATAATATGAAGAAATCTAATATTTTATCCTATTTTCTTAAGACTGGTCAAGGGGAGTGTTAATATTTTATAAGTTTATATTTTCTGTCTATAACTTTATATTTTATAGCTTCAAATATACAATGAAATGTCTTAGAAGGTTCAAAAGCAACATATTTGTAACAATTATGGTCAAAACCAGACCTCCGAAATGTCCACTATCACTGTGCTAAAAAGGAAAGCAAGGCAAAAGGAGATACTGCATTATATTAATATATCCTATATATGCATATAACTCTAAAAACATTTTTTAATGCAAAGCTTATTTCTATTCATAAGCAAATAACCCATTAGTGAACTCCCCTGATCCCATCATACTGTGTGATTCTCTGACAGGGTTTAACTGTTTTATTGGCCCATAGAACAGTCAAAAGAGGTGGGAAGGATGATTTACACTGCTTTGTTCATGTCTCCCTCACTAAGTAGGAAGCAAAAAGAGTTTTTATTTTCTAGGAATTGGCTATGTATTTTGCTTTTCTGTTGTACTGCTTACAAGTATGTCCAAGATTACATGATTGCGGCTGTAAGACTATTTCATTGAAGTTAAGACGTTATATAGGGACATCTAAGTTTAATGATCTTAATACTGAAAAGAGATATCTATGAAACTGATAAATGAATAATCAACTTTATGGGAAGGCAAATTTTCAATGATGTTAGAGATAGAAGGGATTTTAGCAATTAGTCCATCACCAGATTTTACATATAAGGAAACTGAGATTCACAGAGTTAAATTATTTGGTAGAAGATTAAAGAGGGATTAAAGATTAGGTGCTCTGACTCTTGTTTCAACTCCAGAATTCTTTCCATTTCACTAATAAGATGTGTGTCAGAAAACCTGTATTTGTCAATAATCTATGTAAAAGATTCCTGAAAATTTTATGAAGTGAATTTACCCATCAAGCAATTATTGGGAGTTCCACGAGCTCTGAAAATAAAATAGAATAATATAGTTCTTGCCTGCCATTAGGGAGTCCACAGCTTAGTGGAAAAAAGACATAAAAATAGATTGTTACATTATAACAAAAACCTGAATAAAGTGATATGACGTTACCTGGGGAAGAGTCAAAGAGCCTTCTTAAAATTAGGTCCAGTGTAGTGAACATGTAGAAATTAAGGAGATAGCCAACTACATCAAACTAACTCCTGTGCTACATGCACATAATTATAAAAAATCAAATGGCACTAAAAGCTTATAATGAAATATAGTGGTCCCTTGCTCTACCCACCCCACAACACCTCCAGCCCTTAATTTACTATTCACAGGCAACCACATTCAACTATTCTAACTGTTCCCTTTGGTGTCAACTTCATATTTCTAAGTATTAGGCTTTTACTGCTATTTCTTTCTTTATTTCATTTCAGATACTATCCACTGACTTCCTAGTATTACGTGTCTTCCTGATCCCCACCCTACTCCATCTTTGCTGTTCTGAAACTTCTTGATGAAACACCTATGCGCCATGCTGAGTACTTGGTGACTCATGTCCTACAGTTCTAGGAAATTTTCTTCTATTATTTCCTTGATAATTTTTATTCTCATATCTGTTTTTCTTTCTTCATTACAGGCTGGACCTTATATGCTGATGTTCCAACTGATCTTTTTTGATTGTTCATCTCTAGACGTCATGGTTTTTTTTTTTTTTCTGGATGATTTCCTTATTTTCTTTTTAATTCTAAACTTTTAATTCTGGACATTATATTCTGAATTTCCAAGAGCACTTTGGATTCTCTGAATGTCTCATTTTTTATATTCCTCTCATCTCTCTGAGGTTACTAATCACAAGTTTTACTGTTGTTTCAGATTTCCTCTGGGTACTGTAATGCTGTAAAGTCTCTATAATTGTTTAAGTCCTTTTTTTTTTTTTTGAGACAGGGTCTTGCTGTGTTGCCCGGGTGGACTGCAGTGGTGTCATCATAGCTCACTGCATTCTCAAACTCCTGGGCTCAAGTGATCCTCCTACCTCAGCCTCCCAAGTAGCTGGGACTTTAGGCATGTGCCACCACACTTGGCTAATTTTTTATTTTTTGTAGAGATAGGGTCTCGCTATGTTGCTCAGACTGGTCTTCAACTCTTGGCCTCAAGTGATCCTTCTGCCTCAGCCTCCCAAAGTGCTAGGATTATAGGCCTGAACCACCATGTCTGGTTTATTGTTAAGTCCTTTTTCTCTCTGTTTTAGTTTACTTTTCATAATATCTAGAGATCCTTGGTGAAACTTTTATAGTTGTATTTAAGAGTAAGGCACTGAAAAGTCAATTGAAAGTTCTACATATATAGCAGGGGAAACTGACCCTTGTACAACATGGGGATTAGGGACACTAACTCCTATGTAGTCAAAAATCTGAGGATAACTTTTGACTCCCCCGAAATTTAACTACTAACAACTCACTTCTGACCAGAGGCCTTAGTGATGACAATATATTTTGTATTAACACATATTTTGTATGTTGTATGTATTATATACTGTATTCTTACAATAAAGCTAGAGAAAAATGTTATTAAGAAAATCATAAGGAAGAGAAAATACATTTATAGTACTATACTGTATTTATCAATACTGTAAGTTTTATGTTATCTGTTCACAAGATGAATTGTCTCTCTGAAATGATGGGTGACTGCAGACCTCAACCTACAGTACATATCAAATAATTCACCTTTTTCTTGTAATGTCATGACTTTTCTCTGCTTCTTGGGAGCACTTTCAGCATCACTAGTGGAACTCTGTATGGGTCCCATGGCATTATTCAAGGTTTATGGTATTGTATTAAACATGATGAAAAAGACATGAGAACTGTAAGAGATTGCTTTTGACTGTGATACACAATTTACTGGAGAGATGAACTGTTCACACAGAGATGATCAGCATCACATGGTGTTTTAAGTGGATAATCATAGCGCTTGAACTCACTGCAATAGCAACAGAAGGTGGCTATGAAATTATTTAATATTATGTATTGTATTATTATAGTTAATTTTATGTAGCTATGATTAATACTGCATCTTTACACTTGTTTATATTTGTCTCAACTGCAAATGGTATCATGTATTGTCTGTTAAGTGTGTAAGTTTTCACAAATTTTCAACTTTGCATAATAGATCTGTGTATATTTTCTGGTAGTAAATGATAAAATAGACCAGTATCTACATTTTTTTTGCATTCATGACGTATTTATGTTTTTTTTTTTTTTTCAGACAGAGTCTCACTCTGTTGCCCAGGCTAGAGTGCCGTGGCGTCAGCTTGGCTCACAGCAACCTCAAACTCCTGAGCTCAAGCAATCCTACTGCCTCAGCCTCCCGAGTAGCTGGGACTACAGGCATGCGCCACCATGCCCGGCTAACTTTATATATATATATTTTTAGTTGTTCAGATAATTTCTTTCTATTTTTAGTAGAGATGGGGTCTCGCTCTTGCTCAGGGTGGTCTTGAACTCCCTGAGCTCAAACGATCCTCCCGCCTTGGCCTCCCAGAGTGCTAGGATTACAGACGTGAGCCACTGCGCCCGGCCCATTCATGACATATTTAGCTTTTTTTTTTTTTTTTTTTTTTTTTGAGACAGAGTCTCACTCTCTTGCCCAGGCTAGCGTGCCATGGCATCAGCCTAGCTCACAGCAACTTCAAACTCCTGGGCTCAAGCAATCCTCAGCCTCCTGAGTAGCTGGGACTATAGGTATGTGCCGCCATGCCCGGCTAATTTTCTCTATATATTTTTAGTTGTCCAGCTAATTTCTTTCTATTTCTTTAGTAGAGACAGGGTCTCACTCTTGCTCAGGCTGGGCTTGAACCCCTGAGCTCAAACGATCCACCTGCTTCAGCCTCCCAGAGTGCCAGGATTACAGGCATGAGCCACCGTGCCCGGCCTCATATTTAGCTTTTTCTTAATTTTTTCAATATTTATAGGCTATGTAGTTGGTCTGCAAGTACTTTTATTTTTATTTTTTTTCTATTTTGTTATTTTTTTTTGAGACAGAGTCTCGCTCTGTTGCCCTGGCTAGAGTGTTGTGGCGTCAGCCTAGCTCACAGCAACCTCAAACTCCTGGGCTTAAGCGATCCTACTGCCTCAGCCTCCCGAGTAGCTGGGACTACAGGCATGCACCACCATGCCCGGCTAATTTTTTTTTTTCTATATATATTTTTAGCTGTCCAAATCATTTCTATCTATTTCTTTTAGTAGAGACGGGGTCTCGCTCTTGCTCAGGCTGGCCTCAAACTCCTGACCTCGAGTGATCCACCCGCCTCGGCCTCCCAGAGTGCTAGGATTACAGGCGTGAGCCACCACGCCCGGCCTGCAAATATTTTTAAATGATCACAAATCTCCACAAATTCTTCCAACGTATTTATTGAAAAAAATCCATGTATAAGTGGCCCCAAGCAGTTCAAACCTATGTTGTTCAAGGGTTAACTATAATGGGATTCCTACACAATTATCAGGGGGTGGGGCAAGACTTGCTTTTTTACTGGGGAAAAACTCCAGTAACTGTTACTTTAGGTTTTTCTTTTAAACTGAAGCTATGCTAAGGACTGAATGTTTGTCTTCCCTTGCTGTGGTTTGGATAGGGCTTGTTTGGCCCCACTGTTCCATGAAAGGGCTGTATATGCAAAGCACCCGCCAAATGCCAAAGGAGCAGAGAAAGCAAAGAATGAGGCAGTCAAACAAAATCCACTTTGCCAGTAAAGGGTGTCTTATTGGGGGAACTTACAGACAGAAACATGGTTTTGGATGGCCATAAGATAGGCAGATCTTAGGCAGTGTTATTCCCCAGACCCAGGGTTTGGGGAAAGGCTGTATGTGCTCCAGCAAGACAATTAAGGGCAATCCTCCAGAACAGTCAAGAATGCTGTGTATGTCACAGCCTATAATTTGTGTTGTAACAAAAAGGTTGCTTTGATCTAAAGGCTAGATTTATAGTGAGTACATGTGCTCACACTAAAGACAGTAAATAAAATAGAAATCAGAAGGCATTCATGGGACTAGTTAATTAGAAGTCAACATGGTAGATTAGCATCCAAGATGGAGTCACTTTTGCTTCCACACTCAACCAAGCCTCATCTTGAAATTTGATCCCCAGTGTTGGAGGTGGGCCTGGGTGGAGGTATTTTGATTGTGGGGGAAGATCCCTCATGAATGGCTTGGCGCCATTCTCAAGGGAGTGAGTTCTCACTCTTAGCTCCCATGAGAACTGGTTGTTGAAAATAGCCTGGCATCTCCTCCTCTTTCTCTTGCTTCTGCTCTCTCACCATGTGATCCCTGCACACACGGGCTCCCCTTTGCCTTCTGCCATGAGTGGAAGTAACCTGAATTCCTCCCCAGAAGCAGATGCTGGTGCCATGCTTCTTGGACAGCCTGGAGAACTATGAGCCAAACAAACCTCTTTTCTTTATAAATTACTCAGCCTCAGGTGTTCCTTTATAACAACACAATTGGACTTAGACAGCAGACCCCAACCCTTCTGGTACCAGGGACTGGTTTCATGGAAGACAATTTTTCCATGGACTGGTGGGGGGGATGGTTTCAGGATGATTCAACCACATTACATTTATTGTGCACTTTATTACATTATAGTATCTCATGGCTATTTCATTTACTTATTACAACAGCCCTTTGATGTAGTTATTGTTAGCTTCATTTTGTACACAAGAAAACTGAAAATTGAATATAAGAACAACTTGCTCAAGGTCATGCTGTTAAACAAATATATATCTGCAGGAACTTAAATCCCAGGTCTATGCAAATCTAAACTTAAAACACAGGTCTACTATTTCCAAAGCATGTGCCCTATTCACTACCCAGACTATCCTGAAAGACTATGTGGAATGATAATATAACATTGCTGCCAGTACACATACCATTCTACCACTCGTAAGTAAAAATATACGTATAACTCTGTGTTTGTGTGTATTTATGTCTATACATGTGTGTACATGTGTATGTGATGGGTCTAAAGAAGCACTTCTGGCCTCAGTGGTTTCTGTGCCCCTGTGGTGTTGCTGCCTCTGTCCCTGGGCTCTTGACAGCTGGCCTAATACCCATCTCCACACTCCATGCTTAGCACCCTGTTATTTATGTGGGGCTGGCAGAGGCAGGCTCCACTGCCCTGTCCCCATTTCTCTTATTTATTATTCAAATTTTGCTGCTATCTTATCCTCATATCGTATCTGTCGGTTAAATAATAAAAGCCAAGAAGTGGTGTGAAAACAACGATGACCAAAAACAAAAACAAAAAAACCCTCATTGTTCCACAAAGCATTAATTTTGGCACTATTTCTCCTTGAAATATCTTCCTTCAAACCAAAGAAAAGGTAAACATAAAACAATCTTTTAAATATATTTTTAATATAGTTTCTCATGCTTTGAGTGATTGTGCACAATCTCAGCTAAAGAAAGCTAGCTGGCAAACTATACTTTACAGTTGTACCTGATGAACAATAGTGAAGCACATTTCAAATGCTCTTTCAATGAGCAATGGGTCCTCTAACACAATTATTTCGAATAATTTATTTTTTGGTCCAGCAGTTTTAACCCATAATGGCTGACAAAAGGTATGCAAATAATAATTAGACTTGCCAGAAAGAAATATAGAAAGGCTATCATGCTAGGAATTAAAGTTTAAGCCTTAGAGAAGCTCAAAGCACGTTCAAAAGAAAAGTAAAGAAAATATATAAAAACCAGTAGACAAATAGAAATGGAGAGGTCCTTTGACGTAATGAAGGATAACATTATGTCAGAAGCCTGGAGGGCCAGCATTATTTAAAAATGGCAGCTGAATGACACTAGCTGAAAGCATATCTTGATTTTAGAAGATCTGCAAAGACAGGAAGAGTAAGTGCTCTCTACATAATGCCAGGAATGAAATTCCACAGAGAATACGCTATACTGAGCACCATCTAGGACTGACTCAGTACGGACTCCTACTAAGAGAAATGTATACGAAATGGGTAAGCCTATACAGAAATCTCAGCACCTGTAGGTCTTTACAAAAGGATAGGATTTATTAACTGCTAACCATAAGCACATATAAATGAATATTAGCTTACAGAAATAAAATAGAAATAATCATGGTGTCACCTTATACTAATGGATGTTTCATGGTTATAATGAAGATTCACAGGTATTATCAACATTTTAACTTTTGTCAAAACACTTTATAATACAGATAGTTTTTCCACTTTGGATAATGACTTACCTTCAAAGGTTGATTTCTTCTTATTATAGCAAGTTCAATGTTTTTTCCACCAGACTGGACAACCTAATGTAGAACAAGTACAATGTGAGAATTACTTCAGCAGATTTTGTGTTTAATAAACAAAAATGGATGAGAAAAAAAATCATGCTCTTCTGTATATGCTTTATTAGATCACTTACTTCTAGCAAAGCTCTTATTGCTAATTTGATAGCTTCATTGTCATCTGCTATCGCATCTTCTGTGTAATTCTTTTCCAGAAATTCTCGAACAGTTTTAGCACTTCGGCCTATTGCATTTGCCTTAAAAAATTAAAGATAATTATTAAAATCATTGCAATATGGATGAATTTATGGTTACTAAGTGAAGTTTAGGGGCTTGGGGTTTACTCCAGTATTCCTTAACAGAATTACAAAATGAAAATTGTAGATTTGAAAACTTAGCAAACATTTCAGCAGCTCATTTGGTTACTGTATGAATAATTTATAATGGTGGCATGACTTTAAACATTTTTTTATTTCAATATATTTAGGGGGTACAAGTGGTTTTTTGATACATGGATGACTGGACAGTGCTGAAGTCAGGGCTTTCAGTGTAACTGTTACTAAATGGCATACATTGTACCCAATGGGTAATTTTTGATTCTTTACCTCCCTCCTTCTGACTCTCCACAGTCTATTATACCACTCTGTATGACTTAGCTCCCATTTGTATATGTGGTATTTGTTTTTCCATTCCTGAGATACTTCACTTAGGATTATGGCTTCCAGTTCTATCCAAGTTCTGTGAAAGACATTATTTCATCCCCTTATGGCTGAGTAGTATTCCACGGTATACATATACCACGTTTTCTTTATCCACTCATCAGCTGACAGGCACTTAGGTTGATTCCTTATTTTTCCAATTGTGAACTGTGTTGCAATAAATGTGCACATAAGTGCATGTGTCTTTTTGATATAATGACTTCTTTACCTTTGGGCAGATACTCATAGTGGGACGGCTAGATCGAATGGTAGGTCTACTTTTAGTTCTCTGAGGAGTCTTCATACTGTTTTCCAAAGAGGCTGTACTAGTTTACATTTCCACCAACAGCATGTAAGCATTCCCTTTTCACTGCATTTGTGTCAGCATCTACTGATTTTTTTAATTTTTAATAATGGCCATTCTGACAGGGGCAAGGTGATAGCTCATTGTGGTTTTAATTTACATTTCCCTGATAATTAGTGATGATGAATATTTTTTCATATGTTTGATGGCCATTTACATATCTTCTTTTGAAAAATGTCTGTTCATGTTTTTTGCACACTTTTAATGGAGTTGTTTTTTTCTTGCTGATTTGTTTGAGTTCCTTGTAGATCCTGGATATTAGTCTTTTGTCAGATATATAATTTGAAAATATTTTCTCCCATTCTGTAGGCTATTTTCTTTCTTTCTTTCTTTTTTTTTTGAGACAGAGTCTCGCTCTGTTCCCCGGGCTAGAGTGCCGTGGCGTCAGCCTAGCTCACAGCAACCTCAAACTCCTGGGCTCAAGCAATCCTTCTGCCTCAGCCTCCCGAGTAGCTGGGACTACAGGCATGTGCCACCATGCCTGGCTAATTTTCTCTCTCTCTCTCTCTATTTATATATATGTATTTTATTTTTATTTTTTTTTTATTTTTATTTTTTTTTTGAGACAGAGTCTTGCTCTGTTCCCCGGGCTAGAGTGCCATGGCGTCAGCCTAGCTCACAGCAACCTCAAACTCCTGGGCTCAAGCGATCCTACTGCCTCTGCTTCCCAAGTAGCTGGGAGTACAGGCCATGTGCCACCACACCCCGCTAATTTTTTCTCTATATATTTTTAGTTGTCCAGATAATTTCTTTCTATTTTTAGTAGAGACGGGGTCTCGCTGTTGCTCAGGCTGGTCTCAAACTCCTGAGCTCAAATCATCCAACCACTTCAGCCTCCCAGAGTGCTAGGAATATAGGCGTGAGCCACCGCACCCGGCCCATGATCAGTATTTTATGAGGATGGCAGTGATCAGTATTTTAATGCAACAAAATTTTGTCATGTTCCTGAAAGCAATAAATAATTTACTGTGAATACATTTACTCAACTTCTAAAAATATACATATTAAAAAATTTCTGACTCACCTTCCAAGCATGATAAGTACCAGAAGGATCTGTCTGATATAATCTTGGGATACCATCATCATCAAAACCTACAATTAAGGCAGAAATACCAAAAGGTCTTCGTCCATTGCTCTGGGTATATTTCTGAAAAACAAAATGTATTTTTAGGATAACACTATTATTAGGTTAGTTCAAAAGTAATTGTGGTTTTAGCATTGCTGACATTTGCCATTTGATATAGGAATACATTCTTAAATAAATGTGGTTATGTTATGCATCATTTTAATGCACATTTCTCACTTTACATTTTTTTTTTTGCTAATGACTTATTACTTGCTGTCTACTTTATATTTATTTTAGACTATGGAAATGGTGTTAGACAAAAAGCAAATTCAAGTGATTTTCTTATTCGAGTTCAAAATGCATCGTAAAGTAGCAGAGACAACTTGCAACACCAACGCATTTGGCCCAGGAACTGCTAACGAATGTACAGTGCAGTGGTGGTTCAAGAATTTTCGCGAAAGAGACGAGAGGCTTGAAGATGAGGAGCGCAGTGGCCGGCCATCAGAAGTTGACAACGACCAATTGAGAGCAATCATCGAAGCTGATCCTCTTATAACTACATGAGAAGTTGCCGAAGAACTCAACGTTGACCATCCCATGGTCATTTGGCATTTGAAACAAATGCCAAAAGTGGGTGTCTCATGAGCTGTCTGAAAATCAAAAAAATCATGGTTTTGAAGCATCATCTTCTCTTATTGTATGCAACAACAAATCATTTCTCGACCAAATTGTGACATGCGACAAAAAGTGTATTTTATACGACAACCAGTGATGACCAGCTCAGTGGCTGGACTGAGAAGAAGCTCCAAAGCACTTCCCAAAGCCAAACTTGCACCAAAAAAAGGTCATGGTCACTGTTGGTGGTCTGCTGCCAGTCTGATCCACTACAGCTTTTTGAACCTTGGAGAAACCATTCCATCTGAGAAGTATGCCCAGAAAATCCATGAGATGCACTGAAAACTGCAAAGCCTGCAGCTGGCATTGGTCAACAGAAAGGGCCCAATTCTTCTCCATGCACAGGTCACACAACACTTCAAAAGTTGAACGAACTGGGCTATGAAGTTTTGCTTCATCCGCCATATTCACCTGACCTCTTGCCAACTGACCACCACTTCTTCAAGCATCTTGACAACTTTTTGCAGGGAAAACGCTTCCACAACCAGTAGGATGCAGAATATGCTTTCCAAGAGTTCGTCGAATCCCAAGCATGGATTTTTATGCTATAGGAATAAACAAACTTATCTCTCATTGACAAAAATGTGTTGATTGTAATGGTTCCTCTTTTGATTAATAAAAATGTGTTTAAGCCTGGCTATAATGATTTAAAATTCACGGTCCAAAACTGCAATTACTTTTGCACCAACCTAATACTTATCAAATGAAAAATTCTAATAATAAATGAAGCATTACTGCCAAAATGATCTACTTTCCTGATTCTTATTCTATGTATATTAAAGATTTTTTTTCCTGACCCTTTCTGGACTAACTTCAATTCATTATGAAAATTTTTAAAACTTAAGCTGTACAGTCTATAAAATAATATCACAAGTTTGTTTATACATGGTCTCAAAATTGTTTTCTTGTTGCTTTGTATATATTTTGGTAACATAACTAGATCATAATCTCCCTAATGTAGCAGAGAACTGTGTATTTATGCCATACCATTTTTGTTCTCAGTAAAGGTGATTTCAATGAGCTATGCTTTGGAAACATGTCCTCGGCTTACCTTGAGGGACACTGTAATTATTACTATTATTATCAAGTATTCTTACTTGATACTATTATTATCAAGTATATTATGTTAATTATATACTAAGTTATCTCTATTTAAAAACTCAAGTGAGACAATTCTTTTGGCTGGGCAAGGGGCTAAAGCTTGTAATTCTAGCAATCTGGGAGGCTGAGGCAGGAGGATCGCTTGAGGTCAGGTGTTGGAGAGCAGCCTGAGCAAGAATGAGATCCCATTTCTACTAAAACCAGAAAAAATTAGCAAGGTGTGGTGGTATGTGACTGTAGTCCCAGCTACTTGGGAGGCAGAGGCAGGAGGATCACTTGAGCCTAGGAGTTTGAGGTTGCAGTAAGCTGTGGTGATACCACTACACCCTAGCCAGGTGACAGAACAATACTGTCTCAAAAAAAAAAAAAAAAAAAAAAAAAAAAAAAGACAATTCTTTCAATCCGAAGACAGGAAAACTTTTCTTTCTCTTGAAGAAAAAGCATGCTTTTTCCTCACAGACAATGGGTCAGTAGAAACCAAATGTATGGCTTTTTGCTTTAGTACCAGGGAACTTCCTGGATTTGTGCTCCAAGTAGTGGAATTCACACTGAGTCTGGTACCCCTAGAAGTCATGCAAAGTAGCAACCCCAACAGAAAGGCAAGGACAAAATTTGTAGGCAATTTTATATGGCTGTACATAACTTTGTATATAACTCTGTGGCTTGAAATAACTTTATACTAGCTTTCTTCCTGGTCTTATCTATGCATCATATCTATTTTCTTATTTTTCAATTTTATTATATGCATTTTTAAAAGTTTATATATATTTTTAATTGACACAATTATTGTATATATTTATGAAGCACAGAGTGCTATTTTGATAAATGTATACAAGGTGTAATGATTAATTAAGAGTAAGTAGCACATTTATCACCTCAAACATTTATCATTTCTTTGTGTTGGGAACATTTAAAATTCTCTCTTCTACTTTGAAAATATATGATAAAAAAATTGTTAACTATAGTCATCCTACAGTGCTATACAGAACACTAGCACTTATTCCTCTTATCTAGGTATAATTTTATATCCTTTAACAGATCTCTCCCTATTCTCCCTCTACCCTCCCATTCCCAGCCTATAACCAGTACTCTATTCTCTACTTCTATAAGCACAACATTTTTAGCTCCCACATATGAGTGAGAACATGAGGCATTGGTCTTTCTGTGACTGACTTATTTCACTTAACATAATGCCCTCCAGGCTCATCCATGTTGTTGCAAATAGTAGGATTTTTTTTTTTTTGAGACACGTTCTCACCTGGTTGTCTAGGCTGGAGTACAGTGGCAAGATCATAGCTCACTGCAGCCTAAAACTTCTGGGCTTAAGCAATCTTCCTGCCTCAGCCTCCCAAGTAGCTGGAACTACAGGCAGGTACCACTGTGCCTGGCTATTTAAACATTTTTTTTTTGCAGAGACACAGTCTCACTGTGTTGCCCAGGGTGGTCTCAATCCCCTGGTCTCAAGTGATACTCCTGCCTCGGCCTCCCAAAGTACTGGGATTACACGCATGAGCCACCATGCCCTGCTGGGATTTCATTCTTTTTTCATGGCTGAATAGCATTCTATTTTTATCTATGCCACAATTTCTTTATCCATTTATCTGTTGATGCTCACTGAGGTTGATTCCATGTCTTGGCTATTGTGAATAGTGCTGTGATAATCATGACGGTGCATACATTTCTTTGATATACTGCTTTCCTTTCCTTTTAACAAATATAGTAGAATTGCTGAATCTTATGGTCATTTTATTTTTAGTTTGTTAAGGAACTTCCATACTGTTTTCCATAATGGCTGTACTAATTTACATTTCCATCAACAGTGTATAAGAGTTCCTCTTTCCCTGCATCCTTGCCACTGTTGATTTAAATCTGATGCAAGAACAAGTCTAGTGGGATAGTCATTTTTACAATTTTATGGAGTAGCTTTTTAAGAAAACTTTTTGCTATAGATGAGTCTTTAGGGTGCTGGGTGGGTATGGTGCATTGGCTTTAGTTATGGGTGGATTCAGTATTGTGGCCTCCATCCAGTTTATTCAGCTATACTCCTCATCAGTGAGGTCCACAATTGCCTCAGTGGCCTAAGCTGTGGGAGTTTGTGATGGCAGTGGCATGGTATTACTGGGAGCACCAAGCTGGTTGTCTGGCTAATCACATGCAACTGTGGAGGATGATCAAGAGGCTGTCCAATGGTCTCTCTAGAAAGGTGCTGGCTGCTGCCAAATGGATACAAGACTGGGTGTGCATGGGGCCAGTAGTGAGGGGCAGCCCTGCAGTGATCTGTCTAGGGAGAATAGGTCACTGGTGGATCTGCTATTGGGCCTGCTGTGAATGTGCATGGGTGAGACAAATCTAGGCGACTCTGCACGGTTGGGGAGCAGCACCATAGAACCAGATGTGAGGACAGAATGGTATGCAAGGGTGCAGTGGTGCCAGTAGGCTCTGCAGAAATGTGTGAGGGAGTCAGGGCCCTTGCAGCACTGGCTTTTGGGCTATGTGAGTAGGATCAGTGAGCTGACAGGTTGTACAACATAGGTGCATGCAAGCAAGATGGCCAGCTGGACACTGGGTGGCTTCTCTGCTATTCAGGCCCACCCATTCCGTGAGTGGGTAGTTTCCCATGTGGGTTCTGACACTGGAGTCTCAGTCATTCCATCTGGCCTAGGCTCCAGGCAGCTGAGATCATAGTGCTGTAGGCACCAGTGTAAATCTGGCTGAATGAGGGCAGGGCCTCATGGATGGGGAGGTTAAGCCATTAATGACTCCTCCCAGGGCAGGACACATTCCGGTAGTGGGTCCAACTATAAGATGGCATTGAGCCATAGCAGCTTAGGTTGCAGGGGTGAGGGGTGTTCAAGGTGGGCTCCTACTCTTGACACAATGCAGCTTTGTAAACTCCCAGCTAGTCTCCAAACTGGACTTGTGGCTTGTGAGGACTGGGAAACGCTCCTTGCAGTGAGGACTGCTGGCATTTGTGGCAGCACTGGGGGCTTCTGAGAATCTCCTGTTTACTCCAAGCTGATGATCCTGGAGGGGAGTTAGTGTGGCAGAGGCAGAATGCCTCACTCTCCTCTCTATTGTGTTATTCTGGGCTTCCATACTCCATAGAAATTTCACTACTTTCCTGGTGTTCTCCAGTATATTTCCTCCACCACTCTAGTCAATAGCTGTTCATTCATTTTTTTCAGTTCCTTTTCGTGGGTAGGATGAGTGCCAGGCAACTCCTGGTCATCTTGCTGATATAACTCTATTATATTATACGTATTTTTATAAGTCACTTCAAAATTTGAATGCAAATAGGCTATGAACATAAACTCTTAAAGAATATGGTTTATGTCTCAATTTCTTTGTTCTTCATAATGTTCCTCATTTACACATAGGTATGAAGTAAATGCTTTATAAATATACCTTAAAGGAGAGAACATTTTATTTCACTAGCTTAATTAACCATGTTCTTTTTTAAATAAAAAAGTAATACATGGACAGGATTAAAATAATTTAAAAGCATAAAAGGTGCATATGAGGTATCTATCGTGGACCTCATAGCCCCAGGTCCCTCACTGCAGTGGCAATCCTAATGTCACAGACTTATGACTATGTTTCTATAAATAGCCTTGATATTTCTAGAAGGAAATCTAAAAACTACAATTGGGAACCTTACATATACAATGTTCTGCACATTGTATTTTTTGGTGGATGACTTTTTAACAAATGGGAAAATCAAAGCAAATAAAATAGAAAAATAGAATATAAAAATATTGGACTTTCTTGCAACATAATTACCAAATTTTTAAAAAAAGGGTAATTTTGTTATAACACAGTCAGTTAAAACTTTAATATATAGAATATATAATGGGTTTAAACAAATGGTAAAATCTGTGCCAACAAGTGTTCTACCTGGTTGCAATATATTACTTACTCCATAATGCAAATCAACAAAGTAGGTATTATTTTAATGCTGATTTTATAAATAAGAAAACTGAAGCTAAAGTAGGTGAAATAGTTTGCCCAAGGCGCTAAGAAGTAGCAAAATCAGGATTCAAACCACCAAAATCTGGCTCCTGCAGGCACACTCTTAACCATTCGAGTGCCTGTCAAAAGATAGTTTATACTAGGACAAATGAAAACAGCAAACAAACGTGGAAAAAAATTCAACCTCACTGCTAATTATAAAACACAAATTAAAACAACTATTACAGTACTATGTGATACTTATTTGTAAAATAAAAGAAAAATGAAAAACCCTATATTGATGATTCTTCAGGGATACATTTATGCATTGCTAGTTGTACAATAAAAATTGGCTCAATCTTTCTAAGAAGCAATTTAGCTACATATAAAGAGTCTTAAAACCAATTATAATCTTTAATCCAGTAAGCCCATACTAAAAATTAATTTAACAACATAATTCAAAAAATAAAAACAAAAGCTGTGACAAAGATAGAATAATATTATTAGATTCCCAGAGAGAGAGAGAGAGAGAGAGAGAGAAAAGGAGACTAAAAGAAACTAGAAACAATTAACTAAATTATCAGATAGCGACTAGAAACAGTATTATAGAGTTAGGAAGAATGATAACTATAAAGACAACATTGCCATATGCAAAGTACATAAGTGAAAAAATAATCAATGTATACATGATTATACTTAATGTTAAACCATGTATCTATGCAGGGATTAAGAAGAAACCATATCTAAACCTGATCAGTTATATTTAGGTTTTGCCTTAGTCTATTTTGTGCTGTTATACCAGAATACCTGAGACTGGGTAATTTATAAAGAACGGAGGTTTATTTCTTACAGTTAGGGAGGTTAGGAAGTCCAAGATCAAGAAGCCCACACCTAGCCAGGGCTTTGGTGCTGTGTCATCCTAGCACCAAAAGGCAAGAGAGCAGGTGTAAAGGCAAGAGAGTGTGAGAGAGAGCAAGAGACTGAATTTGTAGCTTCAAGTCCTTTTATCATCAGTATTAATCCATTCAAGAGGGGGGATCCCTCATGACCTAAACACCTCCAATTAGGTACCACCTCCCAACACTGTGGCATTAGGGATTAAGTTTCCAACACATGCTTTTTGGCGGACATATTCAAACCATAGCAGATTTGTAGGTAAAAGAATAATTGGTACATCTTTGGAAAACATTTAAAGAATGTTTCTTATTAATGTATCTCCAGAAAACCCCTTTAAAAGATTAGATTTATTGGCCTGGTGTGATAGCTCATATCTGCAATCCCAGCACTTTGGCAGGCCTAGGCATGAGGATTGTTTGAGGCTGGGAGTTCAAGACCAGCCTCATGTCTATAAGAAACAAATTAAAAAAAAAATTAGCTGAACATGGTGTTGTGTGTCTGTAGTCCCAGCTATTTGGGAGACTAAGCCTAGGAGACCATTTGAGCCCAGGAGTTGGAGGTCACAGTGAGCTGTGATCACATCACTGCACTCCAGCCCAGGCAACAGAACGAGATGCTGTCTCAAAGATTAAAAAAAAAAAAAAATTAGACCTACTGTTCTTTTAAATTTGAATATAATTCCCAGAATTAATACTGATCGAGATTTCTAGTAGTTAAATCAATGCATTCTACTGGAATAAGAGTGTGAGTATAAAATAAGTGTGAGAAATAATAAGGAATTTAATAGATTTAATAGACGAAATGGTTGGAGCAATTGTAGTATTTCTATGGTGGGACTTATAATGATGAAAAATGAGAAAACTCGAAGAAGTCTATTAGACTATGAGCTTACCTGCTTTAAAGTTGCTATGAAGCGAGTTATATATTCTACAGTAACCGGGTCCTCCACTGTAAGCTTATGGCTCTGACACTCCACTCGGGCTCTGTTTATTACTACTCTGGCATCAGCAGTCAGTCCTATAAAAATAATCAAAATTTTACAAAAATATATTCTTTCAATACATTTTTCTTTGTCAAATGGGTTTTAGTCCCCATGAAATATTTCTTATAAACCTTTTCTTTCTCAATACATGCTCATTATAC
>CM052443.1:34991187-35003862 GCA_028533085.1 Varecia variegata
TTAATTAAAAACAAAATCACAGATCAAAAAAAAAAAAAAAAGTCTTTAGGACAGCACTGTCCAGTAGAAATACAAATGTGAGCCACATATATAATTTTAAATTTTCTAGTAGACACAGTAAACAAGTAAAAAGGAACAGGTGAAATTAATATTAATGTGTTTTATTTAACCCATTATTTCCAAAACAATATCATTTCAATATATAATAAATACAAAAATATTAATGAGATATTTTACTTTTCTTTTTTTCATACTAAGTCTTCAAAATCTATTGTATGTCTTACTATAATAACACATCTCATTTTGGATTAGCCACATTTCATTGCGTCCAGTGGCTGCTGTTTGGACAATGCAGCTCTAGAATATAGTCATCCCTTGGTATCCATGGGAGATTGGTTCTGGGACTCACCTCGGTATACCAAAATCCACAGATGCTCAAGTTCGTGATACACAATGGTGTAGTATTTGCATATCACCTACGTACATCCTTCTGTATGCTTTCAGTCATCTTTGGATTACTTATATTACCAAATACAATGTAAATGCTATGTAAATAGTTGTTACACTGTATTGTTGAGGGAATAATGACAAGAAAGAAGTGTACATGTTCAGTACAGATTGCAACCACCCTTTTTTTATTTTTTAGTATTTTTGATTGGTGGTTGGTTGAACCCATGGGTAGGGAGGGCCAGCTATATTTTATCCTCACTGTTGTTTTGGGCACATCTATCTTTCCTAGAGATCTCACCGGTTTATTCTAAGGCAGATAATTCCCAGCAACCCTGTCTCTTGCTTTGCTTAGTTTTCATGCTGTGCTGGTCTCTTGCTATCATTTGATTTACCCTTTAACTTCAAGTCTCCATTACTTTTTCTTTTTTCCTTTATTAAAAATTATTTTTTTAAATTAAAACAGTCATATGGTCATTGTAAAAAAAAAATCATAAAGTATAAAAGTTTGTAGAGATAAGTCACCTTTTATATCCCACTGTCTTATATCCATTCCCTCCACAGGGGTAACTGCTTTTAATGCTTTAAGTATGTATCCTTTCAAACATTTTTTGGGTACATTTACATATATACATTCATATCTTTGTAAATACATGTATATAGATATTGTTTTTAATATTTATATAGGTTACAGTTTTATATATGAAATTAATGGGTCAGAAATCATGCTGAATTGCCAAATTATCCTGCAAAAAGATGGCATTGGTTTGCTTTCCACCAACTAACCAGATTTTCAGAGTCCTGGTTTTCAACCACCTCTGCCATATTAGCCATCTTTAAAAAATTTTTGCATATCTGATTGGTGAAAAGTGATATTTTTTTAAAAAACTTTTGAAATAATTTCACACTTAACAAAAAAGTTTCAAAGATAGTACAAGAAATTTCTGTATGCCGTTCACTGAAATTTCTCAAATGATAATCTTATTAGCCCACTTGCTTTATCATTCATTTCTCCCCCATATTGTTTTTCTGAAACATTTGAGGATAATTGCAGATACGATTCCCTCTTACTTCTAATAACCTCAGTGTGTATTTCCTAAAAACAAGGACATATTCTTAAATTACCAGAGTATAATTGTTAAAATCAATAATACAATACCATTATCTAATCTTTAGAGTGTTTTGAATGTTGCCAGTTGTCCTGTTAGTGTGTGTTTTCTGGTCCAGGGTCCAATGCAGGATCTAATGTTGCATTTAGTTGTCATGTCTCTTCAGTATACTTTAGTCTGGAACTATTCCTTGGTATTTTGTTTCTTTTGTTTTTTATTTTTAACCTTTCATAATGTTGACATTGTTGAAGAGTACAGACCAGTTATTTTGTGGAATGTCCCTCATTTAGAATTTGACTGGCATTTCCCCATGATTAAGTTCATGTAATGCACTTTTGGCAGGAGTACCACAGATGTGATGTTGTATCCTTCTCAATGCTTCCTTAGTAGGCATACGATAGCAGTTTGTCCCAATTTTGGTGATAACTTTGATCACTTAAAGCGGTGCCTGCCACTTTGTCGACCGTAAAGTTACTTTTTTCCCCCTTTATAATGCATATGTATCTTACAGGGAAGATACTTTGAAACACACATATGCTGTTTCTCACACTTCAACACATTAGTTAACATCCACCAATGATTTTTACATGAAATAGTTATTACTATGGTGGTTGCCAAATGGTGACTAAATCCATCATTCCTTCTACTTTAATTTGAATCCTACTGTAAGGAAGAAATTTCTCCTCCTCTCCCCCCATTCATTCTTTCATTCATTTTTATATCTGAATGGACTTACACATTCTTACTATATTCTCTAGGTTACAGTGTTACCCTATTACTTATTTTCTTTCTCTAATTGACCTAGATTTGGTCACTAGGAACCCCTCAAGCTGGCTTCTTGATATGTCTTCTTTATTTTTGAGCATTTTCTTATTTTCTTGTACCACAAAATGTTCCAGGTTCGTTTTGACTTTTTCCTGTGCAAGTCTGGAATCACCCATGTCTCCAAGCCCTAGTTCTTTTTTTGGAGAGAAAAGATATATATATAGAGATATACTTAGAAACTATATCTGAGTGCTAGGTTCTTACTATCTAATCTCTCATATGTTTGCATTTTATATGACCATTTCCATTTATGTATATTGTTTCTTTGATGAATCTTGTCTTTATATTTGGAAATATTCTTTAAAAAAAGTAACTAGCTGGTCTGTTTCTTCAGTTTAACTGTGAATAATTGTCAGTGATAGGGAAATCATTACCTCAAGTCAGCCATGGAATGACAGAACTTAGAGGCACTGATTATTATAGAATACAATCATGTACCACATAACAACCTTTTGGTCAACAATGGACTGCAGTGGTGGTCCCATAAGATTATAATACCATATTTTTACTGTACCTTTTCTGTGTTTAGATAATTTTAGATACACATATACTTACCATTGTGTTATAGTTGCCAACAATATTTAGTACAGTAATAGGCTGTACAGGTTTGTAGCTTAGGAGCAGTAGACTATACCATATAGCTTAGGTGTTTAGTAGGATATACCATCTAGGTTTGTGTAAGTACTCTTGATGATGTTTGCACGATGAGGATGATGTTGCCTGATGATGCATTTCTCAGAATGTATCCCCATCATTAAGCAACATGACTGTTAATTATTTTCACCTATGGCTTTTAAGAACCCCGGATAGAGCGAAGGTGTTTTATAGCATAGGACAGATTCAGTTTCTTATAGCACCCAGTAAGCAGTGCATGTCACGGATAGTAGATATTCAGCTCTGGAACCAGCTTTTCCAACTTGAATCAGCAAAAGTTTATATTGTTTTATTCTTTATATTTTCAACTTTTTAATGTATATATGATCATTTCCTCCATTCTCTGCATATTGAATCTGCATAGATCTCATTTTCTCTTATATTTGGTACAAATGAGGCTTAAATTGATTTAGGTAGAATCTTAAATTCTGCCCTTTATGATGGATTTAATTTCATTCTTAATGTTTTTCAGATATCTTTTCTTTCTCAAGTTATCAGGATTTGTTTGCGAGTAAAGAGAAAAAAATTCCTCCTCTCAATCTTAATGGTCTTGTTTCTCATAGTAGGAGAAGCAAAAGGGAAAACAGAGAAACATTAGTAAATGACAGCAATCTGGGAATTGATAGTCTAATATTAATTAAATAATACCTTAAGATGTGATAACTTTGCCTGAAACAGTGTCTTTTAAATTAAAAATAATTTCACATTCTGTATGAAAGCAGTATATGCGTTGTAGAAAATTAGAAAACATAAATATGTAAAAATAAGAGAATTAGTACCATAATCTTACCACCCAAAGATTTTCCACTGGTAATACTTTTGTGTATATTGCTCTATCTGCAGACACACCCAAACGCACTCATATATCACACTCAGAAAGTCAGTGGTCTGAATCACTTGTAGAGCCCGTGTGCCCAGATCCTGGCTCTTTCCTTTAAATTCTGGTAACATACTTGTGAGAATGTGTTATTGCTCTACTGTGGTGTTTGGTTTGAGCATTTTCTGAATCAATCTATGTTTGCTTAAATCAGCCCTTATTTTTTTTATTTTAAGGTGGGTCCAACTATTTCAGAGTGTTTTATACATAATTCGCAAGCAAAGTATCAGTATTCATTGTAATTTAAGGGAATTTAGGATGAAATTTCTAGTCAGGAAGGTAATTTTGTTCTATAGAAAGTTGTTCCTGAAGTGTAACAAATGTACTCTTCAAAGCTTCTGGGTAAAGATTTCTTTTTAAAAACGAAATCTGACTTTTTCAATTTAATTGTGTAATTATGTCAATAAATTTAATACAGATTATTTGACCTTATTCAAAGTAATTGATGTAGCGACTCTTAGTGGAATCTTTGGGAGGTGAACTGTTTCTTATTTTATAGTTTAATAATCATGGGTATTTGGGAATATATGTCAGTATTTATTAGGACAGTACCATCATCAAGCATAAAATATTGAATATATTTTATGTCTGCTGCTAGCTTGTAAGACAGTTACCATCATCAGACATAAGATGTTGAATATGTTTTAATATCTGCCCTTAGGTTATATACTCTTCTTTAATTAAGATATACTATTTTAGAAATAGTAATACTAAGAAAGTAAACTATTTCAGTGACAAATATAACAATATTTATAGAATGAAACAATTAAGTTTCTCAGGAAAATATGTATTTTTTTTTTTTTTTTTTTTTGAGACAGAGTCTCACTCTGTTGCCGGGCTAGAGTGCCGTGGTGTCAGCCTAGCTGACAGCAACCTCAAAGTCCTGGACTCAAGTGATCCTCCTGCCTCAGCCTCCCGAGTAGCTGGGACTACAGGCATGCGCCACCATGCCCGGCTAATTTTTCTGTATATGTATATTTTTAGCTGTCCATATAATTTCTTTCTATTTTTAGTAGAGACAGGGTCTCACTCTTGCTCAGGCTGGTCTCGAACTCCTGAGCTCAAACAATCCACCCACCTCAGCCTCCCAGAGTATTAGGATTACAGGCATAAGCTACCACGCCCGGCCAGGAAAATAGGTATTTAATAACATTTTTATTTCAGTAGGCTCAGCTTAGTCTAGATTCTTCTGGAATATTTGCTGATAGCTTTTTAGGTGACCTGTGTACACAAACATAAGAGAATATGAATACTTACTACTTTTTTAATTAATGTTCATTTTTGAGCCTGGAATTGTCTTAGAATAAGCTTATTTGATGAATGCTGTAAACAAATGCAATTTTATAGAAAAGAATACCTATTGAAATTAGAAAAGGCCAATTATAATTTTTCATTTTTTACCTACCCTTCTTATATTAGGGAAAATGATTTGGAGGTATTAGGACACTTGGAGAAATTTGAATGGGTTCTGTGGATTAGATAGTATTGTATCAATGGTAATTTTCTTATTTTGATGGTTGTACTGTTGTTATATAAGGGAATAGCCTTGTTTTGGGGAAATCAACACTGAAGTATTAGGAGTAAGGGAGTATTATGTCTGCAACTGATTCTCAACTGGTTTTGGAAAAAAAAAGTGTGTATGTGTTGGTGTGGTTATTTAGAGTCAGAATAGTAAGACAAATGTAGTAAAATGCTAACAATTAGGGAATCTGGAAGAAATATATGGGACTTATTTACTATTCTTGAAACTTTTCTGTATAAATTTATTTCTAAATTAAAAATTAAAAAGATTTGATGGGAGAAGATTGAGCCAAATGTCTTAAAATTAAACTAACTCATTAAAGATACTGCATTTATAGATACTTAAAGCTGCAAGGGACTTTAGAGATGTGTTTTAATTCCATTAGACCTTAAGAGTGTGGCTAATTAGATTTCATAGTAGTTTACCACTGGTTTATCAAGTATTAATCCGCATGACACTAAAATTTTTTCTTAAAGGGTCATAAATAAACCATGTCTCTTAATATGGTTTGGTATTTTGATTTTTGGTGGGGTGGTTAGTGGTTCTCCATGAATCTCATATCTGAGTATAGTAATGAATACTCAGAAGAAAAGGAAAACTTAAAGGAGTAGACTTTGAAATGGGTATGTATTCTAATTAAACATGGCTGATTGGTTTTTAAAAAATGGGAAGATACAGAACTCTGTATCTTAAGTTCCATTCAGGATCTCTACAGGATAATGAAATAGTTGCAACTAGTGGTCCCTGTTAGTGCTGTTTGAAGAATTTCAATAACATAATTAACCATTATGAATGATTCTATACAATGTAATAATTATTACTTTGTCCTATTTATATGAGGATCACTGTCAAAAATGTATTAGGTCTGATTGGGCAACATATTGTACATGTGAGGAGGAACATTAAAAGTCTTATTAGTGAAGAAACTTTAAGGTCAGTGAGAAATTTTTTTTTTCCTAATAAGAAAAAAGCTGTGAAACTAGTTGTTTGTAACAGGAAAGAAATAAGTAGCAAAGAACAGAATTTCTTTTATGTTGTCTATTTACTTCATTTGGGATCTGAATTAGAGCACTTTATTCAGCTGAATAAAGTTCTTTTTACTTATTTTTATTGCCTTAATTTGTATTTAGTATTTTTAGTAAATGAAATTTTAAGGCAGCCTAACAATTTGATGCAGGTTTTAAAGTTTGTATTTACAGGGCTTACTGTATGCATGCACTGAGACCCAGGACTAGTAATTGGATCACTACTTATTTTAATGTGGTTTTTTCTGAGTTAATTTTTAAAATTATGAAGAGAGGCTTAGCTAAACTAATTCATAAATAATATTACAGTAAGCATACATCATGCTAATAATGAGAATTTATTTTCTTTAAGTTATTCTTTAGCAATGTTGGTGTCCTATCATTTCTTCCATCTCTGTGTTTTAGCATATCTTTTTTTTTTATGTAGTTGGAGATTACCTGTTCATTGTCTTTGGTATATATTGAGTCCTTATAGATAGGTAGTATAAACACAGCAGGCATGAGTTGTTGGTCATAAGGGAAAAATGTGTGGTTCTTACCTCCATTTCCTACATTTAGCAGAACATGTTGAGTGCGTTTGAGGTTTTTAACAAAATGAAAATGGCAGAAGGAAAAGGATAAACATATTTCATTGAATTCCTTTATTTTAGTTCCTTTTTAATAAAAACTAAATCTACCAGTATGGAGCTATTACATATATCAGTTATTCCATATACTAGCTATGCAATCTTGTACAAATTATCAACCTCTCTCAACCTTAGTTTCCTCATCTGTAAAATGGAAAAAAGAGCTCCTACCTCATAGTGTTGGTTTGAGAATTAAATGAGTTATGTAAGCATATAAAACAATTATAACAACATCTAGCACATGGTAAGATCTGTGTGTTCGTTATTATCTTTAAATGTATTATTTATTATTTGGAATTATTTTGCAGAGGAAATAGGAAAAATTGAAGTGCTATTGATGTTCAGGTAACAAATCTTTTATTAAACTTTAGAAATGATTAGAATGTTGTTTGTATTTAGGCAGATAGGAAGAAAATTATTTTTTAATATTGATATTTGTTTTGTTTTAATAGGTATCAGCAGATGTTGCATACAAACTTGGTATACCTTGCTACAATAGCAGATTCTAATCAAAATATGCAGTCTCTTTTACCAGCAGTAAGTACCTTTAAAATAGTGTGAAGTAGACAGTATTTACAGTTATATATGGTATAACACATTTTTGTTGAATGATTTTTGAGTTTTGTCTAGTAAATCCTGCCTTACTCTGAGAACATGAAAGTATTCTATATTATCTTTTTAAAAAGCTTTATTGTTTTGCTTTCATATTTTATTTGAATTAATTCACCTAGAATTGATTCCTACCCTGAGGAAGTTATTAATATATTCATTTACCCATCCACTCACCTATTTATTTTAATTTTTATTTGCACAAGAAATTTGTTAATTAATCTGGAGTATTTCACAGTAAATCTCAGACTTCATAAAATTTCACCAGTAAATATTATACTTCAATGTGCATCCCTAGCCGATAGGAAGGACTATTATCCCACTCAGTGAAGTTAACTATAATTTTGTAATGTCTTTCAATACCCAATCTGTTTTCAGTTTTTATTAATTATCTAAAAAACCTAAACGTTTTAAAAGTTGTTTGCCTCCGAACCCGAACAAGGTCTTCATATTGCATTGGTTAATATGTGTCTTAAGTCTCTTTTAATCTGTATCAGTTTATCCATTTAAATCTCCATTTATTTGTTAAAGAAACTGGGTCATATGTTGTGTAGAATTTTTCACATTCTGGATTTGGCTGATTATATCCTTATGGTCCTTTAATATGTTCTCTCTCTCTTATTTCATGTAAACTGATAATTAGACTGAATTAGAGTTAGGTTGAACTTTTTTGTTAAGAGTATTTCATTGGTGATGCTTTGTATTTCCTATTGTATTACATCAGTTTGGTGGTTCCATTTTTAGTAATGTTAAGATTGATCTGTGGGTACAGTTGATACCAGCATCAGTACATTTTAAAGTTCCCTATCTACCTTTCACTTAATGGTTTTTGTAGTCATTGATGCTTGTTGACCACATCCTTTATTTCATTTTGGGGTCATAGAATGGGGAATTTCTAATTTTACAATTCCTCCTGCGTTTATTAGCCATAATTAAAAAAAAAAAAAAAAAAGAACTTCTTTTCACCAAATCTTTGGTTATCCTGAAATTGGAAAGTCCATATAGGAAAGTTATGATAAAGGCTTGATTCTAACTCTTTGTCAATTTTCAGAATAGCTAGTTGGTCTCTAGCAACTTATGAAGGTGACCATTTTTTTTTTTTTAATCTGAACTTACAAATTTTTATATTTTTAATGTGTTTAAATCCTTTGCAGTAATTCTTTTTTTTTTTTTTTTTTTTTTTGAGACAGTCTCGCTTTGTTGCCCGGGCTAGACTGAGTGCTGTGGCATCAGCCTAGCTCACAGCAACCTCAAACTCCTGGGCTTAAGCAATCCTACTGCCTCAGCCTCCCGAGTAGCTGGGACTACAGGCATGCGCCACCATGCCCGGCTAATTTTTTGTATATATATATATATTTTAGTTGGCCAGATAATTTCTCTCTGTTTTTAGTAGAGACGGGGGTCTCACTCTTGCTCAGGCTGGTCTCGAACTCCTGACCTCGAGCGATCCACCCGCCTCGGCCTCCCAAGTGCTAGGATTACAGGCGTGAGCCACCGTACCCGGCCTACAATAATTCTTTATGGTGTTCAAATTTTGTTTCTTTGGTCAGCGTAAGCCTCTTCATTTGGCTCCTGTGTCCTTCTGATGTGACTCTAATATTCTTTTATAGCTTCTTGGCTTTCAAGATTTGAGAGAGATGCCAGGCTAATTATGTTTTCTGCCTTAGAACAGGAATCAGCTATATTTTAAGGAGGTTTTTTTTTTTTTTTAATTTAATGAGAATTGGTATTTAGAGACCATAATTTCGGTACTTGGGGCATTCATTATTACCAAGTTTTCATTGTTTCCAGGCCTTTCTTAGTATGCAGAATTAGTACCACATCTTTAAAGCAAACACATCTTCAAAAACAGAAAGAAAATATTGAGTTCTTAGTGATATTTCCACTTCAGGAAAGGATTTTTACTTAGTTTTGATTTTATATACTAGTATCTCCTCCCTCTAATAATCTTGATTACTTACTGACATTACTTTAGTTCTCATTTGCTTTATACTGTTATACTATATGTAAAAAATACTTTCAATATAACAAACAGTACCAAAATTACCACTAACAATAAGATGCTTGTCCCTAAGATACATCCCACTCAGGATATTTAATCAGTAAAATTTTTTTGTACTTGAAATAGTTCTTCATGTGGGTATTGTCATGAATTTGATTACCAGCTAGGTAGAATTTTCTTTTGTGAATAGTGTGAGGAACAGGTTCCATTTCATTTGTTCTCATATGGATAGTTCTCTGTCCCATCTTTATTTACTGGAAAAACAAAACAAAATATCTTTTCTCTGTTTTGTCATGCCACCTGTATCACACCAGGTATCTGTATATGTTTGCGTCTTTGTCAGATCTCTTTATTCTGTTCCATTGATCTGTTTTTATAAATTCCACTGTCTCGTCACGCTTGATATATGTTAGAGAAGTTCTTATTCGTTATTTTTTTCAAGTCTATCTTAGCTAATGGTCCTTTGCATTTCCATATACACTTAAACATCAGTATGTCAAGTTATAGATACACATTGATAATCTTGTTGGGATGTTTATTGTGATTACCTTGACTCTACATCTATTTGGGGTGAATTGATATCTTTACAAAATTGAGTTCCAGATAATGAGAATTGCATAAATTTTCATTTATTTAGTCCTTTAATGTCTGTCAGTGAAGTTTTATGATTTTCTGTGTAAAGGATTTACACATCTCTCATTGGACTTATTACTAGATACTTCATACTTTTTGAGGCCATTTTACATGGTGTCTTTGTTTTTTAAGTTTTATTTTCTCAGTGCATTTGCTGTTTACATGAAAATGCAATTGATTTTGAATCTCAGTCTTTTTCAACTCTTATTTCTGACAGTTTTTCTGTAGATACTTTCAGTTTTCTATATTCACGATCGTATCATTTGTGAATAATGAGTTTTGTTTCTTTCTTGCCAATCCTTATACCTTTTATTTCTTTTTCTTGCTTTACTTTTTCTGGCTAGGACCTCCATCCAGTACATTCCTGAATAGAAGTGATGATAGAGGACATCCTTGTCTTGTTCCTGATCTCAAAGGGAAAGCTTTCACTGTTTGGCCATTAAGTATGATGTTTGCTGTAGTGTTTTGTAGATAACTTTTATCAGATTAAGGAAGTTCCCTTCTGTTTCTGGTGTTCTAAGTAAGAATTTGTATCTTGAATGGATGTTAAATTTTATCAAATACTTTGATTGCATCAAATGAGATGACCATAAGTTTTTTCTTCTTTAATCTGTTAATGCAGAATGCACTGATTTACTTTTTAATGCTCAATCAATCTTGCATTCTTGTAATTAACCTACTTATTCATGACCCACTTGGCCATGGTCTTTTTAAAAAGTTGCTATATTCAGTTTGTTAAAATTTTGATCAGGATTTTTGCATCTTTGTTCATGAGTGTAATTGATCTATAATTTTACTTTCTTATAATGCCTTTGTATGGTTTTTATCTTGAAGTTATGCTGGCTTTATAAAATGAGCTGGAAAATTTTCCCACATTTTCTTGTGTGGAAGAATTTGCATAATATAGCTGTTACTTTCTTAAATGATTGGTATAATTCTATAGAAAAACCATCTGGATCTGGAGTTTTCTTTGTGGGAAAGCTTTATTTACTTATTTCTTTAATGGCTATCAGACAATTTATATATTCCTATATTTTATAAATTGCCTATTTTGGTATGTTGTGGTATTTACCATTTTAATAAATTTGAAAATTCATTAGCATGAAATAAAAGTTCATGAAATAATCTAGTCTTTCTAATGTCAACAGGATCTGTAGTGATATTCTTTTTTATTTTTGACATAGTTATTTGTGCCTTCTCTTTTAAAATATTGTTTGGTCACTCTTGCCAGGTATTTACTATATATGTTTTTTAGTCTTCAAAGAATCAGTTTTTGGCTTGGGTTGCAGCATTTTTCAAACTTTCTGGTTTCAGAAGCCCATTACATTCTCCAAAATAATTGAGAACTCCAAAGAGCTTAATGTGGGTTATATCTATTAATATAGATTATAAATTTTTCTGTTTTTAAATTAAAACTGATAAAATAGTTTACTTAACAATAACAATAGTAACCTGTTGCACGTTAACATAAATAACATTCTTTAAAGGAAAAATAACTATCTTTGAGAATAAATTTAGTGAGATAAATGACATCAGTTTGTATTTTTGTCACTTTCTTTTAAATGTCTGGCTTAGTAGAAGACAGCTGTATTTTCTTTTTTGTTTTCTTTTTCTTTTCTCTTTTTTTTTATACAGGGTCTTGTTCTGTTGCCTGGTCTAGAGTGCAGTGGCATCATTATAGCTCACTACAACCTCAAACTCCTGGGCTGAAGAGATCCTCCTGCCTTAGCCTCCCAAGTAGCTGGGACTACAGGCATGTGCCACCACGGCCAGCTAATTTTATTAATTTTTGTAGGTATAATGTCTTGCTGTTGCCCAGGCTAGTCTAGAACACCTGGCCTCAAGCAGTCCTCCTGCCTTACCTCCCAAAGTGCACAATTACAAGCATGAGCCACCATGCCTGGCCTACAGCTATATTTTCATAATCTACTTCTGAATTCAGTCTATTGTAATATGTTTTGGTTGAAGTAGAAGAAGAAAATCCAGTGTCACACAGAGATTTATTTGGGGGAAGAAAATTTTAATAGCCTTTTCAGATTTTTGTAGATAATCTTGTTTGATATTATAGTATATCTCAACAAGTACTTGTTTTTAAAGGTTAGTTGCAGTGTGGAATCTGAAATTATATCAATACATTTTTCCTATTGTGGTACATTTAAGTCCATTGGTCTCTCTTATACTTTGAATTAATCTTTTACTCATGCATAATTTTATAACATACTTTGGTCATTTGGAAAATACAAGTTCACTGAGTTAGGCAGTTCTTCCAAATATTAACATATTTTATGTAATACCAAAGATCACATTTCTTAAAATTATCACTAACCTCTTTAGAAAATTCTCTTA
>CM052443.1:35003962-35019726 GCA_028533085.1 Varecia variegata
TGTAATCCTAGCACTCTGGGAGGCCGAGGCGGGTGGATCGCTCAAGGTCAGGAGTTCGAGACCAGCCTGAGCAAGAGCGAGACCCCGTCTCTACTAAAAATAGAAAGAAATGATCTGGCCAACTAAAAATATATATAGAAAAAATTAGCCGGGCATGGTGGCGCATGCCTGTAGTCCCAGCTACTCAGGAGGCTGAGGCCGTAGGATTGCTTGAGCCCAGGAGTTTGAGGTTGCTGTGAGCTAGGCTGATGCCATGGCACTCACTCTAGCCCGGGCAACAAAAGCGAGACTCTGTCTCAAAAAAAAAAAAAAGAGAATTCTCTTAAGTATTGAGATGCCATCTAGCTCAAGGTAGTTGATATATTTGGCACATTTCCAACTCTTGTGTGAAAACTCAGATTTGATATTGGCAACAAATGCTGTCAGTTGTTTTTCTGGCTCACTCTATTCATTTTTTGAGAAAATGTCTGCCAAATACTTAAACCTGGACAAATATAGTTAGCAATTTTTCTTTCAAGTAAAAATGGTGTTCCATGAAAACAGTGTCTAGTTCAACTAGCAGCTCAGTCACAAAGGGCTGTTTCTTACTTTGGTTCTCAGCAGATAATGTTTATTATTTTCCAGTTATTTCACTGAATATTTAAAAGGTAAGGAAAATTTGATAAATTAATAATTTTTGCTGCCTCATTAAGTACATTTTTAAGTGAAACTGGCTTTTCTTTCTTTGACTGCAAGTGTGTGGCAGTCAGTGATATAATAACTAATAATAGAGTTTGGTGCCGTTGCCTTGATGCATACTAAGTTTCCAGCAATTATATCCACTGTTGCTTTTGCACCATCATTGTAAATATGCATCAAAAGCAAACATCATCTTAGTATTACTGTGGAAATAGTTTTGATCTTGGGGACCTCCTAAAAGGGTCTTTTTTTTTTTTTTTGAGTCTCTGTCTGTTGCCTGGGCTGGAGTGCCAAGGCGTCAGCCTAGCTCACGGTAACCTCAAACTCTGAGGCTCAAGCAATCCTTCTGCCTCAGCCCCCAAGTAGCTGGGACTACAGGCATGCGCCACCATGCCTGCTAATTTTTTCTATATATTTTTAGTTGTCCAGCTAATTTCTTTCTATTTTTAGTAGAGACAGGATCTCTCTCTTGCTCAGGCTGGTCTCGAACTCAGGACCTCAAGCGATCCTCCTGCCTTGGCCTCCCAGAGCTAAAAGGGTCTTGAGGACCATACTTTGTGAGCCATTGCTCTGTTGTACGTTTTTGTATATGATAAATTTCTGATCTTCGTTATTTCCTTCCTTTTACTTTCTTGTGTGTTTTGCTGTTTTTCTGACTTTTGAGAGGAATGCCTGCTATATCAATTTTCATCCTTCCAGTAGTATATTCATTTAATTCCAAATATTTTCTAATTTTTATTTTTATATCTTTTTTATGCATTGCTTGATAAGTATATTTCTTAATTTCTAACCATGGGGATTTTATTGTTTTCTTGATTTGTGGTTTCATTGCATTGTTAGGTAACATTTTGTATGATTTTAGTTCTTCGAAATTAAAGAACTTATTTTTTTGGTGTCCAGCATGTGGTTAGTTTTTATAAATTTTCCACATGTATTTGCGGAAAGGATTATGTATTCTGTAGCCACTGAGTGCAGAGTTCTCTATATGTCTGTCAGGTCAAGTGTGTTAATCTTGCTGGAATCTTCTCTGGCCCTACTGATTTATTTTTTAGCCTTTTTGATGTTTTGTTTGTCCGGTCAGTTACTGAGAGATCTATGTTTAAAATAATTGTAGGTGGACTGGTTTTCCTTGTAGCTCTTTTAAGTTTTTGTTTAATACATTTTGAGGTAATGTTAGTGGTGCATATAAATTTGGAAATGTTACAGCTTTCTGGTTCTTTGTAACATTTATCATTATGAAGTATCCCTTCTTATCCCTAATGTTTTTCCTCTTAAAGTTTATTTTGTCTGATACTATTATAGTGAAATTAGCTTTCTTTAGTGTTTCAAGTTATATCTGCCTTTCAGTTTCCTTGTGTTAGAGATATTTGTATTATGAATAGCATGTATATTTGTAAAAAAATCCCCAAACTATTATTTTTTTTTTTTTTTAAGAGATGAGGTCTCACTCTGTTGCCCACGCTAGGAGTGTAGTGGTGCAGTCACAGCTCATTGTAGCCTCCAACTCCTGGGCTCAAGCAGTCCTTCTGCCTCAGCCTCCTGAGTAGCTGGGACTACAGGCACAGATCACTACTCCCAGTTTATCTTGTCTTTTAATTGGAACATGAAACCTATTTATAGTGAATGTAATTACTCATATGTCTGAGTTTAAACCTAACACCAACAATGTACTTTGTTTTGTCTCATCTGTTGTATATTCATATTTCTGTTCTTTTTTGCCTTCTTTATAATTAATATTTTATTTTACTGATTTTCTTTGCTACTTGAGAAATTTTATGTACTTCTATTCTTTTAGTGGTTGCTATATAGATTATATTACAATATATATCTCAGACAAGGCAAGGACCATCAGCTACTTTATTTCCATTCCTTCCTTCAGTGACTTGTCAATTGTTGTCATGTATTTTAAATCTCTATATGTTTACCCACAAGTGATAATTATTACTGTTGTCTTTTTTTGAGACAGTGTCTTGCTCTGTCACCAAGGGGAGAATATAGTGGTGTCATCATAGCTTACTGCAGCCTCAAACTTCTGGGTTCAAGTGATCCTCCTGCCTCAGCCTCCTGACTAGCTGGGACTACAGGCATGCGCCACGATACCTGGCTCATTTTTAAATTTTAGTAGAGATGGGGGTCTTGCTCTTACTCTTGCTCAGGCTGGTCTCGAACTCTTGAGCTCAAGCAGTCCTCCCACCTCGGCCTCCCAGAATTCTAGAATTACAGGCATGAGCCACTGTGCCCGGCCCCTGTCATTACTGTTTATTTTTTAAAGTCAGTATTCATTAGACTCATCCACATAGTTATCATTTCTAAATGGAAAGAGGCATTAGATTCTGGAGTATTTGAAATAGGACTAACAAGATTTGAGTTACTGAACAGATTTAAAGGGGAGGAGAGAGTGTTTGGAGACTGATAATGGTGCCATTCCCTAAGATGAGTACATAAAAGCATGTCTTTAAAAAAAAATTTTTTTTTTTTTTTTTTTTTGAGACAGAGTCTTGCTTTGTTGCCCGGGCTAAAGTGAGTGCCGTGGCATCAGCCTAGCTCACAGCAACCTCAAACTCCTGGGCTCAAGCAATCCTACTGCCTCAGCCTCTCGAGTAGCTGGGACTACAGGCATGTGCCACCATGCGCGGCTAATTTTTTTTTTTCTATATATTTTTAGTTGGCCAGATCATTTCTTTCTATTTTTAGTAGAGACGGGGTCTCGCTCTTGCTCAGGCTGGTCTCGAACTCCTGAGCTCAAACGATCCGCCCGCCTCAGCCTCCCAAGTGCTAGGATTACAGGCGTGAGCCACCGCGCCCGGCCAAAAAATTTTTTTTAATTTCAGAATATTATGGGGGTACAAACACTTTTGTTACATATATTGCCTTTGCACTGCCTGGGTCAAAGCTATAAGCATGCCCATCCCCCAGAAAGTACGCACCACACCCATTAGGTGTGAATACCTATCCCCTCTTCCCCCCTTCCCACCTGCTGGACACCCAATGAATGTTACTTTCATATGTGCACATAAGTGTTGATCAATTAGTATCAATTTGATGGGTGAGTACATGTGGTGCTTGTTTTTCCGTTCTGGTGATACTTCACTTTGAAGAATGGGCTCCAGCTCCATCTAGGATAATGCAAGAGGTGTTAGATCACCATTGTTTTTTATGGCTGAGTAGAACTCCATGGTATACATATGCCACATTTTATTAATCCACTCATGTATTGATGGGTACTTGGGTTGTTTTCACATCTTTGCAATTGTGAATTGTGTTGCTATAAACATTTGAGTCAAAAAGTATGTCTTAACCTAAACAGAAGGCTGAAAGCTGATTGGAATTGCTTATCCTATTTTTTACTTAGTTCATTATGAGTTCATTATGAGTTTAAAATATCTCCAATTTAACTAAATGTATTTTTTGAATTTTTAATTTATTAAAGACACTTTGAATAGTATTCTGTACAAAGAATAAAAGTCTGACTTATTAATAAGAGTTGATTTACAGTATGTAGTCTTAAGTTTTATATATTGTTTTTGATTTTCTAAGTTGCATTTTTTTGGTGTTGTCATACTTGATGTTTTGATCAACCTTTGGGCAGCACTTAAATTAGCTGTTTCTTCCACAAGCTTTTTAGTAAAAATGATAATACACTGTATTAGTCTTCAGGTTCAGTGACTGCTGGCAGAGCATCTGTTAAGGCTGTGGTCCCCAACCCCTGGGCCGCAGACCATTACCCATCCATGGTCTGTTAGGAACTGAGCTACACATCAGGAGGCAAGTGGCAGTAAGCCAGCGAAGTTTCATTTGTATTTACAGCCGCTCCCCCTCCTGTCAGATCAGCAGTGGCATTAGATTCTCACAGAAGTGCAAACCCTACTGTAAACTGTGCATGTGAGGGATCCAGGTTGTGCGCTCCTTATGAGGATCTAATGCCTGATGATCTGAGGTAGAGCTGAAGCGGTGATGCTAGTGCTGGGGAGCGGCTGCAAATACACATTATCATTAGCAGAGAGGTGTGACTGCACAATAAACATGCATTTGAATCATCCTGAAACCATCTCCCGCCCACCATCTGTGGAAAAATTGTCTCCCCCTGGTGCTAAAAAGGTTGGGGACTGCTGTGTTAAGGTACTTCATTGACTAAAATTTGATATTGTAGAATTTCTTTCTTACAGATGTGATCCAAGTAAAGTGAAGGAACACATGCTTAGAGCTTGGAACATTTTGAAGATTAGCAAGGCATAATACAATTTTAAAATTTAACTAAATTTGTAGCATAGATAATTTTGATATGGTTAGAACATTAAAAAACTCCAAAAAAAAAAAAATCATACAGAAACCTCCTCTCACCTGTCTTCCACTTGCTTTTTATGCAAGTAAAAGCAAATATAAATATATACTTTGCTCTTTTCTATATAAGTAGAACCTTGTCATGTACACTGCTCTATACCTTTTTAATTATAATTTTTTAAAAAATGAAAGGATCTATATTCTCATTTAAAGTTATAAAAAGAACTTTTCTTAAATATTCACACCATTTTTAGAATGTTTTAAGTGTTTGGTAAACGTGATAATATTTGGTAAGGATGATAATGTTGATTATTTTCTTTGAAACTTGTTCTTTGGCTTCTGTGGTAGTTTTTTTTTTTCTTTTTATTTCAGCATATTATGAGGGTACAAAAGTTTAGGTTATGTATATTGCCCTTGCCGCCTCCCCCCCCCAACCCCCCAAGTCAGAGCTTCAAGCGATAGTTTTTACTAAACTCTCTGGCTGCTCAACTCATCATCTTTAACATGACCATCAAATGTTGATGTTCTCTTCTTGAGCATTTTCTCACTGTACACATTCTTCCTGAGATTTCATCTATACTCCTGGTTTCCCGTATTCTCGACTTCAGGTTCTATCTATGCATTGATGGTTCCCAAGTACGGATCTTTTTGCATGAGTGTGAGGCATGAATCCAGCTTCTAACTGACATATCCATTTGGATATTTCACAGGCTTCTCAACACAATACGAACAAAACTTATTTCCCCTCTGTTGTTCCCTGCTGTAGAAAGGGAAAAATGTCTACAGCCAGCATTTTCATATTTCCTATCTCAAGTGAGTAGTGTAAACAGTTAGTCCCCTTAGTCAGGAGCATAGTGGTCATAGCAAGAGTCCTTTCTCCCCTTTCTCCTGCTACGGCTTAGTATCCAAGTCTTTTTCTTTCTCTTGTACCTAGCATGGTACTGCACAATAAAAAGTGTCTCATTAAAACATTTTGATATTCAAAACAGGAAGCAAAACTACAGATGCAATGTCTTTGAAGTGTTTATTTTTATGAGCTTCAGTACAAATTAAGACATCAATATTTATCTGATCTTGAGGTGAGGGAGGCTTTGTTGAGAATAAAAGCAAAGGATTTAATTCCTTTAAAAATGTAGAACAAAACCTTCTTATATATACTAAAAAATTCTATAGTCTAAAGACTACAGGCACAGTAGTCTTAGCTACTTGGGCTGCTGAGGTGAGAGGATCATTTAAGCCCAGGAGTTATAGGTTACAGTGAGCTATGATGATGCCACTACATTCTGGCCTACACTACAGAGTGAGCCCCTGTTTCCAAAAAAAAATACTGTGACCCTGATTTTAAAAAGTAAATATATGCTATGTATATGTATTATTAAAATGTTTATGGAGATATGCATCCAAGCTTTGAGATTGGTTCCTATTTGTATTGTTTCTGTTCTTTATAATGATTACACATTACTTTTATAATCTAATTGATATAGATATAAAAATAATATAAAAAATAAATGCAAGGTTAAACAAATACATTCTGTTTCTTAACAGATGGTATTTTTACAACCTTAAGAAAAGCTTAGGGTCCTATCTTGCCATATTTTAGAAGTGGATTTATTTTTGTATTTTGTTTGAAGTATATTCCAGAGAATTCCCCTGTTCTGGGAAGAGTAAGGCATTTACTTTTTTTTATTTAAGATTGCTGTGTGTGAATTTGGAGTGACTTTTTAATAATTAACATCCTCAGAGTTTGTTAGAGATAAAGTATAATGTTGCATTTTTTTTGTGGTCGGAATGTTTGCTACTTATAAAATAGAGAAAGGTTGAATTTAGTGAGGAAACTGGTACTAAAACTGAGGGGAGCATAGTTAGTAAATGAATCATTCTGGAGCCTAAGCCCAGAAATTTGGAGAATCATCATACTGTGAAAATAAGTGAGAAATATTATTAGTTATAGAAGTTCTGGTCAGGTTTTATGATAGGACTGAGTTCTCTACTAGCTATCTTGGGGGACAAGATGGCATGATGACAATTGATGAGATTATTAAATTCAGGAAATCAATTGGTAAGGTCTAAAGCCTGCATATGATAGATTCAAGGCTACCCATGATGGCATCCTGAAATTTCTTGTGGGAATGAGTGAAGAATAGAGGGGACCTGTTTCACATACGTGTGGGAGATTGACTTAGGACTAGGAAGTGAGTATGATATTGATGGAGTTTTTGGATCCAGTCTTGTTGACTAACCAAGTCTCTTTCATTTGTATATATAGAAGTTATCTCTTTATCAGCTTTAGAAAGTTTTATTTTTATATATATCCTATTTTGAATAATAATTTATTTTTGAATCTCCTGTTTATTTCTATATGTCATTTTAGTGCCTCCTTGTGGGGAACTATATTAATGACAGTTATGCTAATGGCAATTATAAAGATAAAGGATTATTAAACTAAAAATTATATTTTACAGCGATATGTTTATATTCTAAAGAAACATTGAAGATAATTTAATAGAATTATATAATTTTGTATTGAATCATTTAAATTTGAGAGTTTATTAATTTTTTTACTGAGTATTAAGTGTCTACTGTGTTAGACAGTAGTAGTTAGGTACTTTTGGAACATCAGTGAACAAAACAGACATATTTCTACTTTCTTGGGCTTCATGTACTATCAGGCAAGACAAGTATAAGAAGTAAATAAATCATATAGTATGTTGGATGATAAGAGCTATGGAACGGGAAAAAACAAAGCAAGACAGGTATATTGGGAATGCATGGTGTTGGGGATGGAATTTGCAATATGAAATAGAGTAGTTAGCGTAGATTTCATTGAGAAGGTGATGTTTGAGCAAAGACTTGAGGAAGAGTGTTTTAGGCAGATGAAGCAAGTAGTGGAAAGGTTCTTAGGTGAAACTGTTCCTGCCTTGTTCAAGGAACAACATGAAGGTCGTTGTGGCTAGAGCAGAATAAATTAAGGAGGTGATGTGTGGACAAGATCATACAGGGCTATTATAAGGACTTTGGCTTTTACTCTGAAATTGGAAGCTATTCAAATATTTTGAGCAGAAGAGTCAATTGATATAACACAAACTAATTCTGAATACTATGTGGAGAATTAATATAGAGTAGCATGGATCAAAGCAGGGGGAATACAGTTAGGAGGCTACTGTAATAATCAAAATGAGAGGTATGAGTTGGCTCTCGTGAGGGTGGTAGACGAGGGAAGTGTTAGTAGAAGTGGTCAAATTCTGGGTATATTTTAAAGATAGAGCCTAAAGCTATGATGAAAATTGAATGTAGGGATGGGGGATGAGAAAAAGAGAAGTGTTAGGGATGACTTCATGGTTTTTGGCAGAGCAACTGGAATGGTGGAATTCACATCACTGAGACTGTGGACAAGGCAATTTGAGGGTGGGGACAGTATCAGGGATTCATGTCTGATGGACTTCCAAATGGAAGTGGGAAGGTGGAGTAAGCAATTTTGACACTCAAAAAACATTATGAAAGTTGACAGAAAGATACTGGCCCCTAATTTAAATTTGAAATGTTATATAGGATCGTTTTTCATTTAATAAATGTTTATCGACTACCTCTATTTGATAGTAGATGACTGGGGGCTCCAGTAATGAGCAAATATAGTCATGGACCAATCCTTACAGAACTTAGTGTATAGCAGGGAAGACAGACATTACGTAATTACAAAAACACATTTGAAATTACCACTGTAGTAAGCGCTATGAAGACTGTCTGGAACTGGGGGATGAGACAGTGGGGGCCTTATCATTCTGGTGATCAGGGAAGAAGTAGCATTTTAGGTATAATTCACATACAGTAAAATTCATCCATTTTAAATGTATAGATATATGAGTTTTGACAAATCCATTTAACCACCAACACAGTCAAGATTTATCATCCCAAATCAGTGCTATCATCCCAAAAAAGTTTTCTAAATGTCCCCTTTCTGCCCATTTTTAAATTGGGTTCTCTCTTTTTTTAAATTAGTGATACGTAAGAGTTCTGTGTTTTGGAACAAGGCTTTTGTTAGCTATGTATATTGAGAATATCTTCTTCCAGTTTGAATATTGCCCTTTTATTCTCTTAATGGTGATGAGTACAATTTCTAATTTAAATGAAGTCCAATTTATCAATCTTTTTTTTAAATGGGTAATTCTTTCTGTGTCCTGTTTAAGAAGTAGTTTCCTATAACAAGGTCATGAAGATATGCGTATATTTTCTTCTAAAAGTTTTTTTATTCATTGTGCATTGCAAATTAAATTTGTATGTGATCGGAGCTAGGACTCAAGGTTCATTTTTGTTCATATGATATTCAGTTGATCCAGTACTATTTATTGGAAAGATCATTTTTTAAGCATTGAATGTGAGTTGTTCTAACTGTAAGTGTGGGTTGTTTCTCAACTCTCTATTCTGTTCTGTTGGTCTGTTTGTCTATGCTTACACTGACCACATCTTAATTATTGTAGCTTATAATAAATCTTGATATTTGGTAGTATTCTTCAAGATTGTACTAGCTATTCTATGTCCTTTGCATTTCCATTTAAATTTTAGAATCAGCTTGTGAATTTCTACAAAAAGCCTGCTGGGATTTTGATTGGGATTGCATGGAATCTCTAGGTCAACATCAGGGAAACCGATTATCTTCACAATATTAAATCTTCCAGTCAATGAAAATGACACAGTTCTTCATTTAGTAGACTCTCTAATTTCTCTGAACAGTGTTCCAGTATAGAGGTATTGCAGATCTCTTGTTAGGTTTATTCTTGGCGATTTGATTTTTTTAGATGCCATTGGGCAATCAGTTTTGAAATTTCACTTTCTAATTGCTTGTTGGAAATAAATAGAAACGTTGATTTTTATATATTGACCTTGTATCCAGTTACCTTGCTATATTCGTTTATTCTAATAGTTTTTATAGTTTATCTTGGGTTATCTATATACTCAATCATGTCATCAGCAAATAATGACAATTATAAGTCTTCTTTTCCAATGTTTATTTCTTTTTACTTTTTCTATTTTATTTTTATTCTTTATACCATTAATTTGTTTGCTGGTTTATTTATTTTGTTGGATACAAGTGGTGTTGATGGATATTCTTGTCCTATTCCTGAATTCAAGGGAAGAGTCCAATATTTTCATTAGTAAGATGGCGTTGGCTGTAAAATTTTTATACATTCCTTTTTTTTCTTTTTTTTGAGACAGGGTCTCTGTTGCTCTGGCTAGAGTGCATTGTCATCTGCAACCTCAAACTCCTGGGCTCAAGTGATCCTCCTGCCTCAGCCTCCTGAGCAGCTGGTATTACAGGCGTGTACCACCATGCCCGGCTCAATTTTGTATTTTTTGTAGAGACGGGGTCTCACTCTTGCTCAGGCTGGTCTTGAACTTCTGACCTCAAGCAATCCTCTTGCCGAGGCCTCCCAAAGTGCTAGGCGTGAGCCACCATGCCCAGCCTGTATATTAGGTTTATTAGATTAAGAATGCTCCTTCTATTTTTAATTTCTGAAAGTTTTTATTATGAGTGGGTATTGAATTTTATCATATTGTTTTTATTAATCTGTTGAGATGATTATATGGATTTTACTTTGATAATTTGGTGAATTACATGGATTAATTTTTAAAAGTAAAATCAGTCTGCATTCCTGGAGTAGTAAACTTTGTTGGTTATAATGTACTATTTTTTAAATAAGTCTGGATTTGCTTTGCTAAAATTTTGTTTAGTGTTTTTGTATCTGTATTCATGACAGATATATTGGCCTGTAATTTTCCTTCTTGTAAGGTTCTTACCAGATTTTAGTGACCTCATAAAGAATTGGGAATTGATCACCCTGGTTTTTTGTTCCCTGAAAGATTGTATATGGTTGGTGTTAGATATTATTTATTCTTTAATGGTTTAGAAGAATTCCCTAGTGAAGCCTCCTGAGTCAAGATATTTCTTCAGGGAAGATTAGAAATTATGGATTCAAATTCTCTAACAGAGCATTTTTCAGATTTTCTTATTCTTTGTGTCAGTTTCTGTAAGCTCTATTTTTCAAAGAATTTGTTTCATCTAAATTATCCAATGCATTGTCATAAAGTTGTTCTTCATGTCCTCTTGCTATGTTCTTAATGTCTATAGGGTATGTACTGATGCCCCTCCCCCCTTTTAATTTCTTCAAAATTTGAATATTCTCTTTTCTTGATTATTCTTACTAGGGGTTATCAATTATTAATATTCTTTTTTTTTTTTTTTTTATTTTTTCCCCCGAAATGTATAAAACAATTATTAATATTCTTAAAGAATTAGCATTTGGCTTTCTTAATTTTCTTTATTCTTTTTATTTATTTATTTTTTCTTTTGAGACAGGGTCTCACTCTGTTGCCTGGGTTAGAGTGCAGTGGTGTGATCATAGTTCACTACAGCCTCAAACTCCTGGGCTCAAATGATCCTCCTACCTCAGCCTCCCAAGTGGCTAGCACTACAGGGGCATGCCACCATCCCCAGCTAATTTTTTAATTTTTTGTAAAGATGGGGGTCTCCCTATGTTGTCCAGGCTGGTCTTGAACTCCTGGTCTCAAGTGAGCCTCCTGTCTCAACCTCCCAAAGTTCTAGGATTACAGGTGTGAGCCACCACACCCAGCCTAAATTTATACTTTTAACACTTGCTGAAAAATACAAGCACCTTTTGACAATTTAACTTCATTTAGCTTGCTGTCTTTTGTGTTAGTCTAGTTCTATATTTTATATTTTTACATATGTTTAAGCCAAACAAATCATTGTTACTGTTATTTCAAATGCCAATATTAATGTATATTTATCTACATATATTTACTTTTTCATTCCTCTCCATTAACTACTCCAGTTCTGTGCTTCCATGTGAGGTCATTTTCTTTTAGTTTGATGTATTCTTCTAACAAGTTCTCTTACCTTTTTGTTCATCTGAAACTATTTTTTATTTTACCTTCACATGAAAAATGTTTTCTCTTAGCACTGAATTCTAGCTTGATTGGTTTATTTTCATATTTTCTTTTTTGTCTTAGCTTTTTAGAGATGTCATTTTATTATCCTCTATTTCCATTATTTCTCCAAACCTAGAGGTGACCTTGACCGTCTTCTGTACGAAAACAAAATCCATCCTCCTACATTCTTGTCCAAATTTTCTGTTAAAAATTCATTTTTCACTCTCAATAGTGAGGTCATTTTTTTACAATTTAATAAAACATCATTAGTTGCTGTTGCCATCATGATAAATAAAAAGGTTAATTAAAAGTAAGATATGTGACACTGAGTTGACTTTTTGTGTGTGTGAAAACTTAACAGGTTATTAAGTGTGTAAAGAATACAAGTTGGATAAAAAATTTAAGATGAGAATTGAAGAAAGAATAAAGAGCAGCTTTTATCTGGATTTAGTAGTAAAGACATTAAAATTCTGATTTTTGAATGGGTGCTATTAGAGTAGCACTCGGTTGTTTTTTAGATGTTTGTGATTATTAACTGATTGACGGTTTGAGTGTTTACATGTAATGGCTAAAGAGCATTGTATATCTATATTAAGTGTGCCAGAGAGAATTGTGTTCAGAAAGTCTGGAAAGGTACACAGTAATTAAATGACCATCTAAAAATGTGGGAGGAAGAGAACCACTGACAATATAGGAATTGGTATTAGATTTCGAACATCGAAGTAGAGAAAGAAGACAGGTAGATTCGTAAAGAATAAAGCCTCCCTCCTGCAGGATTAAAAATGGGGGTTTGGAAAGAAACTAACCATTCGCTTTTGCTACCAAAATAACCCTAAGAAGAGAGCCAGGTGTTGCAGTCCATCTTATATTTATGTTTTTCCTTTCACCCTTTTGTGAACTCTCAAGGTTAGTCAGTGGTTTTCTTCAAAATTTCATTAGGAAATTTGCCAAAGGCATCCTTTTGAGGCAGCTGTCTCTGTACCCTTGGAGGCCATCAGTAACGTTTCCAATCTATAGCAGTAATCGGCACAAAAATGTTGAACTGAACCGTTGTCTATGTTTTAAAACATTCCTCTGCTGCCACTATTCCTCCCCCCCACCCCAAACAGTATAAAATATATCACATTTTGGGACTTACGGCTCTCTAGTTGTTATTGTGACTTTTCAGGTAAAATCCATGATTAATAATAAGCATATCCAAATAACAATAATGAAAGGAGACTTAGTTTTTTTTAACATAATTTAAATCATAACAATGGACATATTAGAAATTTTCTATATAAATAAAAGAGAATTCTTTTTGTATAGAATGTTAAAATTTTTATTTTCAGTATTGAGATTTTATAAAGTAAAATATACTTTAAAGTTTTGGGTATTAAATATGTTATATTAAGTTCATGATTAAAATGCATTAGAGGAAATTGAAGTGCATTTGTGTTTTTATTCCTATGCAGTTTAATAATATAGGCAACTGTTATACCATATGCATCTTTAATATATTAGTCTAACTGTTTCTCTTGTTTTACTAAACTGTGTTCTTTCAGCCACCCACACAGAATATGCCTATGGGTCCTGGAGGGATGAATCAGAGCGGCCCTCCCCCACCGCCACGCTCTCACAACATGCCTTCAGATGGAATGGTAGGTGGGGGTCCTCCTGCACCACACATGCAGAACCAGATGAACGGCCAGATGCCTGGTAAGTTTTTCTCCTCTAAGACATTAACACCAGAGTTGCTTAGCAACTGAAACGACATGGGGGCTCAAGGGATACTAGATTGTTGATGACAAAACTGCTTTGAATGCCCCCGAGTACAGGCTCTCTTAGAGTTTGTTAGCTACAGAGCTACGTGACCTGTATTCAGTGTTTATCAGGCTGCCCTTGGGCTTTGATGTAGCTGACACATAGCATTCCTCTGATGAACAGAACTGGCTAAATTTAGTCTGTCTGAAACTATGCAATACAGTTGGTTAGAAGCTTTTTGGGGAAAAAAAGGCATTATGCCATGGCTTAAGAATTAAAATTTGTTTTTAAAAAAAGGACTGTAATATTTCCCTGAGTTTTTATTTATTTAAAAATTGATTGATCTCAGAAAACAGTATCAGTGGGAAAAACACATGGGGGAAAGAAACATAAGTCTCTAAAGTGCTAGTTTATTTAGTATTTTTCTCATTGATATTATTGAAGCTGATTTTAGATTTCTTTGAAGGCATATGTTTGTAGCATAACAAAAATGGGAATTGATTTTAAAGCAAAATTAAAAGTTGAAAAATAATGTGAGCTTTCTTATACAGTGAGCCATTTCCTTTTCATTTATCCATTTTAAGCTTGGAGTCACTGGAATATCTTTAGGCCATTGAACACTTATTTAGTTACCTTTTTCTGGTTTGAATTTTTAGTCTAAAAAGTATCTTTAAACTATTTTGTTTTTGTAACAGCGGCAACGACCCATACCCATAATTTTTGGTGGAGTATTCTCTACATTTAACATGAGAATATTTTTACTTTCTAAAGAGAAAAGTTGTTTTCATTAACAAAAGAAACAATTAGCAATAATGGAAGTAAATTAAAATAACAGAACAATTTATTATTAAAATTAGTGATTAGGGGCTGGGCGTGGTGGCTCACGCCTGTAATCCCAGTGCTTTGGGAGGCAGAGGCAGGAGGATCACTTGAGCTCCGGAGTTCGAGGCTGCAGTGAGCTCTGATCTGGCCACTGCACTCCAGCCTGGGCAGCAAAGCAAGACCCTGTCTCTAAAAAAAAAAAATAAATAAATTAGTGATTAGCATCCTTAAGATAGTGTTCTTTTCTAGCTGATTGTGTTGTTTGATAGTATTGGTGTCCAAAGATGGTGGGCATAATAAAAGAAACGAGAGCACAGTACCAAAGAGGTAAGGTACCTTGGTTTATAGAAGATTGACTTGTGACTGATCTTGTAGGAGGGCAGTGGTATTCTGGTGGCTGTCTCCTATTTCCTTCTAAGGCTTGCAACATTGAGGGCTCACACTCATTGTGGAAGACATAACTACTTTTTAGCTTATAGTCAGATTGCAGTCAGGAGAAACTTTCTTGCCAAATCCACATTTAGCTCACCAGAACACATTGTTTTTAGAACTGGAAAGGTATTGCTAGTGCAGGTTAGCTAGTTAGGAGTTTTGTGACTTTTCGTGGTGGTACCTTTAATTAAGATTTTGACTTGTCTTCTCCATATAACATTCAAGCCTGAGGCTGAAGAAGCATTTGAGCAGCAATGCAGTTACTGTTAACATGACATTCTGTGTTTTGTGTAAGGCCATCTGGAGTAGTTATATTTTTTTATAAGCCAGAGATTATGAACCAGTTATGACCTAGGTTGTCCAGAATATTGTAGAGCTTCCAAAACAATCGTTGAGCTTCTCCTGACAATAGTTAATGAAGTTATAGTTAGGTGTACAAGAAATTGGGAGACCAATAACTTATATTTATTTGTTCCTCGTGTCATTTACCCAACGTTTTTATGTACACAGATTCGCATCATGGCTCTTCATTTCCTATGTTTGTTTTGTTTTTAATATTTCACTTTATAATCTCAGTTTCAGAGATACTTGTTTGATCTTGGTCAAATAACCTCTAAGTATCAAGTACCTTTTTAAAATAAATTAATTGATTTTTTGAAAACTAGGTAATACATGCCTGTGAAGCCAAAATCAAAAGGTATCAAAGGGTATACAGACAGACTCTTAGTTCCAGAGAGGCATTGGTTTCTAGTTATCCATCAGGAGATACTGTATGTACAAAAATGCATGTATGTATTTGTTTCTTATTCTTTCTTTAAAAAACACAAATGGTAGCACCCATTAAATAGTGTTTTTTTTGTTTG
>CM052443.1:35019826-35040186 GCA_028533085.1 Varecia variegata
GGCTAGAGTGAGTGCCGTGGCGTCAGCTTAGCTCACAGCAACCTCAAACTCCTGGGCTCAAGCGATCCTTCTGCCTCAGCCTCCCGAGTAGCTGGGACTACAGGCATGCGCCACCATGCCCGGCTAATTTTTCTATATATATTTTTAGCTGTCCATATAATTTCTTTCTATTTTTAGTAGAGACGGGGTCTCGCTCTTGTTCAGGCTGGTCTCGAACTCCTGAGCTCAAACAATCCGCCCGCCTCGGCCTCCCAGAGTGCTAGGATTACAGGCGTGAGCCACCACGCCCGGCCTAAATAGTGTTTTGTATCTTTTCTTTCTCTCTTAAAGATAATCTTGGAGACCATCATTACATTCAGTATTTAAAGGGCTATCTTATTGGTGACTGCATTACATTCTTTTTTATGGATATACTTTAATTTATTTGAACATTTCTCTTAATGATGAAAATATAGGTTTTTAGCCTTTTGATATTACAAATTATGCTGCCATGAATATGCCTGTAAGTATATATAATGCATATATATGTTTTTTTTCATCCCTATACAGATGCACACAAATACTTGTGTATCTGTGGGATAAATTCCTAGAACTGAAATTGCTAAATTAAAGATATATATGCATTTTAAAATTTGATAGTTATTGCCAAATTGCACACCACAAATACAGTAACAGAGTATTAATTTTACCAGTATGTTTTAAACCTTGAAAAGTTTTCTTTTGCACATTAGTGGTTTTTTTTTTTTTCAGGTTGATGATCTCCCTTTATCATTTCTTAAAAGATGGGTCTGGTGGTGATGAATTCTCTCAGCTTTTGTTTGTCTGGGAAAGACTTTATCTTTCCTTCATATTTGAATGATAATTTTGGCTGGGTGTAATATTCTTGGAAGACAGTTTTTTTTTTTCTTTTTTTCTTTGAGCACTATGAAAATGTCATTTCCACTCCCTCTTGGCCTATATGATATATTTATTTATTTATTTTTTGAGACAGAGTCTCACTCTGTTGCCCATGCTAGAGTGCCGTGGCATCAGCCTAGCTCACAGCAACCTCAAATTCTTGGGCTCAAGCAATCCTACTGCCTCAGCCTCCCAAGTAGCTGGGACTACAGGCATGCCCCACCATGCCCAGCTATTTTTTTTCTATATATATTTTTAGTTGGCCAGATAATTTCTTTCTATTTTTAGTAGAGACGGGGTCTCGCTCAGGTTGGTCTTGAACTCCTGACCTTGAGCTATCTGCCCGCCTCGGCCTCCCAGAGTGCTAGGATTACAGGCGTGAGCCACCGCGCCCGGCCTAGCAATCAGTCTTTTTATGTTTACAAACCTTTTTGTAGTTTGAACTTTATGAACGGAAAGAACTTTATGTCCTTTGCCCGTTCTTTTACTGATGGTGATCTTTTTACTTACTTTATATCTTTTTTTAAAATTTTTTTTTTATTTATCTTCAATAACTTTGGCATATATCTTAAGTAATTAGTTTAGCCTGTGGTATGTGTTGTGATTTTTTCCCCCAATTAATCATTTTATTGTTTTGGGGTGTTTTTTGGTCATGTTTATATTCTTTATTTTTATAGGGTCTAATTAATATTTTATGGCTCTGGGTTTTCTGGCATACTTAAGGCTTTACTATTCCAAGATTATTTTTAAAATTCTTCTTTTTGAAATTCTTTTATGATTCCTTGTTTTCTTTTTTCAAGTTTAAATTTTTTATCAATATGGAATTAGTGGAAGGAATGAGATAGCAATCCAACTTGTTATTTTTCCAGATGGCTACCCAGTTGTCACAACACCATTTACTGAATTAGTTTTCTATTGCCCACTGATACTTAATATCACCATTATTATTTACTAAACTATGTATTTGGTTCTATTTTTAGACACTATTCTGTCTACTCATTTATGTTCTAGTATTTACACTTTTATAATAATTACTCCAACTTTATGATAATGTTTTGCTATCTTATAAAGCTAGTCCTCCTTCATTATTATTCTTTTTCAGAATGTTTCTGGCTTTTCAAAACCATTGGTTTCTTAACCTGTACAATGGGAATAACAACATATGTCTCATAGTATTTGCTGTCATTTGTTGCTGTTGATTAAAAACTCAAGTTATAGTTTAGTATTATAATAATGCAAAAAAATAGAAAGCTTTTTAAAGTACTTTTGTATGGACCATCTGTTTAACTTTCGTATTTTGGTTCTGATCATTTTTCTTCAAAGGGCCTAACCATATGACTATGCAGGGACCTGGACCCAATCAACTCAATATGACAAACAATTCCATGAATATGCCTTCAAGTAGCCATGGATCCATGGGAGGTTACAACCATTCCGTGCCATCATCACAGAGCATGCCAGTACAGAATCAAATGACAATGAGTCAGGGGCAACCAATGGGAAACTATGGCCCCAGACCAAATATGAATATGCAACCAAACCAAGGTAACTAAGCTTCATGTCTTTCTTGATTAGAATGCTATTATTAGCCTTTGAAAGTAAAACTATTATGTCAAGTTCTTAGCTGATTCATAAAAATGTAAGCTTTAGGTGAGTGAAAATCATGCCCATGAAAAGGTAATGTTGAATTTGAAACTAGTTTAAATCTCGTTTTTTTTTTTTTTTTTTACATTTAGCTTTAACTTTTTAAACTTATTTATTTTTATGTCATTTGGGCATTTTTTGGGGGGGAGTTTGTATTGTTGAATTGTTTTTTAAAGCCAATAAGTTAATAACCAAACACATTTGGTTTAGAGCTAGAAAATTGAGAAAATAATAATTTTATCTTTATAAGTACAACCTCTTAAAAAACATCTACTCTATGCCTCATTTTACTTATTAAGGATGTATTTATATGAATTTCTCTTGATTTATATGGGTGTTTTGTGATACTATGTTTCGACATTGAAAGGTAATTCTAAAATAATTTTCTATCAGAATACGCAGCAGAAGTGCTGCTGTACTCTTGTCTTAGAGTGGTGTGAGTCCATTAAAATTTATTATCAAGCTCAGAAAATGAAATTGTTATAATATTTCTCTTTTAGGTATTCTGTGAATAATAACTAAAAGCCAGTAAGTGGCGCTGTGTTCTGCTAATTGTCTTTAAAACATTCGGCATATTGCCAGCTTAAAGCTATTTCAATTACAAAATGTGGTGGGGTTAAGAGCATAAGATAGAATGAAATGTATTTGTAATAACATTTCCTGGATTTTGATTATAAAAAACAGATCACTGAAATGTACTCAAAGGAAGTTAATGTTAATCTGTTGATAATTATTTATAAAATAATACAATTTTAAAATATTAACACAGATATTATTTATAATTTTGATGATACACTGAAAATAAAGGAATATAATAATATAAATTGTTAATCAATCAGTGTAGCAAGCACACAACTCAAGCACACAACTAGTGCTTGTCCCATTTTTTTTAACCCCAAATTATTTAGTGCCCATGGTGGAAATTTTTTATTTTCTTTTTATTAGGTCAATTAAAGTTTCAGAACAACAGCAAGATCCAGTCAGTGCTAGATTAGAAAGGAGTTCAGATGTTTCTCCATACATTTTGGTTACCAGGAGTGAGAGAGCAAGAAAATTGATAATGATTCTGACATGTGCCTGTTGTCCAAGCTATTCAGGAGGCTGAGGCTGGAGAATTGCTTGAACCCAAGAGTTTGAGGCTGCAGTGAGCTATGATGACACCACTGCACTTACCCAAGGTGACAGAGTGAGAACAAACATCTTTGTGCCTATATCTTTGAGTACTTGTGCAAGATTTTTGTAGGATAAGTTCTAGAGATAGAGTTATTAGGATAAAATATATGAATAATGAAAAAAAAAGAATGTATTTCACAAATTCCATGTATGTAAATCTTCAGACTTGGATTCAAGTGTTGGCCCTGTAGCTTACTGTACGTGGGACATTTGACCAAATTACTTAATTTCTCTAAGTAAGATTAAGTGAAGTGATGCATGTAAAAATCCTGACTCAGTAATTGTTTGCATAATTTATATAAAATCTGTTGGTCAGAATAATCAAGGATTTTTTAAAAAATGAACACAAAAAATTTGAGATTGGTTTATCAGCTTTTCTTATTTCAGCATCTAGTTTTTTTCTGGTTTTAGCTTTGTTTGAGTAATATTAAGAAAGTGTTAATTCATTTATCCAAACTGTAAAGGATAATACTTTAAAATTATCATGTGTTCTATTAGTGTGCTCTTTGGTTAGACTGATCTAGAAGCTTGACATTAGAGAAGTAGGACCTTTTTCTTTCAGTACCTAAGTTGACCACATTCATTATGTAAGTATGAAGGGCAAAGAATATGTATTGTCACAGCTTGGAGTGTTATAATTCTTCTTATTATTATACAATGGATTATTATCTCGTAAGAGATGTACCAAGCAGAGGTGCTTGAGATAAGTCTGGCATTTAATTGTGCATATGTCTTGTGGTTGTGTATTCGTTCACCTGTTTGCTATCAATATACGTAGATCTTCATTTTTTAAATGTAAGCATTCTTTATATGGTTGTACCATAATATATATTTAGTAAAACCATATCCACTTTTTTTTTTTTTTTTGAGACAAAGTCTCACTCTGTTGCCCGGGCTAGAGTGAGTGCCGTGGCGTCAGCCTAGCTCACAGCAACCTCAAACTCCTGGGCTTAAGCGTTCCTACTGCCTCAGCCTCCCAAGTAGCTGGGACTACAGGCATGCGCCACCATGCCTGGCTAATTTTTTCTATATATATATTTTAGTTGGCCAGCTAATTTCTTTCTATTTTTTAGTAGAGACGGGGGGGTCTCGCTCATTGCTCAGGCTGGTCTCGAACTCCTGACCTTGAGCGATCCACCCGCCTCGGCCTCCCAGAGTGCTAGGATTACAGGCGTGAGCCACCGCGCCCGGCCCATATCCACTTTTGATAGATATTTCTAGACTTTTACTATTACAAATACTTCTGGAACAAATATCTTTGTGCCTATATCTTTGAGTACGTGTGCAAGATTTTTATGGGATGAATTCTAGAGATAGAGTTGTTAGGATAAAATATGTAAATAATTAAAATATTTGAGGGACATTGTCAAATTGTTTTCAATAAAGGTTACATGAGGTCACATCTCTACAGAGTATGGAAGTTCTTATTTCAGTACATATCCATGGCACTAACTAGGTCTTTCTAATCTTTGCTAAATGTATAGAGAAAAAATGTAATCTTGTTTTAATTTGTATTTATTCAATTATTAGTGAAGCTACATAACTTATATGTGTTGCCATTTGCATGTTTTCTCTGAATTGCCTGTTCGTGTTATATATTCTGTGGTTTGATTATTATTAATCTGAAGGAGTTCTTTATAGATTATAGATCAAGGCTATTCACCTAATGTGACTTTCACATGTGAAAACACTTTGTTAGTTTTAGGAGATAGGAATTTAACTTTGAAAATGGTTCGTTTTGTGGTAGGATTCTGAAAATGGTAATTTTATTTTTATAAAAAATATAACTATTTCCTAATTATATTAGGACTTTGATTCAGCATTTGCTAAATTATGGTCCAGATAGATTTTAATAATTATTGGTAAAATAATAATTGGTAAAATTATTTTAAAAATTATTGGTAAATTGTAGAAGATTCAGCATGCTTGTTAGGATATTAAAAGGTCTCAGAAGTTTTATAGTAAAGAAACTGATTTGCTTTTAATTAATATGATTATAATACATCATGGGGCTCTTTTTCTTTTCTTTTTTGACATATTAACCAAAAGTAAGAGCTAATATTTAGTGAATGCCCTTTAGTGCCAGGCACTGTATTGAAATGCTTTATATGTCATCTTTAATTTAATTCTCAGAACATCTTTGAGATAGTAGTACTATTATTATTCTCATTCCATGCATGAGGAAACAGATATCCTATGGAAATACAGGCAGGCCCCGCTTTGTACAGTTCTGATATGCGTGAATTTCATTTACCACAGTTTAGTTAAATAACACCTGTTCCCCCAACACCACCATTCAAATTTCACTTACCATGGCATATTAACTGAGTAATTGCATAAAGTACAAACTTAGCTGTTATCTGTTCAGTCCACAGATCACTATGTAAGTAACAGATGCCTATTATGAGTAGTGACCATTCATGCCACTTTTAGATTTTGTCAGTGATTGGTCACTGTTTATCTGTCAGTTCATGCACATATAACAAAGCTTGTAGTTGTGTTGCTTCCTTTGCTCCCAACGATAAACCTATGTGACATTTTACAAACTTGTATAATTGAAAGAGGAACTTTGGCCAACAAAGATAAAAATGTAACAAAGAAATGAAAAGTGATAGTGCTGGAAATGAAATCCATATCCAATGTAAATAGAATTACAGAAGAAATTGCTGACCATGGGAATGTTGACACTGCTGCTATTTGAGAGAATCTAGATATGCACTGCAGGTGCTTAATGAAGGCAAACTCATTAATACAAATGAGAAAAGTGATTGTGATGAAAAAGATGAAGATGTTTCAGAGAAAGTGAGAGTGGCAAAATACTTCACATTAAAGAAAGTCTTGGAGATATTTCACAACATTGAAAGTGCAAAGGAAAAAATGTTGGAAGTTAATCCAAACATATTCTTTCTGAGTATGACAATTTGCTAAGCTAAGGAAAAGATGCTCATTCTCAGTTGTCAGTGATAATATTAGCAGAAGGGAACCACTATTCAAACAACTCTTAATAAGATTTTTACAAAGAATTAAAACACTTTAACTTATTTTTTATTTTTTAGAGACAGAGTCTAGCTATATTGCCCAGGCTGGCCTCAAGCGATCCTCCCGCCTCAGCCTCCTGAATAGCTAGGATTATAGGTGCGAGCCACCATGCCTGGCCTTAAAACACCTTCAGTGTTTTTAATGTTTTAAATTATAGTGAAATAAATTTTTTTTCATTTCTTTGTGCATTTGTAACTGACAGTTAAAGAGTTTTTAATATTTTGACAAAAATTTTTAAAGGCCATGGGATAATGTCCCATTTATTATTATTGTTTTGCATGATTTCAGCTTTCACGGTCATTTATTCAGCCCCATACTAGTATATACTGTCTATAAAGTTTTACAGAATACATTTTGGGAAATGCTGTTAAGTTCCTAACTTTATATAAATATTATCAGCTTAGGAGCTTCCTATTTATGTGAGATACAAATAGGTCTGATGATGATAAACATTATGCAAAGAAATATGCAGAGTAAGGGGAAAGAGAAAAATGCAGTCTGTATGCTATTTTAGGATGGTGAGCAGACACGTGGAAAAAGCGTTGCACAGGCAGAAGGACAAGCAGGCAAGAGCCCTGTGGCTGGAGCATACTTGATGCATCTGAAGTATAGCAAGGAGACCATTCTAATTGGAGCTGAGTGAGTGAAGAAGGGGAGTCATAAGGTCCAAGGGATAGTTGAAGGCTAGACCTTGAAAGACCTTATATTGTAGCCTATAAGGATTATTTTAGATTTTATTCTGAGGGAGAGGGGATACTGCTGGAAAGTTTTGAGCACTGGAGTAATATGATCTGAATGTATGTTTCTAAAAACATGCCTTTGGCAGTGGTATACAAAATAGTTGAAGAGCAGTGAAGCAGGGAAACCTGTTAGAAGGCTCTTGCTGTATTTGAGTAAGAAATGGTGGTGACTTTGAATTGTGTGATAGCTATGGAGGTAATCCAGAGTAGTCAGTTTGGGATATTTACCTTTTTTTTTTTTTTTTTTGAGACAGGGTCTCACTCTGTTGGACAGGCTGGAGTGCAGTGGTGTGATCAAAGCTCACTGCAGCTTTGAGCTCCTGGGCTCAAGCAGTCCTCCTGCCTCAGCCTCTCAAGTAGCTGGGACTACAGATGTACACCACTGTGCCTAGCTAATTTTTTTCTGTCTTTTGTAGAGACAGGGTCTTACTATGTTGCCCAGGCTTTTACCATATATTTTGAAGGCAGAGCTGGTATGATATCAGAATTTGCTGATAGATTGGATGTGGAGTACAGGAGGAGAGAGTTAAGGATGACTTCAAAGTCGAAGTAATTGGATGAATGGTGTTGCCATTACTGAAATTAAGAATCTGGGGGAACAGCAGATTGAGGAGTTTGGCTTGGCACCTATTAAATTTGAGTGACCTATTGTTACCGAAGTGTGGATGTCTCGAGAAGACAGTTGAGTATATTAGTTTGGAGTTAAGGGGAGAGGTCAGGGTATTTAAAGTCATGGTATTGAAAGAGGTCACTTAAGAAATGAATAAAGGTAGTAAGAAAAGAGGTCTGAAGATTCAGTCCAGGAGCCCTCCAACATTTTGACATTGGGAACATGAAGGACTCCTTCCAGGAAGACTTGTAAGACTGAGCAGGAGTAGCCTGTTGAATTAGGAGGGAAGACAAGAGAGTGTAAAATCTTAGAAGCTAAGTGAACAAAGTGTTCTAAAACTGAGAGAATTATTAACTGTATCAAATTTTGCTGATTGGTCAAGTAAGATGAGAATTGAAAACCAGCCTTTGGAATCATTGATCAAGATGATGGGTATTTTTGGTGGAAGGATGGGGGCAAAAGCCTGACTGGAATACGTTCATGAGAAAAAGGGAAGAAAAGAAGTAGTAACAGTAAGTTAAGACAGTTCTTTCCCGTTATTTTTTGATAGAGGAAAACAAAAATGGGTTCATAGCTGGAGGAAGATGTAAGCTCAAGAAAGATTTTTTTTTAGAGATGGAAAGATAGTAAATCATATTTCTATGTTGATTGGAATGAATAATTAGAGAGGAGAAATTGATGAAGCAAGAGAGGGGGGCAAGAAAGGGACAATTGCAGGAGCAAGGTATTTGAGGAGTTCAAGGTCACAATCCCTAACACTACCCTCACCTCTGGTACCAACTATAAGAGTTCAGCCAACTGTGAAGTTATAGGGGACAGTTTCCAAGGCTGGCCTCACTGACACCAATTGCAAGTTTGGGAGTTCCCAAAACCACCCTCAGGTTTGATAATTTACTGGAAGGACTCATAGAACTTGCTGAATGCTATTATGCTCACAGTTAAGGTTTATTACAGGGAAACGATACAGTTTAACATCAGCCAAGGGAAGAAGCGCATAGGGCAGGGTCAAAAATTTCAAGTATAACATAGAAAATTTATAAATGAAGAACTTACTTCAAATATTTTATTTTATAGAAGTGTCATGTTTGACCCCTATAGTGGGTTTGAATAAATGAGAATTATGTGTACTGTCATCTTTCTTTACTGTTAAAATTGGTTAGTCTCTGAAATATTGTTAATATTGCAAGTTTGGATTATAGTTTTAGGTATATTGCAGCCATTACTTTGTAGTTCAGACTAGATATTTTGTTATAACTGATCAGTATTGCTAATAATGGATGAGTTTTTCAAGGATGTAAATTTTCCCCAATAACATTTTTCTGGTTATAAAAATAACTAATATTTAATGTGAAAAACCTGGAAAACATAAAAAACTAGAGCATAAAATAAAAGTCACCTCTAATCTTGCTGTGTAAGTTAATTACTCGATAGACAAGTCCACTTAAGTATAGTAGCCTATACTTAGGATTCTCATGGCAGCAGTTTGAGTACTTATAATTACAAATTATTTGTAAATATGTGTTCAATTATTTTTCTCTAGACTCTTCTAGTTCCGTGAATTCAGGAACTGTGTCTTGTTTTGTTCACTACTTTATCTTATATGTCTACTGACTGATTAGCTAGATATATATCCTCCTGCCAAAACAAATTAGAAAACCAGCATCCTTCTAAGTGATATTGTCATCCATCAACAGTCATTCCAGGAATGAAACAAAGAAGGCATTGTCGGTTACTGTCGACAATATAGATGACTGTCAGGTATACCAAAACCTTTTGGGTTTGGGAAACAAAATCCAGGTGATTTTCAGTTTAGTAGATTATAAAATTTAGCTTCATTATTTTAAAACTTTTCTATTTTGAAATAATGATAGGTTACAGGAAGTTACCAAGGTATTATACAGTAGTGTGCCCTTCCCCCAATGATTTCTAATCCCTGGTAACCACTGTTATATTTTTTCCATTTCTGTCATTTTGTCATTTTGAGAATATTGTGTAAATGGAATCATACAGTATGTGACCTTTTGAGATTGACTTTTTTCTTCAACATAACTAATACTCTTTAGTTCTAGCCAGGTTGTGGTATGTCTCAATAGTTTATTCCTTTTTATTGCTGAGTAGTATTCCATGGTATAGCTATACCATAGTTTGTTTGGCCATTCGCTTTTTAAGGGACTTTTTGGCTTTTTCCAGTTTTTGGTTTTACAAGTAAAGATGCTATAAACAATTGTATACATGTACATGATTTTTATTTGGACATAAGTTTCATTTCTTTGGAATAAATACTGAGGAGTACAATTGTTGGATCATGTGGTAAGTTTTAACAGATTACATTTTAACAAATATCTCAAGTCATGCATATTTCCCTCAGATTTTTCTGGGCAGGACAATCTTCTGTGCCAGACAGTTCATAACTTTTAGCTTTCATACTAAGTAACACAAAGCTAGATGTTCTAATGTAGCCTGTCTCCTTGGCTTTCTACCTGGGCAAGTTAGAGTCTTTACTGACAACAATTGTCACTTGTGCCACATAAATCTAGTGCTTTTGGAGTTCAGTTCATCCTACAATATATGTTTATAAGTGTCTTTATGAGTTATGATATAGTATAGTTGAAACTATTTAATAAGAGGGATCATTTTAAGGGGGTTGTCTAATATCCTAGCTTTTTATTTTGCTGGATTTATTAAGCCACAACACATACCTTTTCTATTTCTCAGTCACCAGAAAGCTGAATACATAATCTGGTTCCTAGACTAGTTTGTAAATATGCCTGTAATTTAAAATTATGTCGTGGAGAAATCCATTATTTCTTAACTCAGACTACTGATATTTTGAGGTGGATAGTTGTGGGGGCCTGTCCTGTGGAATGTTTAGCAGTATTTCCATCCTCTACCCACTAGGTGGCAGTGGCAACTCCGACCCCACTAGTTGGAACCAACAATGTCTCCAGACTTTGGTAAATGTCCCCTGGGGTACAAAATTGCCCATGGTTGAGAATCACAGCTTAAAGATGTGGTTAATGTGAATAACTGCATATACAGATGGTTTGTGTCACTAAAGAAACAAATGACATTAACAAAACTTATGATACTATTGTTTTAATACTTTTATGAGAGTTTCTCTAAAAATGAAAAATTTTATGTTAATGAGCTGTTATTCTTTTTAATAGCTAGAAACATGGTTCCCATTTTTCATTGGTTGCTAGGAAACTTAGCTAAGTTTGTGCTTAGTTGCAGTGACTTTACTAAGCTTCTGGGATGCACCCTACATTTTCTTAGTTACTTGGCTCTTGTTCTTTTATCCTTGATGTTCTATATACACGTTATTATGAGTTACTTAAATTCTTAATGTGGACAGATGTACAATTTAGGTAAGTAAAGAATCCTATTCCTTTTAAATGGTAATTTAAACATAGTAGGTCAGCTAATTGAGTTTGTTGTAATACAGGGATTTTTCTCTTACAAATAAATTATTAGAAATACCTTCAAATAAGAGTATAAATGTTTCAGTTTGAGATTGAGTGGTTAAGGAACAAGTAAGTAGTAAAGTGTGAGCAGTAAAGGATGAAATATGAACATGAAAATAGGCATGGGAAGGGTATTATCTATGCAATTTCATGGTCTAGTTCTTATTACAACATATAGATATAGGTAGAGTGGAGAAATTTCTTGTATTTAATGATTTTTATCTTACAGTGATAGAGATATACGTAACTCTTTTGTGGGAGATGATGACATGGGAGAAGTATGATTTGACTTTGGAAAGGAGATATACATAGTGGTTAAGAGCAGGGGCTTTAGAATTCTCTGCATTTAGTAGCTGTGCAACCTTGGGTAAGAGCCTTAATATTTGTAAGGCTTAAATTTTCTTGCTTATAAAATGAAGTTGATAATACTACCTGTTGCATAGGAGATGGGAGAATAAGTAATACGTATAAAGCTCTTAGCTTACTGCCTGGCTCATAATAAATGCTCATTAAATGTTAGCTATCATTTTAATCATATTATTAATATTTAATGATTAATGATAATGTTTATGAAGTTTCAGTGTACTGGTTTACATCTGAAGATACGACTATGTGTGTGTATGTGGATGTATGTTGTATATATATAGAATGTTTTTAAAGTTACATCATTCAAAATTCTTCACAGATTAATTAAAACAATGTTTTCTTTATAGTTGAGTCTTAAAAAATTATTTTTGGTCTAATTGTAAGTCACTATATATGGTGACAGTGCCCATATCTTTGTATTACCATGGCTTCTGGCCTGGTGTCTAGTACATAATAAATACTGAATACATTTGATTTTGACTTAAAAAAAAATCCTTCCTTTTGACCACTGACTTAAGATAAAAACTAAGTATTAACCATGTCATTAATGCAAATCCAATAATGTAAAATATGGTAATTTGGATATATTTTGCATGTGTTTAAAATAAAGGACATTGTTTCATGGAGTATCTATTAGGGTATAAAACTCAAAATGGGAAGAAATAATGTGGTTATGATGAGTATTTGTAATATGTCCTTGCAAAATACTTGCAAAAATATATTCTAGGTAATTAAGATGTTAATAGGATTTTCATATGTGTATACACTTTGTAGTACATCTTAACATCAAAATGGTTTATGTAAAAGATGAAAAAAACCTTTAAGCATGTAATATGTGATGCCATTGTTTGTAGAAAATGGTTATAATAGATTCATTTTTTAATGTTATTTCACTGTGTAGTACAAATTTTTAGAATGTATTTTGGAGTAACCTTTTGAGATTTAGCACTCTTATTTCCATTAGTGTCTCAAGAGATATACATTGCCAGTGTAGCATATTTCATTATCATAAGGAAAATAATATGCTTCCTAAACAAGCAGAATTGAAGTCATAAAGTCATAATTTTTTTTTCTTTAATGGATAAGGCTTCAAGGAAAATGATGAAAAGTACCTTGTGTTAGTAGTGCTCACTGACTCCATTCTTTCTCTGGTTTTAGGCTTGATCCTGAATGATGTTGAGATCCTTAGAGGGAGGGAAGTGACAGAATAAAAGAAGGGTGGTAATTGAGCTCTTTGGGATTGGAACTGCTGACATTCCCAAAAGAAAAAGCATAAGCGGCATGGTCTTTTCTATCTAGGGCTTAAGCTACAATTACTTTTCTCCTTCAGAGCAAAGCTTAGAATTTTTTGTTATGTATTTTTTTTCTCTTGGCTATTGTGGTTTTGCTTTCTTTTGAATTTTGGTTCCAATGCGTATTATATGCTTTAGTTGTGTAGTTACCGTCTGTTAAGATGAGATCTTTAGACAGTGTTGGAGAAGACAAGGTAAAACCTTCATTTGCTGAAAATGAATTACATAAATGCTCAGTCACATTGCCTATTAAATTATAAATGTTAATGTTCAATACTTTGGTATATATAAAATATATTTTTAAATTGTAACCTTAATTAAACTAGTGTTTTAGAACTTCTTTATTGCAAAATTTGCTTCTGAACTATGAAATTTGAGTTTATTTTTGAGTAGAGGCCATGGAAAATAGCAGAACAAATATGCTTTGAAATCAAATTTGAGGTTCGTCTAGTTCCCAGCTGGTATCTGTTAGTTGTATAATCTTGGTCTTTGGATTCCTTTTGCTAAAAACTTGAAAATTAGGATCCTTACCCCTGGTAGTTGTTAGTAGTTGATAGAAAGTGACTGTGAATGCATGTAACTGGCAGTGTAGATGTGCATTCAATGTTAAGTTCTCTTCCCTTCCACACTTGACTGAGCCACCTTGACTCTACTATTAAGAATTTATTTCCTTGTTGAAAGAAAGGGCCCAGAGTAACTTTGGAGAGGCTTATGTTCATAATGTAAAATTAGAAGAAAAAAAGAATTTGAAGAGAAGTAGATGCACAGAAGAAGGCAAATAGAAGAAAAGGTTAGCTCTGATAAAGGTGTTCTTCAGGTAAAACAGTTCTTCAGATTGGAAACAAGATGAAGTCTTCCTGCTTACATTGTTGCTGTGGTTGTATGTCAATAATATATGTAAAGAGGTGGGCTTGTATTTTTGTTTATTTAAATTATTTTATAGTGAGCTTTTGGCTCATCTGCAATTTTCCCTGTAAAAATTTTCCAGACTCTCTAGTCTTCGCCTTTTGCACTTTCTTCTTAAATTATCCCCAAGTCAGTCAAGGGGGAGTATGGAGCTATATAAGCAGTAAATTGCGAGATGCCTCATACATAACTTCTGAGACAGTAATGGTTATAATGGCAGAATGATGAGCTCCCCATACCAAGACTGGCCCACTGAACCTCTAAGGAGGTGCTTACATTGTTAGATGGGAGCATGGGACTTTATGGCTGTTGTTGATTATTTCGTGTGATATATTTTTACTATTGCCAGTGTGATACTACAGCAGTTGTAGTTTGGCTATGCTGGTACTACTCACTTTGGAAACTGCATAGTTCAGATTTCTGAGCCTACAGCTTATTGCAGTTCTCTGCCTAGGTGTTTTTAGGGTGTGTTTGTTGTGTATGTCTTTTAACTTCATAAAGAAGCACTATGGCCCTTTGATTTCAAAAAGACCTTTGTAGTTTATAATTCTTGTAATTGGGAAAGGAAAAGAAGAACTTTAAAATTTTATCCCCAAATTAAAGTTTATGAAATTCTACCAATGTAAGCATATTAAATGTTTGTATAGTTTACCTATCTAACATTATATAATTAATGAGTATAGAAAAAGAGAACAAAGTAGAAATCTAGAAATTTGGTTTCTTTCCCTTGGTTTGGCTATTGATAGGCTGTGTGATTTTTGTGAAATTTGCTTTTGTTATGTATTCTAGTGTAGCATAAGGACTTATATCTTTTCCAGAAAGATTGTATAGATAAATATTATATAGTACATAATGGAAAATATATACATTCGGGATGTTCACATATATTGCATTTATTTTGTTTTTAAAAAATGACTAAGAATACTATTCCAGTGTATTTCAAGTTAACTACCATGGATCATGGATTGGTTGTTTTCTTTTGTTTGCAGATTATTTGAGGCATATGAGCTTTAATTCAAAGACTTGTTTTTATTAATATTATTTGAAATCAGATTTTATTGCATTTATGTACTTTGGGGAGTATATGATAAAAGATCCTCATATTTTTCTTAAGATGTTAAAATTATATACAAAAAATTTTATGTGTATGATGTTGTGTCTTGCTTTCAGGTCCAATGATGCATCAGCAGCCTCCTTCTCAGCAATACAATATGCCACAGGGCGGTGGGCAGCATTACCAAGGACAGCAGCCACCTATGGGAATGATGGGACAAGTTAACCAGGGCAATCATATGATGGGTCAGAGACAGATTCCTCCCTATAGACCACCTCAGCAGGGTAAGATTCCGTTTGGGAAATTTTCTACTTAATGTAAATAACAGTAATTGAAAGGCTTTAAATTTTAATGATCTTTTCATCTAGGCAAAGTTAGGATTTTTTATTTCTTCTTCTTTTTTTTTTGCTACAAAAGGGGATATAGTAGGTACAAAGGGTCACAAGATAGATAGGAACTTCCTGGTGTACAATTTTCTCTTACCTGTTATTTTCTGGGAAAAGGATATGTGAAAATTTTGTATCAAAAGCTCACTAATTCACAGCAGAAAATACCATTTTGTTTTTGATAAATTACCAAATATATATTCAAAAACTCAGTTTTATTTCAGAGAACTCTAATATCAAAATCAGAAGGAAATTAATTTTCTACCAGTTTGAACTTCTTTTTAAGATGTTGGTGTTTCTTTATATGAATTGATACTGTTTGATGTTGCATGGATGGTCTTAATTTTAGTAAATGTAATATGTGGAGATGCTGTGTATGTATGTGTATGTGTGTATATGTCAATAATTAAAAGTATCTGAAATGCCAAAGCATGGGAAGGGAATCTACAGCTGAGAAATAATCTCTCATAACATCAAATTAGAAAGAAAGCCTTTGATGACACAGAGAACAAATTATTTACATCTTGACTGGTTGTGGTTTTTCAGGCCCACCACAGCAGTACTCAGGCCAGGAAGACTATTATGGGGACCAATACAGTCATGGTGGACAAGGTCCTCCAGAAGGCATGAACCAGCAATATTACCCTGATGGTAATCTCGCCTAATGTTAACTTTCCCATTTTATACCCCTGCCCAATATTAATATAGAGAACTATATAAAACATTTTAATGAGGATGAATAAACTAACAACCTTTCTTCTAAATTTAGAAACACTTCAGTACTCTAAAGTACCAATGATAGCACTAGTTTATAATCTAATTCAGAGTATATTTTGTGTAACTATTCTGATAGTACCATCAGGAATCATGTTCTATCTTTGGAACCCTTATACAAAAGAGGATCCTTTTATATTTAGGATTGTTCATTTGAACCAAAGCAAATGTTATGATTTACTTTTTTTTTAACAGCAGCTTTATTGAGTTATAACTCACATATCATAAAGTTGACTCATTAGTTTACTTTTATGCACTGTATAAATATATAGAGAATATAGATCTTGAGTATTTTTCTAAGTCTTGTCATTTTAATTATTGTTGCATACTTCTCAGCAAACTATAGTTTACATTCACGTTTGCATTTGAGAAAAGTTTTGGAGGCTGAATTGTATCCGTAATATAGCTATCCAGAGATTTAGTAGAATGGGAAAGGTGATTGGAAACCAGACTTTTAGTTATTTAGTTAGTAAGTTTTTTAAAAGTGGGAAAGTAGCTTACAAAAAAGTATTCAGTAAAGATGTACTGCATTTTAAGAAAATCTAAATAGTAATAATCCAAGCATATAAGTAGGTTTCCACTGTATAATTCTTTCAGTTTTTCTGTATGTTTGAAAATTTTATACAATGTCCAGGAAAAAGTAATCAAACATACATTACAAAATGATTTGTATTTTATGAAAGGATACGCCAAAGGTTTATTTATATAGTAAGCTCTTTTGGTGTAAATGTAAATTAATGAACAGAGAAACTAAGAAACTTAAAGCTAAAGTAATAGCCATTGATGAAAAGACAGTTAAGCCAGCAACAAGATATAATTTGGTATATTTGAAAAATAATTTTGCCTATTATTTTTTATCATTATGTAAAACATGAAGGTACATCCATATCCAAGGACATTGGTTTTTACTGGAGAGGCTGTGACTACAGGGGCAGAGCAAATAACTGTCAAATTTTACGTACACTAAATGTTTATTAGTGATAATGATGACATGTATGGATAATTCTGTTTAGAATACTATGTATTTTTTTAATCTCAGATTTTCTTTCCCTGAATTCAGAATATTGTGTTTATTTCTTTTTCTTTTTACATGTAGACATGGTATTATGATTTTTTAAAGTTAAAAACTTTAGTAATTTATAGTAGACTATAGATATCTTAAAGAGGTGAAATCTACTTCATTAAATTATATATATTAAGAAGTCTGCTGAAAATAAATGATTATTTTGCTTATTTAATTTTTAAATATACTTTAAATAATTGAGTTGAACTTGACATTGTTATTTTGGTCCTTGACTATCTCCTGAAATGTGAAATTTGTATTGTTATAAGTATGACCCTTCTAGTCAGAATAGATAGGTTTTCTTGGGAAACATCAAAACATCATTTTACTACATTAGTGGATTTTTACTTAAATGATACCATTTTTGCCTAGATGTGTATTAATTTATGTCTTATATTTATGTATTCTATTTATATCAACAATTAATTTTCTTAAATAGCTTTAGATATTTTGTCTCATGTCCAGATATTTATGCCAGTAAATATGTTGATTAGGAGTTTGCAAACTTCTATAGAGGACTGTATAGTAAATATTTAAGTTTTTGTGGGCCAGATGATCCTGGTCGCAACTGCTGGACTCTTATTGTAACGTGAAAGCAGCTATAGACAGTACTTAATGAATGGGCTTGACCATATTCCAATAAAACTTTATTTACAAAAACAGGCCACTGGTCTTATGAAGAAGACTACAGGCCATAGTTTGCTAATCCTTGATGTAAATATCTATGAGGTGGTTTGGAACATTTGAATACTAGAGCACTGAGTGTAATATTTATTTGTAACTATGTTCCTACTTCCTTAATTAGGCATTCTTGTAAAATTTAGTTTGGATTTTAGCTAACCGCAAGGTTATTTCTGACATTTTCTTAGTGAAACTTAGTTAAAAGGATGGGAATATTATTCTTCATTAAAGTCCAGTTATCTTGCAGGTAAAATTTATTATGCCTTTAAACTAAAGGTATGCTCTAACATTCAGTACATTGGTAATTTTATGAAAATGTATGTTTATGATACTTGAGATATTTCTCAAATGGCAGCAGTAAGATATATTTTTTTACATCTGAAAGTACTTTGAGGTATATATATACTTTATGCAAGTAAATGTTAGAATGTGAAAAACTTGTTTCAGTTTCTTTCAGGGGAAAAAAAACTTATGGAGCTCTTTTATATTTTGCATTGTTTTTAGCATATGCTGTGGAATTGGAGACCAGCAGAACAGGTGTTTGACAAAATATGATAATTGCTTTCTTTGTTCATTCTAATTTAATTCAAGTTATTTACATGTGAAAGACCTAAATGCTTTTATTCTCTCCTTTTTTTAAAAATGGAAGATAAAGTTTTTCCCCCTCAATGAAGGATTATCAGATTTAAGACAATAAGTGTAATGTTTCTAAAACTACTGCTTTTTGCTTTTAAAAAAATTTGCACGTTATCTCAATATGAAAACAATCACATTGGTAAATCTTTGGCTAATGCAATTGAAATTATTATTTTTTATGTATTTCCATTTCTTTTTCTTTTTTTCAATTTTATCTGAAAGTTTAAATATTTTTAGGGTTTTCACTCAGTGGCCATTAACGTTTCTTCCTGTCTCTTGTCGAATTGATGTAGGTCATAATGATTACGGTTATCAGCAACCGTCGTATCCTGAACAAGGCTACGATAGGCCTTATGAGGATTCCTCACAACATTACTACGAAGGAGGTATCTATATACCTTCACACACATACACATATATATCCCCTTCCACGGGAATGAAAATTCTTGCATAAGACAACTTCTACCCATGCAAAGCTCTTGTAGAATACTAGTTGCTGGCTGTCTTGAAAGTTATAGGGAGCCCAGAACAACCAAAATAATTTCCTTACAAATATTTAAAATGTATAACTATGACTTGCCATTTCTAACAACAATAAAAAGACTAAAACATTTAAAGATAATTTTTTCCTCAGTGGAAATTTTCTATTTGAACATAAATTCATTGATCCAATTTTTTTTCTCGTGTGTTTACATATGTATAATTTTACATATAAGTATAGTGCCTTTAGGAAACAGCTTGCTGATTTTGTGTAGCTAGTGTGTGCTCTTGTAGCTGTCTTTAATTTTGTCTTTTTTATTTTATTTAGCATAGTCATGATCTTATGACTGTGATGTTCCAGTAAATGTAATGCTCGTATGGCAGAGACGCTGAAAATGCTGCAGTTCAACCTTGCAAAATTGGCTTTAACTGCAGTTTGTTTGGCCGAAATCCTTCTGTTTGGTTTGAGTTTTTTCTTTGTTTTGTTAACTTTTAAAAATCAATATGGCATTTCATTTTGTTCTTGTGTTGTTGGCTATGCATCTTAGAGGGAAAAAAGTTAATTAAGCAAACTTCTCAGTTTCTTTTTTGCTCTTCTTCAATTATCCTGTAGGAAATTCACAATATGGCCAACAGCAAGATGCTTACCAAGGACCACCTCCACAACAGGGATATCCACCCCAGCAACAGCAGTACCCAGGGCAGCAAGGTTACCCGGGACAGCAACAGGGCTATGGTAATAGTTTATTGTAGTTTATTTTTGTCACCAAAAATATGATTACTGTTTTCAAATATGGAAGTGGATATTTAGTATTTATTTTTCCAAGAATTATTACTTTTGAAAATTCACAGTTTTAGCCCAGTCTACTGTTAGAGTGTATATTTAATTTTTTTTTTTTTTTTTTTTTTTTTTGAGACAGAGTCTCACTCTGTTGCCCGGGCTAGAGTGAGTGCCGTGGCGTCCTCCTAGCTCACAGCAACCTCAAACTCCTGGGCTCAAGCAATCCTACTGCCTCAGCCTCCCGAGTAGCTGGGACTACAGGCATGCGCCACCATGCCCAGCTAATTTTTTTTTTTTCTATATATTTTTAGTTGGCCAGATAATTTCTTTCTATTTTTAGTAGAGACGGGGTCTCGCTCTTGCTCAGGCTGGTC
>CM052443.1:35040686-35057477 GCA_028533085.1 Varecia variegata
GATAATTTCTTTCTATTTTTAGTAGAGACGGGGTCTCACTCTTGCTCAGGCTGGTCTCGAACTCCTGACCTTGAGCGATCCACCCGCCTCGGCCTCCCAGAGTGCTAGGATTACAGGCGTGAGCCACCGCGCCCGGCCGGAAAATATAGTTTTAACAATAGAGATGTAGCTACTTATTAATACTGACTCCATCTCTTGATAACATGGTCTCTTTTTCACATCATAATGTCTTATTATTATTAGTTATTGATAAGAGCTCTTTTATTACCATGGGCACCTCTGTCTACCTATGATAGAAAATCTAAGAACCCAGGTCAGGCTGAAATTCTCTTGTCCCCTCAACATATGAAACTGAGATATTGGAAATCAGGGTGTTTTTCCAAAAAAGATAAGTTTCCTAATTCTAGATATGACTTTAGAAATATTCCATGGATTTCTTCTTCACAAAGGTTCTTTCTTCCCCTTCCCAAATGGCATTTCTCTTTCATAACTATTTAGTATTTGTACTTTGAAGAAATAGAATATTCTGGTTTTATTGCATTTGCATGAAGACAAATATATGACTAAATCAGGTAATTTCATTGACAACAGAAATATTTTCAGGTGGAAGAGAGGGTGAAAGAAAGTTTGATTAATTTTTGGTTTAAGTAGTTAAATACTGTTCTGTTCAACATCAGGAATCCTAAAGGAGAAATTCCCATTTTGTTTATCCATAGGCTTCAGTTGTCAAACTTTCTTCTAATAGAAAATTTGAAGTTTTAATCATTGAACATATAATAAATAAATAATAGACTGATAGAATTTATTTAAACTTGAAAATTTTTTGTTCTCCTTGACACTTCCCTCTGCAATCAGTGTTTTTATGGCAGATTTTGAATGGCTGTGCTAGAAAACATTTAAATGTCAAAGCTTTTCAGCTTATGCTTTATAAAGCATTCTTTACAATAGGCAGTAGAGTTTATAAAACAGACATATTTGTTTAGCAAACCAAATTAGTCCCTTGCCAACTCTGGAATTGACATCATTTTTATGGGTAAAGTGTTAAAGGTGATCGGTTCTCAGAATGTAACTTTTGGATCAAGTTTTTTCACATGCAACCTGTGACTTTACTTTCTATTTTAAAATATTGTGGTAATAAATTTATCAGTATAGAGTATAGCCATATGACTCTTTTAGTGATGGACAATGTGAATTTAGACTCATGCAGTTGTAAATATCATTGATTCCCATGCTTTATTCAGAAATTATTTTAGTATTTTTCTTTAAATCTGTCTCTTGCCTTTTCTTTTGCTTCTTGTTTGTACTGGTTAACTCTCCAATAGATATACTGATTGATTTTCTTATCAAAATGGAGTTAACCTGCTTTACAACTCCCTGCGTCTTTTTATAACCATTTTGACATACAAATTTTGTAATGGCCAGGGCATATTACAATAGTTACGCTGAGGTAGCATTACACTATTTTCATTCTTATTATAACCATTGAAATTTATTTCAAAAAGCATTTGAGAAAATCATGGTACCAAACTATCCTTTTTAGTTTAGATATAAATATAGTAACTTCTATCTAGTTTTAAATCCTTTCCTTAGTTCTAGGGATTTATATTTTTATGTGGGTTTCTGTTTGTGTTAATTATTTTGCAGGTCCTTCACAGGGTGGTCCAGGTCCTCAGTATCCTAATTACCCACAGGGACAAAGTCAGCAGTATGGGGGGTATAGACCAACACAGCCTGGACCACCACAGCCACCCCAGCAGAGGCCTTATGGATATGACCAGGTAAGTTATTTGATTCCAGCTGCGGAATTGCCACATTGTTTATTCACTCTTGATTAGGTTAACTTTTTCCCTTCCCCCTCTTAGAGCCTCATTTTTCCCTCTTCTTGTTTGTGGCACATTTGTTAACAAAAAGTATATTACTTTTAAGTCTCCTTCATAGAATGCTAGCACAGTCGATCGTAGTTAACTCTATCATGTAAAACTTGTCTTAAGACACCAGCATATTCTCTCTCTCTCTTTGATCTTTAACCTCAGACACACTTTCCTTAACTATTTCTGTGATCCTCCCTCATGTTTATTGCTAAAAACTTTGCCTTGACCAATTGAGAAATGGAGTCCATTTGTGTCAGTGCTTTATTTTGCTCTGCACTTAACTTCAACATGTCCACCACACTTGACTTCACACCCATAATATCCGATCTCTTTAAATTCAAACTTCCCATTCTGTTGTCTCCTTCCACACACAAATCCATCATCTCAAGTGTTATTTCTGTCCTCTTTTTCCTTCTACCTTCAAATATGTAGAAATGTATCTTATCCTAAGGTGATTGTATTCCCTTGAACCTAGTATTCATTTAAGTTTCTTCCTTTTGTCAGTAAACTCCTCAGACTTATAATCTGTGCCACAGTAATTATTTTATGAGTGTCCTCATATATACTCTGAATTATTATGAAAATGATTTATGATTACGGCAGTTCCTTTAGATTGGTTTCAGGTTTGTCTAGGCTTTTCATTGAGGGTATTCTAGTCTGTTCACCACTTAAGCTATCTAAAATAGGTTAGTGTTAACATGCAACTGTCTTTAATATTCAGTTAGTGTTCCAGGGTCAATGTGGATGATGTGGTTTGAGGAAGAACTCAGATGCAGTGATAAATAGAATTTGAGTCATGAGTAATTCTTTTATCAACTGTCTCTCAAGCCTACAACTCCTTTGTCTTGACACTTTTTATTTAAGACAAAGGAGATACAATAGACTTAAACTAAAAGGGTAAGGGCAGATGAGTAATATCTTTTAAAAACATGCTAGAACCAAATCAAAAGATCAGTCAGAGGTTCTATTAAGTTTTAGTAGTAAACTAATAAGTCTTCGCTAGTGAGTATTTAAAGGCAAGATTCCTGAGCAGATAAAATTTAGGCTCATTCTAATCCACAAATGAACTTTTTAAAAAGTAAGATTCTAGTCATATGTTCACTCATTCAACAAATACTTACTATTAATAATTCTCTACATGTATTTAATACTACAGTAGGTCCTAGAGAGGTAAAACAAACACAGTCCTTATGGCTTATAAAGCATCCAATTATCTTGATATTCTTTAACCTTACTTTAGCATTTGGCACATACTCCTTTTTCATTTTTAAATGCTCTTGAGCTTCTATATTACAGAATTATTTCGTTCCCTTGTATTTACAGTGATTTCATTCTTTATTTTTACTCGTTTCTCTTCTTTTACCCAAATATCAATCCTGACTCTGTGTTTTTCTTAGTCTATGAATCATTCTTCCATATATTTTCAGTATTCTTAGCCCTTATTTCTCAACCCAACTTCAGCTCTTTTTTTATGACTGTATACAGAACATTTTTCTTTGGATGTCTTGCCATTCCCTCAGCTTTCGCATGTTGTGGACTAAACTGACCGTTTTTCTTTCTAAGTCATTTCTAAATCTCCTAAGCTATCAAATCATTCATTAAACAAATGTTTATTAAACAACAATTATATGCTAAGTACCATGCTAAGATTGGGGATATATTGGGAAATAAGAGACATAGACTCTGCCTTTGTGAACTTAAGTCTAGATGGGGTACAGACAAGTAGACATAAGATATAATAAATATAGTGTAATAAGTACTTGGATGAAGAAAGCAAAGATTTATGTGGAAGGAGCTTCCAACCCAGATATTGAGAAAATCTTCCTAGGAAAGTATTTTATAAGTGTGAGGGGATGAGTTGATATAAGCCATAAAGAAGAGTATTCACAGGGGACTAGTATTAAGATGTATGGTTCAGTAAAGCAGAAGCATGGGGAAGAAGCAAGACTGAAGAGATACATTGGAGTTAGATTAGGAAGCCTCTTCCAATCCATTTAAGGGGACTTGGCCTTTATCCTGACATAAGTGCAGAGCCATGAAGGGTTTTATGCAATGTATATAAAGAATTTAGCAGTGGCTGGCACTATGGGAGCTATGTTAGATAAACGATTTACTTCTCTTTTTATCATAATTACTCCACTCTCTAATGTTTCTCAGGAGTTTTGGTACTATACTGTGGATAAAGACCATGGTGTTTCGGTACTTGCCAGCCACCCCTCCATCCCCACTAGAAAAGAATATGAGGAGGGGACCATTTTAGCTACTCTGGTGTCAGTAGTCTTTCCACATTGATCTAATGTTTCATCGTATCTTTATCTCTCTACCTGAACACCTGTTGATCTCTTTATTTCAGGAAAAGTAGTTTATTCACCTCTTGAAGATGGTTAGGGCAATGGAAAACCAATGTAGATCCTTAAACCCAATAGAAATATAATTATAATGGTAGTTTAGGCAGATTAATCTTTTAGGCAGTGTGCAGGATAAATTTAAAGGGGAAAAATTGATAAACAAAGCCTTGTTAGGATGCTTCTCCATCAGTCTTCCCTATCTCCTTGTGCCCCTTTGAAATCCCTCTTTTTGCCACATCCCCTCCCCAGATGACCACTGATCTGCTTTCTGTCCCTGTAGATTAGTTTATATTTTCCAGAATTTGATATAAATGGAATCATATAGTATACAATTTCTTATGTGGCTTTTTTGACATTTATTCGTGTGTATATAAACAATTCTTTATTGCTAAGTAGTGTTCCATTATATGGCTATACCACATTTGTTTATTCATTGATTTACAGATGGACATTTGGGTTCCCGTTCTGGGCTCTTACAGATAAAGTACTATGAACATTCATGTACAAGTTCCTGTGGACATGTGCTTTCATTTTTCTTGGGTAAATACCTAGGAGTGGAATGGTTGGATCATATGTGTGTATATTTAACTAAGAAACTGCCAAACTATTTTCTGAAGTAGTTGTACCACTTCACATTCCCACCAGCAGTGTATAAGAGTTCCAGTTCTCCCATATCCTTGCTAACTCCTTGCCAACATGTGGTATGAATCAATCTTTTCAATTTTAGCTATTCTAATCGGTGTGTTATGATATCTTGTGATTTTAATTAGCATATCCCCAAGAACCAATGATGTTGACCATCTTCTCATGCTTACTTGCCATCTGTGTTTCTTTTCTGAGGTGTCTGTTTAAGTCTTTTGCTCATTTTTAAATTGTGTTTTTTATTTTCTTATTATTGAATATTAAGAGATTTTTATATATTCTGGATACAAGTTCTTTATCAGGTATATGATTTGCATATATTTCCTCCAGTCTGTTATTTGATTCTTTTAATAGTGTTTTTTAAAGAGAGGAAAGTTAAAATTTTGATGAAGTTCAGTTTATCAATTTTTTCTTTTATGGATTATGCTTTTGGTAGCATATGTAAAGAATCTTTACAAGCTAACTGAAGGTCACAAAGATTTTCGCCTATGCTTTCTTCTTGAAGTTTTATAATTTTAGATTTTACATATAAGTATGATTTATATTGAGTTAATTTTTGTATATGATGTGAATTATGAATCGAAGTTTGCATTTTGTATGGCTTGTTTCTTTCAAATGCATAACTGATATTCTCAGCATCATTTGTTGAAAAGACTGTCTTTACTGAATTGTCTTTTTTATCTTTGCTGAAAATCATTTGTCCATAAACATGTTCTATTTCTGGACCTTGTTCTATTCCATTGATCTGTTTATCTGTCTTTATGCCAGTACCACATTGTCTTCATTAGTATAATTTTCTAATAAATTTTGAAATCAAGTAGTGTTAGTTTTCCAACTCTATTCTTTCTTTTCAAAGTTGTTAGGCACTGTAGGTTGTTTGCATTTGTATATGAATTTTAGAATCAGTTTGTCAATTTCTACATAAAAGCTTACTAGGACTTTGGTTGAGATTGCCTTGAAGTTATAGGTCATTTTGAGGAGAATTGACATGATGTCATTGAGGCTTCCAACCTATGAACATAGCATATGCCCCTTAAAAATTTTTTTTTCAGCAGTGTTACATAGTTTTCAGTGTATAGGTCTTACATAGCTTTTGTCAGATTTGTCTGCTAAGTATTTTATATTTTTTGATGCTATCGTAATTTTTTTTATTTTAATTTCCCATTGTTAATTGCTAATATATACAAAATACAGTTTACTTTGTGTATTCATATTTTGTCAAAACTATAACCTTACTAATATCACTTATATCTAGTAGTGTTTTTTAGATTTCATCAAATTTTCTATGTAGAAATCATGTTGTCTGCAAATAAAGGCAGTCTTACTTCTTCCTTTCCAACCTGAATGCTCCCACCCATGCCTTCCCCACGCCCAGACTAGAACCTCCATTACAATGGTAAATAAAATTAATAAGAGTAAACATCTTTTTCTTGTTCCAGATCTTAGGGGAAAAGTGATCAGTCTTTCATCCTTACATAAGATCTTAGTTGTAGGGTTTTTTGTAGATCTCTTTTATCAGGTAATGTATTTCTAGTTTGCTGAGAATTTTTATCAGGAATGAATGTCAAATTTTGTCAAATGATTTTTCCTATTGGGGGGATCATGGTTACCTTTTTTAGTTTGTTTATATTTTGAATTACATTGTTTGATTTTCAAATTCTTAAATCAACTTTGCATACCTGGGATAAGTTCCATTTGGTCATGATGTATTATCCTTTAGTTAATCAAATCCAATAAATTTTATATATTGGATTTGATTAACTAAAGTTTTTTCAAGAATTTCTGCATCTGCAGATGAGCCCCAGCTTCCCATAGTTTTTTGACTTTATAATGGAGCGAAAGTGATACGCATTCAGTAGCAACCATACTTCAAGTATCCATGCAATCATTCTGTTTTTCACTTTCACTTTAGTATTCAATAAAATCACACAACATAGTCAACATTTTATTGTAAAGTAGGCTTTACATTAGATGATTTTGCCTGACTTTGGGCTAATGTAAGTGTTCTGAGGACATTTAAGGTAGGCTAGGCTAAGCATATGATGTTCGGTAGGTTAGATTGAATGTTTTAAATGTATTAATGTATTAAAAACATTTTCAACTTACAGTGGGTTTATTGAGACACAACCCATTGTGATTGAGGAACATATGTATTTTCATGAGGAATATTGGACTCTAGTTTTCTTTTCTTATCTTTGTCTGGTTTGGTTATCAAAACAGTACTGGCCTCATAGAATGAGTTGGGAAGAATTCCCTCCCTTCACTTTTCTGGAAGGATTTGCATAAAATTAGTATTATTTCTAAAATGTTTGGTACAATTGACCAGTAAAGCCATCTGGGCTTGGGGTTTTTTGTGAGAAATTTTTTAATGACAAATTTAGTTTATTAAATATGGGGGTTTTTAGGTTATCAGTTTCTTCTTGAGTAAATGTTTGTTGTTTGTACTTTTCAGGGGATTTGTCCATTTCATTTATGTTGTTGAATAATTTCTTTAGTATCCTTTTAATATCTCTAGAATCTGTAGTGATATTACCTCTCATTTGCAACTATTAGTAATTTATGTCTTATCTGTTTTTCTTCATTAATCTGGCTGGCTTTAATCTATTGATTTTCTCAAAAAGCTGCTTTTGATTTTATTGATTTCCTTTTGCCCATTTGCTTTTCTGTTTTTTGATTTCTTCCCAGAACTGTATTATTTCATTGATTCTGCTTTGTTGAGTTTCATTTGTTCTTCTTTTTCCCATTTCATAAGATGGTAGCTGTAGATTTAAGACTGTTCTTTCCAATATAGGTGTTTATTTTCTTCTAAGCTTTTGGAATCTGCATCCGATTCTATTCTTATTTTCAGTCAGTTCAAAATACATTCTGATTGAGCTCTTGATTTCTTTTTTGACCCATGAGCTATTTAGAAGTATGTAATTTAGTTTTCAAATATTTGGAGATTTTCGAGATACTTTTCTATTATTGATTTCTAATTTAATTTTATCACTGTGATAGAGCATACTTGGTAAGACTTGAATTCTTTTGCATTTATTGAGATTTGTTTTATGGCCCAGAATATGGTCTATGAAGATATTCTATAAATGTCAATTAGATCAAGTTGGTTGGTAGTATTGTTCAATTCTTCTGTGTCTCAGCTGATTTTCTACCTCTTCTATTAGTTATTGAGAAAGGGATGTTAAATCTTTGACTATAATTGTGCATTTGTCTATTTCTTCTTGTAGTTCTGTCCATTTTTGTTTCATATAGTTTGGTGTTACATTTTTAAGATGCGTAAGTTTTTAGGATTTTAAAGTTTTTCTGATGAGTTTACTTCTTTACCATTATGAATTCAACTTTCTTTATCCCTGGTAATATTCTTTGCTCTGAAATCTATTCTGTCGGTTATTAATATAGCCACATCAACTTTCTTTGGATTAGTATTATGTTTTTTCATCTTTTTACTTTTTTGTTTTTATGTTTGAATTATATTTCATATTATGCAGCAGTTGGAATTTGCTGTCTCTGTGGATTTGCCTATTCTGTACATTTAAGATAAATGGAATTGTACAATATGTGATGTTTTGTGACTGATTTTTGTTTTCTTTCACTTAATGTTTTCAAGGTTTATCCATGTAACGTGTATCAGTGCCTTCAAGTGATATTATACCACTTTATGTATAATGTAGGAACCTTAAAATAGTCTACTCTGATTTCTTTCTTCTCTACCTTTTTGTTATTGTTATAAATTTTACTTCTGTATATGTTATAAACCCCACAGTATATGAGATTTATTTTTGTTTAAAAACTCAATTATCCTTTAAATATATTTTTAAAAAGGGGGAATTTTTTTTTTTTTTTTTTTTTTAAGACATGGGTTTTCACTGTCACCCAGGCTAGATAGAGTGCAGTGGCACAAACATAGCTCACCACAGCCTGGGCTCAAATGATCCTCCTGCCTCAGCCCCTCTAGTAGCTGGGACTACAGGTTGAGCCACTGCACCCATCTTAAATAATAAGGGGAAAAAATACACATACCCATGTAGTTACTGTTTCTGGTACTCTTCATTCCTTATGTGTAGATCCATATTTCCACCTGGTATCATTTTCCTTTGCCTGAAGGACTTTAACATTTCTTGAAATGCAGGTTTTATGGTGATAAATTCTTTCAGCTTTTGTATGTTTAAAAAATATGTTTATTTCACCTTCATTTTTGAAAGATATTTTGTCTGGGTATAGAATTCTAGGTGGACAGTTGTTTTGCCTTTCAGTACTTTAAAGATGTTGCTATACTGTCTTCTTCCTTACATCGTTTTCAAGGAGACATTTGCTATCATTCTTGTCTTTGTTCTTTGGTAGTGCATCTTTATTCTCTGGCTACTTTGAAGATTTCCATTTATCAAATTGTTCAACTGAGCAAAACTTTCCCTTGCTCCAATGGTTTTGAGCAATTTGATTAGAGCCTGCCTTGGTATAGATTTTTTCATGTTTCTTACGCTTGGGGTTTGTTGAGCTTCATTTCAGATGTTGTAACTTCTATCTGTAGAGGTTTAATTCGGGTCTTTTATATCCTCTATGTCTCTCCTTGAATTCTGTACATATGGAATGCAAATATAACTTTTAATTTTCTTTTCTTTCTGCTAATTCTTACATCTGTGTCATTTTGGGGTCAGTTTTGATCAATTGATTTTTTTTTTCCTCCTCATAGGTCACATTTTCCTCCTTTGTATGTGTGATAATCTTTGGATTCCAGACATTGTGAATTTTACTTTGTTGGGTGATGGACATATTTGTATTTCTAGGAATATTATTAAGCTTTGTTTTGGGATGCAGTTTAATAAATTAAAAAGTTTGATCTTTCTGGAATTGCTTTTAAAAGATTTTTTAGACAGGACCAACAGCAGTGTTTAGTCCTGAGCTAAATATTCTCCACTATTAAGGTAAGAGTTTTTGAGTACACTGCCCAATGCCCTTTGAATTATAAGGCTTTTCAGTCTGGTGGGAGTAAGCAATAATTCTGTTCCTATGCCACCAAGTATTGTTTCCCCTAATCCTTTTGAGTGTTTCTTTCCTCAACCTTGAGTATTTTCCTCGTGCACATTTACTATCATTACTATGCTGAATACGTGAGGGGAGTGAATACGTGAGATCTCTCCACAGTTCTCTCTCTGTGCAGATCTTTTTTTTCTGGTACTCTGTCCTATTAATTCTAGCTGCCTTTCCCCCTTCTTACTCTAAGCTTTATCTCTTTAATTCAGAGTATCTGCCAGGCTCAGCCTCAGTTTTCCTCCTTATAGTATAGCTGTGTAACTCTGAAGGTAGCAAGCTATGGTAATCAGACGGCTCACCTCATTTATTTTCCACATCTCAGGTAATGTTTTTTGTTGGCTCTGTCCTATGTCCTGAATATGATTCCTTCATATGTTTTGTGTAGTTTTTTGGTTGTTTCAGGCAGCAGGGCAAATTCATCTTGACCAGAAATGTGCTTTAATTTTCAGCATAGCATTTATCTCCATTTGACAGATTATTTAATTACTGTTTAGTGTCATGCTCCACTTCCCTTAGAATGTAAGCTCTTTAAAGGCATCGCTTTGTCTGTTTTTATTACTGTTTAGTCTCTATCACCTAATAGAACAGAGCACATTGTTAGTAAATATTGTTGAATAAACAAAGTATAAATAAATGAAAAATAAGGCAGTTACTTCCTGGATTTGAATGGTGATCACAAGAATAGAGAGAAAAGGAAACCTATAAAAATATATTGGGAAGGAATAATGTTAAGACTTTTAACTGATTAGATAAGTGGAATGAAGGAAAGAAATTTAGAAATGGTTGGCATTGCTCAGGTTTCTAGTTTAGGAACTTTTCTCATTCATTACACTCTCCCTAGGCAATCTCATTGATTCATATGGTTTCAGTTTACCTTGCTATTGACTCCCAGATCTCTATTTCTAGTCTGAATCTCACTGAAATTCATCTGAATCTCATCTGAAAATCAGATGCCTACTGGGCATCTCCACTTAGATGTATCATAGGTATATTAATTGAACGTAAACAAAACAAATTCATAATTTTTTCCACCTGAACTTATTTCTCCTTCCTATATTCTTTATCAAAAGAGAAGGGTTACTATGACCAAGCCAGAATGCCAAGTGCCCACTTTATATTTATGTTCCCTCACTTCCCTCCCGCCCTTATAATGAATAACAAATCTTGTTGATCCTCCTTTCTGAAAAGCTCTTGGAATCCATCCATTTCTCTCTAACCTACTGCCTTATCTTAGTTTAGACCATTGTCTTTGCCTGTCTTCATCATAACAGGATCTTCCATATTGTCTTCTTGTTTCTTTCCCATTAATTCTTTACACTCTAGTCAGAGGAATTTTGTAATTAAAAGAAATTGAAGAAGCAAAGAGAAGCTGAGGCTTAGAGTATTAGAATAATTTACTCAAGATGACAGAGCTAGAAAGTGGTAGAGCTGGGTGACAAGTCCTGAGTGATGAGCCCCTGTGCTTTGTTCACTGTACCACGTTGCCACTGATAATATTAATGAGTTCTTGAGTAGTTTGCAAAGCATTTTCATGTGTTTCTTCTTGAATAACTTTTTGAGATAGGGATTATAATTAACCTTACTTGTCAGATGAGAAAATTGAGACTCAAGGGAGGGAAGGCAACTTGTCCCAGGACAAGAAGCTGTTCAGTGGTGAAGTTAGTGCTAGAAATTGGTTTCTGGCTTCAAAACCCATACTTTTATCCCCTCATACCACCTTGGAATTTGCTTATGGTTGCAAATACACAGTATACTTTTTTAGGCTTGATTGTGATTTAGTTTGGTCCTAGCAGTGTGATCAAGTGTGGGGTCAAGTTACTTAAACTCTGCCTCAATTTCTTCATCTATAAAATGAAGATAAATTACTGTGTAAGTTATAGATGGACACAAAGCATTCGTCAGTATCTGATACATGCTAATGTCTTAGCTATTGAGATATATTAAGAATTAACTATTGTTAATATTAGCTTTTTATTCTCTGTTACTTCAAGCTCTGTCTTACAAAATAATTATTAACTTCTACTCCTCATTATTGTATATTCTTTCTTCCTACTTCCCTGAGCATTCTATATTTATTTTTTCCTCCATGCCTTTGCTTTAGGTGTTCATTCTATTTGAATTGCCCCTTTTTTTCTCTGTTATTCAAATCTTAGTATTTTCTCAAGACTCTCAACATTTTCTGAAATATTTTTCTAATTATTTTTGCCTGTGTTAACCTTTTCCTTTCTAAACTCTTAGAGAACTTACCTTCTATTCTGTAATTATACTTCATTTGTGAGTCTTATTTGCTTTTCAAATTTATGATGAGGATCATTTGTTCCATAAATACTTCTAATTGTTTGGATGTAATTTATTTGATATATGCATTATCGAAGAAGTCTTATGTGTCAGGTACTCTTTAATACTTAGGGCATACAGATGGATAAGACCTGGTCCCTGTACTCAAGTAGTGCATAATATAGTAGATAAATTATAGCTTATATTTCTGTGGCACAGTGGTTCTTAACCTCTCTTCTGCTCTCACATCATTTATATTTGCAACTCACTTTCATTGTTTGCATCTAATTTTATACATTCAGTGGGGGAGCATTTCCCTCCAGCATTGAGACTCACTGGTTTATAATTCTAAAAAGCCTCTCTCATGTCCTCTCTTATTTAAGTGTCATAACAAACAAATGTATGAATTAATGTAGCCATTAACAGAAGGGAGATTGCAATCCAGAGATGCAGATATTACTTCCCCACCTTATGGGTGAATAAACTGAGTCTCAAAGAGCTTTTTAAAGACTCAAATAGAAAGCACTTAAACTCAGCTATAGAATTTAGATAATCTAACAATGGAATAGTTAGCTCCAGTATGTAAGCATTAATTTTCTTTCTTATTTTAAGCTTTTTATAGTGGAAATCTTTAAATAAATACAAAAAAGAGAGTGTAGTATAATGAACACCTGTGTATCCATCACCCAGCTTCATCAGTTTATCAACATTTTGCCAATATTGTTTTGTCTACCCAGCCGCACTTTTTTTTTTCTTTTTACAGTATTTTAAAGCAAATCTTAGATGTGATAGATTTTACCCATAAATACTTCAAGATGAGCATTGACTTTAAATTTGGCTGAATATAACTGTATAAAGTATGTTAATATAAAACACCCTAACTCTATTTAATTCATTATTCCATTATGTATGTGGTGACATTCAACAGAGTATTACTACATCTACTTCTGTGGAAATATAAATTCTTAGGATACTGTTTCTTATGGTACAGAAATATTTCAACTAGAATATTTTTTTGAGTCATTAATATGACTGAGAGGGGGAAATTTAGCTAAAGGAAATAAGTAACTAATTATATGCTTCCAGTGAATACTGTTTTTCAAAAATAGGTACTTTGATGAATCTATTTTAAACCCATTTAAGAATTTTTAACAAAATGTCTATTTTCTAGTATGTTCTCCTTTTTTTCTACCTTCTTCTGTTTTAAAGGAAAGGAAGTTCCTTCTCTTCTCCAAAAGCTAACCTGAACAGATGTCTACTGGACATTATTTGCCTCCCTCATATTGTTTTGCTACTTTATCTTGTCTTTTGTATCTGCATTCTCTTTTTCTCTCCCATCCTGTCAGCCTTAGGTCTACAAGTCTAACTAATTAAAAACAAAGAAAACAAAACAAATTTTCCTTGATTTTATGTCCTTCCGTCTATCTGAATACCTTTGGAGACACTTTGACCTCAGGGAAAGGCTCAAATTTTTTATCATGGACAGAAGAGTCTTTACCTTTCACCTCCCAGTTGCCTTTACATTTTCACTTGCCACTTATTCCAAATACTTTTTATGTTAATTCACAATAGTAATTATAAGCTAAATACTCACAAAGCTGTCACATCAGCATATTATTTATACACTTACGTATACCACATCAGAGTTTAGAACTAGAACTTATCACTCATTCTTGCTCAATTCAGTTCAACAAAATTCACCAAACATTTGAATTCTCACTATGTGACAGGTATTATTATTCTAGGCTCACTTGCTAATCCCTAGCATGTTTTGGACTATGAAATCCATTTGCAATTGGATATAATATAAGAAGAAATTGTACAGTGATACTTTTTACCTAAATACATAAAAATTTTTGTTTGTTATAAGTGCAGGTGCTTTTGTAGTATGACAGTATTTAAAATGATTTGTGTGTAAGTTTCTTTGCCAAACTATTATGGTCAAACTATTATCTAATTATATTTTTAATTTGTCTTTTAGGGACAGTATGGAAATTACCAGCAGTGAAAAGTACTTACATTCCAATAGCCAATATCAGTAGCAGCCATATTGTCACCTCAGCACTGTGGACACCTCCCTGTGAAGAGATCTTTCCATTCCATCTAGTTTTTGGAAAAACCTTATGGATAAGTGGCTGTTTCATCAATAAGCAGCCTTTGTGGTTTAGTTGTAAAAGGCTTTAGTAGCTCAAAAATACTCTTGATTTCACATTTCTACTCTAGATGGCAACATTGGACAGAAAATGCAATGACATAACCAATTTGCAATGATTTCAGAACTGTGTTTCAAATGGACTGTTACAGACTGAAAGGTGTGAACAGCTTTGTATGTTTATGAAGGTTAAGGGAATTTAATACTTTTCCACAGATTTTTTTGTAAGGGGAAGAGGGAAATGTACACTTTTTACAGCAGCAATATTTTATATATTATGTTTATTTCATGTGGTGAATATGCAAGGCGGTACACTGCGCACTGGACAGAAGCAGAAATCCTCTGTTAATGTGGACGGGAGCATGGTAGATGCTTGATTGTTTTGGTCTCAAAATGGTGTACCATAAAGATAAAGGTGAGAGAAGACAAAGCACACCATATGTCCACTGTTCTGTTCTTATAGAGGAAATTCAAATCCCTTTTATCTATTAGATAATCAAGGGCACTGTGATACAGTTTTGAGTAAAAAGACATTTTTAAAAAGCCTTCCAGTTTTGTGAATTAAAACCTTTTTATAAAGATCATTTATAATACTGTTTTAAAATATGAGGCAATAAGAATTACTTTATGTTAGATCTGAAGAATCTTTGGTAACGGTTTCATATAAATGAAGTGGTAATCCTCTCCTAAAATAGCAATAACTGAAAATGAAAGTATTAATTTTACCTTGTTTGAATAATCAGGGAACTTAGTAAGTGATATCAAAGCATTTTATAAATGATATCAAAGAAGAGTCAACATTGATCCAGTAATTTTATTTTTTAACATTAGAAGGATAATTGGTTATATAAACAAAATAGTTCAGGAGACTTTACAAACCTTTGTTTCAACTTTCTTAACTGGAAATAATGCCATTTATAAAGGGACACTTTTATGTTTATCCCTTTTTTTATATTGGTTAATATAACACACAGAGATGTTTAGGAAAATGCTTATTGATGAGATTTATTCTGTCTGTTATAAAAGCACAGAGGTTGCATTCTAGATCACCTTGTTTATTAGCATAGCATGTTTAATCATTATTTGAGGTTGTCCTGTGCCTGATTATTTTAGCTAAATTCAGGGATATTGCACTGGGCGGGAAAGCATGCATTGAAAATTTTCTAACCTCAGTTATTTAAGCATAATCTGAAAACATCTAGCCCAAAGGTAAGTTACTATTTTCATCACAGTTGCCTATGCCCAGGGAATAAGATATATTCTTTATAATTGAATTCCTTTTTCCCACTTCTAACTGGAAACAAAACAGAAGGGGTGCCATAAATCTGAATAAGCAGAATATACTGTTCTCAACATACTATAATCAAAAGGAGGAATTTCAGTGTGTCTCTCTGTATATGAGAGAGAAAGAGAGAGTGTGAGTGAGTGTGTGTGTGTGTTTTTTGAGGTCAGAATAGGTTTTTTATTCAACTTGGTCAGTAGAAAATGGACATAAAGTTTGGACAGATAAAGCATGGACAGCCTTATTGTGATTGAATTGCTTATAGGTTCTGTGCCAATTTTCCACCACTGTGTACTTTGTTGCTATTTAAAACTGTATCAGCTCTAACGGAAGAATAAATTATTTGTGATTTTAATTTTCTCATTTGTTTCTTTAAATTAGATCTTTTTGGCTGTCTTGTTTTGTCTGGAGACTATGCTGTGGGTTTTTATATAAGTTAGTCCAGTATAAGCAGACTATATTTGTATTCTAGGACTTTATCAAAATTCTCTTGCCATGCCCAAGTTAATTAGAATTAACTGTTCAGTAATCAGCATGTTGTGTAGGCTGTTTGTTACAGAATTCTTTCTCTGAAAATGAAGTCCATGAGGCTATAATCAAGATGACTGAATTAGATAAATGAGTTGAGGAGACAAAATTGTACTGAACCCAACCTGGTGTAGATACGTTATCTCATTTGAAATAAGCTCAACTGACATTAAGAAATAATTTGTCTTGCCAACCCATCTTCTGTTGTCTTATTCTCCTTTTAATGGAAACTAAAATTGCAATTTTAATAAGCAGAATTTCCTCCAGGACTTTCTTCCTGGAGACTAGTGCATTTGCAAGGTTTAATTGTTTTATAACAGTCCTATTTCGTAAAAGTTTTTAATTGGTGGTGACAAAAATTACCTTACTCCTTTGATACCTAGTAAGAAGAATAACTTTACCAGTAGCTGTCTACTAAATTTGACATTTCCATACAGACTGTATGTTCTACAAGTAAAATTTTCATTTTATCAAAATGTTATTTTAATACATAAATAACATACTATCCCATAAAATTCCAGAAGCAAAATATTACTAAGAAAAGAGCAGGGTGATTATTAATAAACATTTCAAAATATTTAAGTGTGCTAGCTTTGTTGTTTGAGAATATGTTAGTATTATTCTGTAGCATTATTCAGGTGGCATGTTGTTTTTATTTATAAA
>CM052443.1:35057977-35094074 GCA_028533085.1 Varecia variegata
GCGAGAGAGCAGGAGATGAGCAGGCCAGCGTTCTGGGCACGTGGGCTCTGGGGGGCTGGGGGGCAGCAAGGGAGCTGAGAAGGAGCAGATAAAAAGAAAAGTGTGATTGAGAGGCAGGAGCTGAGCTGGAGGCAGACATCTGGGCATCATCGGTTACAGGCAGGAGGTTGAGCCCAGAGCGCGCTAGCATTTAACAGGTGAACACAGGCAGCAGCCGGAAGAGTAGCCAGAGAGCAGGGAGACGGTTGTCCAGAAACCAAGAGCGTAAGGCCTGGGAGGTGGAGTGAGCTGCCAGCCCCAGCCATCGGGGCATGTTGGCAACAAAAAAAGAGAGAGAGAGAGAGAGAGGAAGGAAGGAAGGAAAGAGAGAGAGAGAAAAGAAAGAAGAAAGAGAAGGAGAGAGAGAGAAAGAGCAAGAAGGGAGGAAGAGAGGAACAAAGGAAGAAAGGAAGAAAGGAAGGAAAGAAAGAAAGAAAGAGAGAGATTGTCCATTTGGATTTAGCAAATTAAGCGAGAGTTTCAGCGGTGGTACACAGCGTGGTGGACACAGAATCCAGGCTACAGGTGTTGAACCTGTTGAGGAAATAAAGGCATAGAGCAGCCATTTAAGGAGCTTGACTAACTGCTTCCAGTAAAGCGAAGAGTTGAGGAAATGCATTTTCTCCCACCTCAAACCTTTCTATAGAGATGAAAGCAGGTTAGAAGGAATGTCAAATACAGGATCCGTCCCAAAGAGGCAAAGTCTAGGGGAAAAGCAAATGTTGGAGTGTGGGATTTACACCGATGGCATGGTTGTGGGAGTGTGTTTGCATACATATTATTTATGGACTTGTATGCATTTTATTATCCAACAAATATTTATTGTGTGTCTCTCGCATGCTAGGAACTATTCTAGGAACTGGGGATACAGGAGTGAACTTTAAACAGGACAAAACTCTCTTTCTGCTAGGAGCCTATATCCTAGTGGGGTGTGTGTGTGTGTGAATGAGTGAGACACATGCACACAGTAGCCTGGGGGAAAATAAAGCAGAGAAGGAGGACTGGGATTTCCGTGTAGACAGGTTGCAATTTTAAGCAGGCAGCCAGGGAAGGTTTCCCTGAGAAGGTGCAATCAAGTTACCTGGGAGAGCTGAGGAGTGAGCCATCATGACATCTCTCTGAAGAGCATTTTAGGTGAAGGGAACATAATCCTATGAACAGCTTAGAATTTTTTTTTTTTAACATTAGGTCGTAGAACAATTTCCTCTCTCCTTGAGTCATTCTGCAGAACCAATGCAGGGTAGTTTAAAGTACTCTGAAAGGGAATAGTTCTACTGAAAGAGATCACTGACTCATCACTTCCACTAGCCAAGTATGCTGGCCTGTGGGGTTTTTGGTGTAAAACTGACCAAAAGAGAGAGGCCTGGTCCCCCTGAAGGTGTTAGAATAGCAACTGTAAAGACGGATAAAATGTAAAATATCAATTTTCCCTTCAATGGTTATGTTTACATTTACGATTATGTTTTACTAAGTATAAGTGAGTTCATTTTGCCTTTGCTTAGTACCAGTTTATGAGAGACATGTTACCAATCATCCTTTTGTATTTGCCAAATCTGGACTTAATTCCATGTTTCAAGAAATCGTGTTTGCAGAAATAAGGCCACATGGAAATGAACAAATAATGAAAAATTGAATATAACAAACCCCTGAAGTCCTAGAGAATTAAAACTCTGCCAGAATTATTTATAAAATATGCACCAGTATCCAAAAGTATTTACAATTTGCTCCATGGCTTGTAAAATCTGGTGCAATCCAAACATACTTGGTAGTTCCATGAGACCCAAAACACGTTTCTGAAATCCCACATCCAACTCCAGTGCAAAGCAAAGAGCCCCATATGGTGGAATCATAATCCTGACATGCAAAATTCTTCATAGCTGGAGACCTTCAGGGCCATTCAGAATCGAAGTAGATTTCTGCAAGTACCTCTGAGCTGCTGTCTAGTAAGTCTATAAATCTAGATGAATATCCAGTTTCTTACTGATGCAGTGGAGCTGGTGTAAGGTAGGGAGTGAGGAACACTGAATCCAGGGTCGTGGGGGTAAAAAGGGTGAGAATGCACAGAAATCAGAATGTGGCAAGAAAAGTGACTGAACATCACAAGGCCCTTTGAAACACAAAGGGATCTCACTCCACTAAGCAAATGATTTATTAATGTTTAAGCAATGGAGACTCAGATCAAGCTTTAAAGGTTCCCCAGTATAGAGCCTTGGTGGGAGGGGCACAGCAGAGGGATTTGATGTCCCCTCCACTCTGTTGAACTCTACATTCCTTGCTCCTGTGGCCCATTGAGAGGGAGGCAACACAACGCCATCCATCTGCACCTCTTTGAAACAAGAATCTCACATTCAAGCATCCCTTTTAAATGGTGGATACAAGAGCCAACTCTTGCTGCTATCATGAGGTCTCACAAGGCTGTTAATCATCAAGTGCTGATAGCTACTGTTCGGCATTGGATGAATACCAATTAGAGAGATGGGGCGGCCTGAGGATCGGAGAGGAGAGAGCAGTGGGGGACTGGCTTTGTTGTTTTGGGGAGGGGTTGCCAAAAAAATATTACCTGGGGCACCAGTGCTCTTCTAGCCAACCCTGAGGGGCCACTGATGAGCGCCAGCAGCCTCGTTTGCAGAGTATAAAGTAGGGCATGCATCAGAAGCATCATATTATTATTAATAAGTTTGTTTTTCCAGATAGTAATGGCTGAATCTGACTTGCTTTTAGTATTAGAATCAGGAATCAGGAAGCATTTGTCTAAACTTTGTAATTCTGTTTGCATAGTCTCTCATGCTATCTCCTTTATAAAAGAGGTTGTGTGGAGCTCCAGGCAAGCTTAGGAGAAAGGGCTCTGGAAACCAAAAACTCACCGTATGCAAAAGAAAGAATTTACCAGGGAGCATTTAGGGAAACTGAATAATGAGTCCTTCTAAGTTAAAGAACATCTCGATTGGACAACGAGTCCACACTGGAACAGATAGATATCTTAAACTGATAGGGCTTTTTTAAAAATGAGATTTCATTTGTTCATGTGCATCTCCTTCCTCAGCCAGTCACTTACAAATCCCGCATGCAGCATGGAGACTTGCTCTCTCAAGTGCCCCCTCCTTAGTCTCTTGCAGCTCCCTGTCTGGTATCAGAAGTCTCTCAGCATCTTTGGATGTATCTTAGGGGAGGTGATTCTCAATATGATGATAAGGTTTTATGACTAGCTACTATATCAGAAGCAAACTTGTCGAGAACCAACTACAGACTTGGGAATAGGGAAGGAAAAACATATTTTCCCCCAGTTTATTTTAGAGCTGTCTTCCACTGCCCAGAGTGCTGAGAGCACAGCGTGGAGCTGCTCGGAAAACCTGATTAGGTCCCACAGTGCTAAGCACATAGAGTTTCAAGAGGCTGGGAAATTGTTCATACCATCGGAAGTCGTATGAAAAACGGTCCATGGCGGGGGGCGGGGGATGGGGAGGGCAAAAATTAAACTGAGATGACTAAGAAACATATTAACTAAAATTATGTTTGATTTGCCCTCAAGAGCTCTACTCTTTTAGATGGTGGGGAGAGTGCTTCCATGGGGAGATGAAAAGCCACGTTCAAGTCCTCTCCTGAATTGATAGCATTCCCAGGGCTGATGTGAACAGTTCCAGGAGTGAGGAGAGCCACAGAGATATGTCCCTTGAATGGGAAACACTTGTGATGGATGTGAGAAGAAAAGACTTGAAGAAATAAGACAAAATAGCTTAGCTGTAAGAGTTGCTCCTTTGTTCTTTTGTTCCTTGCATAGAGTAGGGACTCAATACATATTTATTAAATAAAGGAAGGTTTATTCTAACGTATTAAAATAGTATGCAATTTGAAACCAAGCGGTGGATCTGGCCAGATGTTGTTCTCAGATTGTTACCCCATGACAAGAAACACCTCACTCTGTGTGAATATAGAGTCAAAAGATAGCTTTGTAGAAATTTCCCCGGGATTTGGGCTCATTGGCTCATTATTTTCTCGAGTGATACATGATCTTGAGATTGTGGAAGTCATAGTTATGCTGAAATTGCCAGGTAGAAACAAAAGCAAACCCTATATAGCAAAATCTTGTATTAAATATAATCATGGTGGAAACCGAATAGCAAGTATATTTTGGGAGAGGAGGGGAAGAATCTATAGAGGCTGCCTCAAGTACAAAGCTGACTCTGACCTTGTGTTTGATATCCTAGTTACCATAGTGGTTGATTGGATTGCGCTGTAATTAATTTTTTTGTATCTTTATGAATATAATGCAACGGACCTCATGTAGCTAGGCTTGTATTTTTGTTTTCCTTTTTCTTAAAGGAAAACATTAGAGGGTATATGCCTTCATGTATTGATATCTTTTGCAACGTTGCAACAAAATCACAGAGAATGGGAAACACTGTTCCATCTCTGTTGATAAGGTAGAGTGAGAAAGTGGGAACTTGAGGAGGCCATGGAAGAAAGCCTTTGGGGTCATTCTGGGGAAGACACACTCCTGATTGTCCACATATGTGTATAAAAGACAAATGTTACTTTACTAAGAGTTTCCCTTTGTGAAAAGACTATCTGATCCAAATGGATTAAACCCAGACTAACGAAGAAGAAAAGCAGAGTAGTATCTGTAGAAGAAAAACTGAAAGAAGAATAGAAAACTTCATAACCTTAGGCTCCCAAAGTGCAGCAGATTGTTAGAACGGGGAGACATGTGACAGGTATGAGGAGAAAAGCAATTAGTCCTAACGACAATTCAGGTGCAAAAAAAGATTAGTCTAAGGAAGATATCAAAAATGTTTATAGCATCAATATCATGTCAATGTTCTCTAAGAAGCTCAGTGAAAGTAGCTCTTCTGAAAAGAAGAGAGGATATTCAATCCTCTGGACCAGTGGGTGTTTGTGGAAAATTCTGGAAAGCTGGAGAAATGAAGTGGGACTTTTAGGAGATCGGCGGTATGGTCAATGTCAAGGAAGGGATTGACAAGTGGGGAAGTGGACAAAGGATGCCGTGGAGACACCACTGTTGAGTGACTAAAAGGCTTTGTGAACTTAGGCTGGATTAGGGACCTAAACACACGTAGGAAGCAAAGGATCTAGATCAGTACATTTCAAACTTAAATATGCACATTTAATCACTGGGGGATTTTGTTAAAATGTAGATTCTGGCCTGGCGTGGTGGCTCGCGCCTGTAATCCTAGCACTCTGGGAGGCCGATGCGGGTGGATCGCTTGAGGTTAGGAGTTCGAGACCAGCCTGAGCAAGAGTGAGACTCCATCTCTACTAAAAATAGAAAGAAATTATCTGGCCAACTAAAATATATATATACAAAAAAAAATTAGCCGGGCATGGTGGCGCATGCCTGTAGTCCCAGCTACTCGGGAGGCTGAGGCAGTAGGATCGCTTAAGCCCAGGAGTTTGAGGTTGCTGTGAACTAGGCTGATGCCATGGCACTCACTCTAGCCCAGGCAACAAAGCGAGACTCTGTCTCAAAAAAAAAAAAAATAAAATGTAGATTCTGATCGGGTAGGCCTTGGGTGGGGGCCTAAGATTCTGCATTTCCAGAAAGCTCCCAGACTATGCTCATGATACTGTTCCAAAGACCATTCTGTGAGTAGCAAGCAGCTAGATAACAATTACATCTTAGTCTGGTCAACTTAAATTATCTTTGAAAAGAGGAGTTTAGCATGATGGCATGTTCAAGATTATATCTTTTAACTGTATCAGGTAATTTGACATGTTTTTAATTGTTAATATTCTGAGCATATTGGATTATTGGTTGCTTGCACTGCCTTTGGTGACACCTGTTGTATCAGTGTCCTGTTCAGATTACTGACAATTTGTATTTTTGGTAGTTGGGAGTGATTGTGTCTCTCCAGATAGTATTATGCAAGGAAAACTCCAAGAGGTGACATTACCTTTATTCAATTCTAATTGCAACAATATATACTAGGACTCTTCCCCCACCCCCTTTCTTTCTCTTGATTTCTTTTCCTTTTCCTTTTTTCTTTTTTTAACCACTACTGAGTCAATGGAACCCAGCCAAATCCTTGGAAATTATCCAGACCTATACATTTCTCTTGCCCATTACAGCTGAAACAGTAGCAGCAAAATAGAAATAGCTCTATTTACAAAAACATTTTCCCCCTACAATTTAAGATTACAACTGGCATGCCAAATCAATATTAGGGACATGTTTAATACACTTATGTATTTTGGGGGTGGGGAATAGAAATAACACCTTTTATTTCAGAATCAATTTGAAGGGAGCTGCCTTCATACACTGAATAGAGATCTCAGCCCATAATCTTGGGTTCCTGAGCACACAGCACCAGTTTAGCTTCTAATTTACTCTCGGGTGACTTAATGGTATTGCTCAATTATAACAGTTGCAAATTCCATCCTCCAAAATATATCACAGGCAGCCAAACATCTGCAGGGTTTTGTTGTAGGGAGGATGCCAAAATGAAATGCTCATTTTTTGTATTATTTTGCTTTTATTAGTTTTTAATACATATATGTAATAAACAAGAGGAGCAAGACAACACTTAAATATGCACCAATGGTAATCAAATATAAGATATTAAGTTGCAAAAATGCCCCTTCTATGGAAAGGAATATGGTCCTCGGGAGAATTGAGGCTGTGACAGGGGACATTTTAAAATAGCATTAACTTTTCGTGATATAATAGAAATAGGAAGACTTCTCAACATGGGAAGTGTAGATCAGAGCCAGAGAAAACCCTGCAGAACATACTGAACACCAGCGAAATGTCTGGGTTTTCTGTGGAGAGGAGGGCCAAGGCTAATTGAAACACGTCTCTTGCTCAGAACTGGGTCTTCAAGAAAGGTTTGGAGAGGCAAAGGGGTACAGACAAAACTCGGAAAGTTAAAAAGGAACTTAGCTCTGGTTTGCCTCAAGCTTGTGACTGACAAAGGATAATAAAAATAATCTGTTTTATTTTTAAAAAGAGATGTTTTCGAGATGAGCATAAATATATAACTATCCTTTCTAGAAATTAAACTTGTACTTTACGTGGCAAACGAATGATGCAGTTTTACATATGCCATAGCATTGAAAAAAGTATTTGGGGGCTGTTTTTTCTTTATTTTGTTACACAAAGATATCCCCCATTGTTAAAAAAAAAGTATTAACTATTTCTGAATTCTATAATTTTAAAAAGAGAAGAGTATTCTTTACCATAATGTCTTAAAAACATCCTAACAAACAAAACTTCAAACTTCGCCAATGACTCATCTCCCTCGTGCAATAGTATGTGTGTAAATTTTTTAAAAAGAGAGCAAAAAGAAGAAGAAAGAAAAGTACAAAATATATATAAAAAAATAGGCAATTAAAAAAATTGCTTCTAAGTATGCTCAGCAGGGATCTGGTAAAAATTAAGCTGAGGCTAATGAAGCTCCAAGCCCCCGCCCACGCCACAGAGGGAGGAAGACTGGATATTGCCTGCTAGGAGGCAAACTGCTTAAGGAACTTTGTGAAAGTCTCACTGAAACCGCCTCAGCAAATGCTCCTGTCCCACAGCCTTTATGAAGATCATCTCCAATCGGATAATATTGCTGCCGCCACGGAGCTAGGTGTGACTCCAGTGCATGCTTACAGCTTAGTCACCTCAGTGAGGTGCTAACTTGAAAGTCAAGGGAGATTGGTAAGTGGATCTTATTAAACAACCTGGGACTCCAGCCTCTTAGCGATGCTCAGGCGGGTGCTAGGCATATAGATGGCTCATTATAAGACTCACCCATTCCCTTTGCTAAAACCCAGTTGTGTATTTTTTTCAAACCCAAGCAGCTTCCAGCAAAACAGAATATTTGGTTCCTTGCCTTTTTTGTGTGTGTGGATTGTGGCCATATTCAACTCTTCCTAGAGGATTTGTAGAGCTTCCCACCTTAGGAGTCCCCCCAAGTCCTGGCCTTTCTGAGTCTGGAGCTCGTGCTGATGCCTCATCGTCACCAAATTTATGCCTGGTGGTCTATTTTCTCTAAGTCTTTTCTGGAGACTTGCTTGCTAATTTCAGAGAGGCCAAAGTGTGGTCCTCAGTCCAGCAGCATCATAACAACTGACAGCTCGTTGGAAATGCACACACTCAGGCGCCACCCCGGAACTGCTGGATCGGAAGCTACTTTGTACCAAGAGCCCAAGGTGAAGGCTACGCACAGCCAGTTTTGTAAAACACTGTTCCCATTCGTTTTGGGGGTTTTAATGACTGAATGGATTGGCCCGTATGTCCTGCTAAGATGGAATGACTGTCGTTGTGTGGGAGCCAGCTCCTCCCTTTTGTTTCCCAAGACATATCATGCCACTCTCTTTTAAGAAATACAGGCACCAGTTAGAACTGTGGGCACCTTAAGGAAAAGAATGATACATTTGTCCAAGGGACAATTCATTACTCCTGATGTCAGAAGAAAGTGTAATGCAATACATAACATTAAAAAACAAATGAATATTATCCAGAAAAATTGGATATGTTAAAAAAATTAAAAAGTGAGTAAACTGGAAAAAACCCACATGTAATTTCTATGCTTAGGGGTTAATATACTTATTTAAGAACCTTTGTAAATCAACCTCAAAAAGATGAATCCCAATAAAAACAGGCAAAAAATAAGTAGGCAATACATCAGCTAATACATACAAATGGCTAAAGATTAGTCAACCTCAAATTAAAACAACAGCAAGGTACCATTTTCAATTTTTCAGATAAGTAAAGTTGAGAAGAATGCCAATTCCTGTTGTAAGGGTGTTGGGCAAAGGGCTAATTTTTGTGTTACCAAATGTTCAGTACTTGTCCCCGAGGCAGAATCAGTGAGAACAAAGAACAAGGACAAGTGGTTTGAGGAAAGGGAAAGAGAAGTTTATTAATTGGCTGGCAGATGAGGAGGGTGGCAGACTAGCTTCTTGAAAAACCATTGTCCTGCCTTTAAGCAGAAATACAGGGCTTTTTAAAAGGGGGGTTTTCAGAAGTTGGGCTTGGGTCTGTGTGACCAGTGTCACATGTTGTGGCCTTGGGCTATTGTTGTTTAACTGTTGGTGGTTTTGGTTGACCTTATCTCTGGTGAATATGATCTCTGGACATATTCCCATGAGCTCTGGATAATTCTGTTGAGCCATCTCCTGCTGGCCTTGGGCAGGAATGCAGGTTTTAATTCCCCAAAAGGGTGGGAGGGGGATTTTAAAGAGACAAATTGTAAAACATTTTGCCCTTTTTCAGACCTTTACCTTTGTTTCACATTCCCCACTGTCAATTGTATCCTTCCATCTCTATGGGAGAAGGGGTGATGTAGTCATTGAGCTACTTGCTGCTGAATTGGGGCACTGTTTTAGATGGAAGCTTTGTACTTTATGCCATTGCTCTTTTTGGTTTATCAAAGCTTTGGCAGTGGATTTACAAAAAATAAGGAATGCAACAGATTACCAGGTGAAAAAGGGCATAAGCAACAACTACAGCTGTGAGGACTGACAAGGTGAAATTGAGGATACCTAATAAGAGAGAGTTTACCCTGCTTGGTATCTAAGACACTGGTAGGACTGTGGGTCCTTCCTGTCACCTTGTATAATACATAATGTCTGATACGGGGCTGGGTAGGAAAGAAACATGGGACCTCGGAGTACAGAGCTATTAGTCACAATAACTAACTCCAGCAGCGAGACAGATCAGCAGAAGAGGCGATAGTTTGGGAAATCCTCACTAAGGAGTTGTCTCTCCATACTATATACAGAACAAATAACCAACGAAAGATTAGCAAAAATATCGGTGTTTTCATTTTCCCTTCTTATTAAGCAGATGCTTTAGATCACCTAAAGGCTGGCCCATCCACTGGGGGCTTGTGTCCTCTTCTTCCTATTTACTCCTATTTACTCCGGTATGGTGGACCTATTTACTCCGGTATGGTGGACCCAAGGTTTTACTCTTGACAATTTCAATGAGGTGTGAGTTGTTAGAAGCATTTAATAGGGTCCTTTCCATTTCTCTGCCAGTTGTTTGGGTCCTTGTTCTTTCCAGGCAACATCCAGTTTCCTGGCGTAAAGGGGTGGAGGGGTGCTTCCAACTGGGGTGGGGACCTAAAAGAGGCAAACTCATGTATAGTGGTTAGTATTTGATTTATTTTTTTGACATATCGCTTTATTCTCTTTTCTTCACTTATGGTTCTATCATCATACTTACCTCGGGGTGCTAGGAAGGATCTCCCATAAACGACTTCATAGGGGCTTAACTTAAGCCTGCTTCTAGGGGCTACCTTTATCTGGAGGAGGGCAAGTGGCAACAGCTTATCTCGCTTTAGATGGGTTTCCTGTATCAATTTTGCTATAGTTTTCTTTAAAGTATGACTCATTTTCTCTGTTTTTCCTGTAGATTGAGGTCTCCAGGACGCATGCAATTTCCATTCTAGATGCAGAGCTTTACTTACTTGTTGAGTTACCTCCAATATAAAGGAGGGTCCATTATCACTCTGTATGGAGGAAGGGAGTCCATACCTCAGAATGGTTTCCTTCAGAAGGATTCAGCAACTTCAGATGCTCTCTCCCTTTGGGTAGGATAAGCCTCTACCCAGCCTGAAAAGGTATCTACTAATACAAGCAAGTATTTGAAGGTTCCAGTTGTTTTACGCATATGAGTGAAATTAATTTGCCAATCATTGAAAGGATGGGACCCAAGATGTTGGATTCTCTGTGCAGCAGGTTGCTCTTCTGTTTTTGGATTGTTATGAGCACATAAAAGGCAGTTCTGAGTTATTTGTCGGCGAGTTTGTTGCAAATAGGCACCTCTTAAATGAGGTCCCACCAGATCCATTAAGTCATTATGCCCATAATGTGTGCATTCATGTAGGAGCCTCATAAAGGGTCGAACCAAGCCTTCAGGTAGAAGGATGAGTCCATGAGAATTCTGTCTCCACTTAGCTGTGTGATCCCAAGTGTCAAAGCCCCAGTCTTTAGCTCTCTTTTCATCCTCATCAGTGTAGTAGAGTTTATATTGATCCAAGTCTAGCTGGGCCGAGGAACAGATCACCTTTAGCAGCCTTCTTGGCAGCCTTTTCAGCAGCTTGATTTCTTTTTGCAACCTGAATGTCTTCTTTTTGGTGACCAGGACAGTGCATGATGGCCACCTGCTTGGGCTCAGCCATGTCCTGTGTCAGGGCCATTATTTTAGTCACTTACTTAATATCCTTATTTCCTTCAGTCAGGAGCCCCCCTTCCTTCCAGATGGCACCATGAGCACGCATGACCATAAAAGTGTATTTAGAGCCCGCACTAATGTTTACTTTTTACTCTCTGGATAACTGAAGAGCTCTGGTTAAAGCAATCAGCTGAGCCTTCTGGGCTGAAGTCCCAGGTGGCAGTGCCATTGTGTCTAGTACCTGCAACCACTGCATATCCAGCCCTTCATTGTCCATTGTCCATAAAGCTGATGCCATCAGTAAAAAGATTCTAATCTGGCTCTGGCATTGGCTGATCTGACAAATCCATCCTGCTAGAATAGACAGCCTCCAGAATCTCTAAGCAATCCTGCTGTAAAGGCTCAGTCTCACCAGCTGGTCACAGGATGGCAGGACTGACAGCAGACACAGTCTTTCATTTAACATTTGGATTATCCAAAAGGATGCCCTGGTATTTTCCTAGCCTTCCTGAAGTCAGCCAATAAGCCCCCTTCTGTTCTAATAAAGTCAGAGCCTGGTGGGGGACATATACTACAACAGGTTATCCTAAGGTGAATTTTTTGGCCTTTTGTAACAAGTCACGAGTTGCTGCTACTGCCTGGAGGCAAGGAGGCCATCCTCCCACAGTGTTGTCCAGGTGTTTGGACAAGTGTGCCACTGGCTATGGGATGTCTCCCGGCATCTGTAATAAGATGCCAAGGCTCCCTCCTTGTTTTTCATGAATATATAATTTAAATTCTTTCTGCAAGTCAGGCAACCCCAAAGTGGGGGCAGTCGTAAGATTCTGCTCTAGTTTTTCAAAGGCATTTTGAAAAATCAGTGGTCCAGATCAGGGGGTTCCACATCTGTCCCTTTAAGGGCCTTCTACAAGGGCTTTGCTATTAGTCCAAAGTTTGGGATCCAGATGTGACAGAACCCTGCCATTCCTAGGAACCTGCGCAGTTGTCTTCTATCTTTGGGCACCTTAAGGTTCAAGATCACTTGCTTTCAGTCTGACATTAGGCTCTGGGTTCCCTTGCTAATTTGGAATTCCAAATAAGTAAACTGCTGTGTGCAAATCTGTGCCTTTTTGGGTGACACTTTATAGCCACATGAAGCCAGATGACTTAGCACAGCCACTGTATTTGCAAGACAATGGTCATAATCAGAGCTGGCTGTAAGTAAATCATCTACATATTGTAACAGAAACCCTTGGTCCAATTGCAGCTTCCCCAAGTCTCTTGCTAAGCTCTCACTAGACAGGGTAGGAGAGTTTTTAAATCCCTGAGGCAACACAGTCCAGCAGTACTGTGAGATCATCCTTGTCTCAGGATCCTGCCATTCAAATGCAAAAAGGAGTTGGGTCACTTTTTCCAAAAGAATGCAAAGGAAAGCATCTTTTAAATGCAGTACTGATTACCAGTCATAGTCAAAAGAGTACATGGGTTTGGCGCAATAGGGTGTATGTCTTGTACAATATCATTAATGGCACATAGGTCCTGTGTGAATCTATACTCATTGGTATGGGCCTTCTTGATAGGTAAAATTGGCATATTATAAGGGGACCAACAGGGACAGATTAGTCCATGCTCTAGAAACCTGTTCAATGTAGCTTGAATTTCTTCCCACACTTCCTTTCTAAGGGGGTATTGTTTCTTATGAGGGCATGAGACCCCTTCTTTAAACAGAGCAGTCATTGGCGTGCCTGTTTGTCCTGGGGGTCCATTGGCCCGTATGACCTTACTCGCTTTTTGGTGGAGGTCAGGGAGAATAGAATTTGTTTTTTCTTCTTTGTCGGGGAGTAGACATTGAAACCGGAGAGCATTTTCAGGGGGAACCTGCAGGTGGAGTTGTTGCTTCTCTGGAGAAAAAGTTATTTGGGCGTTCACCTTGCATAACACATGACAGCCTGGGAGAGGTATTGGGCAGTCTGGCATATATAAGCAACTGTGTCTCAGCTTTTGTTCTCCCAGTTAGCACTCAAGAGGTTGGAGCGTGTGTTTTTGTTGGGTCTGACCAATTCCCCTGACCACCGCCACCATGTCCTTGCTAAGGGAAGTTAGTTTAGAGTTTAGAACAGAAACGGTAGCCCCGGTGTCAATTAAAAAGTCCACTAATCAAGTCCCCACTGTCAGTTGTACCTGGGGCTCCTGTGGGGATATTTGGATTGGAGCCATTAGTGAGGCATGGAGCCCTGGGCCCCCTCATTCATCATCTGAGTCCTGGACTTGAGAAACCATTTGCTCTCCTGGAGGTTTCTTGTTACCTGGAGCCCTTTGCAATTTCAGGCAGTGTTCTTTCCAATGTCCTCCTTCTTTACAAAAAGCACAATGATTGTACTTCAACCTAGGGTGGCTTTTTCCACCCTTTCCATTTGACCATATCAAAGGAACTTTGGTTGGCACAGTTACTAGAACATGCATAGGTTTCAGTTTCTGTTCTTCTCTAGCATTCTATACTCTAAAGGCAATATCAACAAGCTGTGAGGGGCCAGGCACGGTGGCTCACGCCTGTAATCCTAGCACTCTGGGAGACTGAGGCGGGTGGATCACTCGAAGTCAGGAGTTCAAGACCAACCTGAGCAAGAGCGAGACCCTGTCTCTGATAAAAATAGAAAGAAATTATCTGGACAGCTAAAAATATATAGAAAAAAATTAGCCAGGCATGGTGGCACATGCCTGTAGTCCCAGCTACTCAGGAGGCTGAGGCAGAAGGATTGCTTAAGCCCAGGAGTTTGAGGTTGCTGTCAGCTAGCCTGACGCCACGGGCACTCTAGCCTGGGCAACAGAGTGAGACTCTGTCAAAAAAAAAAAAAAAAAAAAGCAAATAAACAAACAAACAAAAAAAAACAAGCTGTGAGAGACTCATGCCAATTGCCCCTTCTGCATGCTGTAGTTTCCTCATTACATCTGGAGCACTCTGCCCTATAAAAGTCATATTAACCATGTGCATACTTTCAGGGGCCTCTGGTTCTGCATCTGTATATTTCCTATATGCCTGATAAATATGGTCCAAAAATTCAGAGGGATCTTTATTAGCTTTTTGTTGTAATTCTTGGACCTTGTTTAAACTCTTCTGTCTAGGTACTCCCCACCAGAGGCCTGCCAGAATACACTTTCAGTAATGATTTATTTTCACACTGTCTGCATCTGCATTAGGATCCCAATTTGATTCTGCCATTGGAATGGCAGCACTGGGGTCTGGGGTCTGATTAGTATCCTCACCATGAAGGTGCTGTGCCTCTTCCTTGGTCTTGTCTACCACCAGTCTATGCTCATCTGCAGTAAGTAATATATTCAGTAGTGTCTGTCCGTCCACCCAAGTGAGGTGGCAAGTCACAAAGATGGTTGTGAACAATTCTGTCATTTTCTGAGGGTCCTCTCTATAGGCTGAGTTTGAGTTTTTCCAGTTTAATAAGTCAGAGGTGGCAAATGGGGTGTAAGTCCAATAACACCCTGCTGGCTGTCCTTGCAAATTCAAGCCCTCTCTCAGATATTGCTGTAATGGAAATTGCCCTGCCCTGGCTATGGGTGCCCTCTGGCCAAATTGAGTTCCCTGCTGTGTCTTGGAAGGAGAGTCCATTCCCATTCCCAAGTCATAACCCAGTGGGCATGGGACTGAAGAATCTCCCTTAACTAACTACTTGATCTTTTCAGTTGTTTCCCCAAAATGGTGGATTTTCTGCAAGTCAAAGGAGCTGAGATTCTGAAGGCCACTGGACAGACTTCCTGATGCCAACATTCACCATCCCTCACAAGCTGCCTCCAATGTATGCAGCCCCTTGTTACTTACGCCATGACCTGCCTCAAGGCGCATAGGCCCTCCTTCAAAATCCGTCTCTTAGTCTTAGAGTGAGGTGGTAAGATTTGAGGCTTCTACAGTTCTCCCGACAAGACATCTATTATATCAAAAATTTCCTTCTTCCTTGGAAATCCCCATTGTCTCAATAATTGGATCTTTGTTCAATGAGCAACTGGCTGTAGACCAAAACCCCCTTGTGGTTTTGACAACAGTGATATATATTTTGCTAAACTGGTGTAACAGAATACTACATAGTGATTAAAAATAAAGTGAAAGAATAGTAACTGACATGCAAAAACAGTACATACACATGGTGCCAGTTTTTAAAAACAGATTACGTATTTAAAGATGTATTTTGTAATATTACGTAAGTAAAAACAACATCAGAAGTCATTGCAATGAAGGGGACTGAACTCAACTGGGAATCAGGACATTTATATTCTTTTTTTTTTTTGAGACAGAGTCTCGCTTTGTTGCCCGGGCTAGAGTGAGTGCCGTGGCGTCAGCCTAGCTCACAGCAACCTCAGACTCCTGGGCTTAAGCGATCCTTCTGCCTCAGCCTCCCGGGTAGCTGGGACTACAGGCATGCACCACCATGCCCGGCTAATTTTTTCTATATATATTTTTAGTTGGCCAGATAATTTCTTTCTATTTTTAGTAGAGACAGGGTCTCGCTCTTGCTCAGGCTGGTCTCGAACTCCTGACCTCGAGCGATCCACCCGCATCGGCCTCCCAGAGTGCTAGGATTACAGGCGTGAGCCACCGCGCCCGGCAGGGACATTTATATTCTTGTGTTGACTTTATTTCTAACTAGTTGCATGACTTTTGGGCAACATTTGTTCTTTTGGTCTCAGTTTCCTCATCTTTCAAATGATAATTCTAAATGTAATCATAAATGTCCTTGCAAGAGGGAGACAGAAAGGAATTTCACACAGAAGAGGAGAAGACAATATGACCACAGAGGTAGAGATTAGAATGATGCGGCCACAAGCCAAGCAATGCCAGCAGCCCCCAGAAGCTGGGAGACGTAAGGAACAGATTCTCCCCTAGAGCCTCTGGAAGCAGCAAGGACCTGCCAACACCTTGATTTTGGCTGGTGATGCTAATTTTGGATTTACAGTCTCCAGAACAATGTAGATACTAGACTTCATTTTAAGCCACCTCATTTGTGGTAATTTGTTGTACCAGCCACAGGAAACTTATATAGACAGTTTGGAACAAATTATTCCTAAGGATCATTTTGTTCTAAAAGTATTAGAATCATATAATTTGCTTTGCAAGATGGAGAGAAGTTAAGGGATGAATATTTCCATGCAATAGTTTGGGTAGAATAGACCCTATCCCCATGATATGTTTTTTCTTTCTCTTAAAGTAGAAGAGAAAGAAATTAAATATTATAAGTACATAGATATCTATGGAAGGAAGCAAATAGCTTTATATTAACTTACTTTATAGAGAACCAAATTGTGCTGTGTTATAATTAATCTTAGGGCCAACTTTATTGCAGTCACTTACAGGGCACATTTAGCTACTTCTAGACAAATTGGAGACAGGTGAGAAAAAACATAAAGAGTAGAGTAGTTTTCAGAGGTCTATGCTCATTCCCCAAATCTCTGGTGGCAAGGAAATTCTTTATTTAGTACCATTTGGGGCCTATGAATTCTTCTGAAATGGTCTCATGGAGTTCCATGGAGGGATGTGAATGCATTTGATCACGGAGGTAATTGAAGAGGGAAGTCATACACCTGGATATGCCACTTTTAATGGCATGACTAAAATTTTGCATTGTGATGGAAACTCTCAGGTGCATTAATATTGGTGGGTAAATGTAATATATATTTTTACCTCCTTTTAGATTTACTTGTACATGTAATATTGCATCTAAAAATATTGTATTAAAACAGTATAAAGTGAATGCTTACTACCACATTTTCCAACACTGGCTTTGTTACATTCCAATGTGTTTTTAATTATCTCAACAGGTATTGCAAAAATATTAAAAACAGGATGTTAAAAAAAATTGATCAGTTCTGGCACAGCTCATAAGACAATAGGTGCTACTTGTTCCCAAGTTCTAGACCACCAAGGCAGGGATTGTAAAGGGGTTTTATAACCCTTAGCTGATCTCCGATCTCCAGCCTATTGGAGCTGTTGGGGAGACTTAAGAAGAGAATTGGAAATAAGAAAAAGTAATTTTGGAGCAAGCTTAGTGTCTTGGTCTATTTGGGCTGCTCTAACAAAATACCGGAAACTGGGTGACTTATATACAACAGAAATTTATTTTCACAGTTCCAGAGGCTGGGAAGTCCAAGATCAAGGTGCCCACAGATTTGGTGTCTGCTGAGGGCCTGCTCTCTGGTTAATAGATGGCACCTTCTCGCCATGTCCTCGTATGGTGGAAAAGGGAGGGGTCTCTTTCTGGCCTCCTTTATAAAGGCATTAATCCCATTCATGAGGGCTCTGGCCCCAGGACCTAATCAGCCACCAAAGGTTCTGCCTCTTAATCTTGTCACCTTGGGGGTTAGACTTTCAACAGAAATTTTGGAGGACACAAACGTTCACACCATAGCATTTGGGAAATATTCTACAATTTTGAAGTGGGAGGAGAAAGGGATATTTACTCTCATCTGGTGTTAGGAAAAGGTACTTCAACAGGCCTGGGACTGGTTGTTTGCTTTGACAGGTGTTGGTTACTGGGTGGGGGAACAGCCGGCACACTCCGGGTTTACTCTGTACAAATATCTGAAGATTTCTCTGGAACTCGTATGGGCCACAAGAGAGGGAGAAGTAGTGTGAGTCTGACCACATCCCTGCACATAAAGCTTTACCTGGAAGGTTGAGGAGACCTTGGCAGGAAGATCTGAAGAAGTGCAGCCAGATTGCAGAGATTTAGGAGGAGGTTGTAAGCTCCTAGTCTAAGAGGATACTTTTTCCATGACGTGGAAATTATACGTAAGAGATCTCTTATTGCCCAAGAACCCACTGAAGAGCCCATGAGAGATTGAGTCAGCTATAATCGTCTTTCAGAAGACAGTTTTGTACCATATTGCTGCTCTCACCCTTTCTCCTTTCCCACCCCCCTCCATCCCTGCAAGGTCTGGAGCCTCGGCTGGAGCTGACTTGGGGGTGTTGGGAAGGGAAAGGACCAAGCTGGTCGAGGAAGTCAAGAAGCCAGTCGTGTGCATCTCTGCCACTGCAGATGTTCAGCCTGAATCAGGCCCAGCTGCAGGAGGAAAGAAAATTCAACCTTAAACATAGTTGGAGAATTTGACAAGTATCAGAGACAGCACATTTTATTAATAAAAACTAAGACTGTTTGGGGGATTAGGATCACCAGAGAATCTTTTGTTGCCTAAGAGTATCCAGAAAGCCATGGAACCTGCCCAATTTCATCCAAGAAGCTGGGGAAACTGAGTTAAAGAACAGTGGGAAATAAATACAGTTGCAGTTACAGTTTATAACTACCTGCCTTGTTTGTTCAAATTAACAGTTTTACCTAAAAAATTAATTTATTAGTCCATTAATAGATTCCCTTTTTAAGTCTACAAAAGGCATTGGAAAATCAAATAAACAATAATTCTGTCAAATTCTTGAACTTCGTAAGATAAATAAATGGTCACATATGTTACTATAAAACATGTAATCAAGGTAATTTGAGAATATGCAACTAACATGTCTCAGATTATGGATGACATTCTCTTAGATTAAAACTTACCAAAACAACCGGTAGTTGAGTGGTTTTAAAGCATCAGCTGGGCCACTTTTGCCATATTTGAGTCATGTGAGGGAGAAAAAACACACTTTCTTCTCTGAAAAAATGCTTTGACCTTTTTGGGCTTATATAACTCAAAGAGCTGAAGCCATAAACTTCAAACTGAATGGGAGTATAGTTCTCATTGAGAAAGGACAATGAAGTCAAATTAGAAGAAAAATGGTTTCATATTTTTTAGATGGGAATATTAAAAATGTAAGCCTGTGTCCATTTAGACAATTCATGCAGCTTTTAGAGCTACTCAGGTAAGGCTGAAATAAAGCACCATTTGCGTTGACTTTGAACTTTGTTTTCTACTGGGGAGTTTCCTAATTCAAAAATTACATGCAAATATATGTGTTAATAAAATGTCTAGGTTGGAAAATGAAGCACTTCAGTTTGAAATTTTATTGAAACTGAAAAAAAAACAAAACCAAAACCCAGAATTGGTAATGTGGCCATATTACTCATATTTTATTACGAGTTCCCCTTATTTTACTCTGGGGAACTTTATCCAAAGCGGTGAGGAGACCAACACGTTCTTCTACATGTGTATGTAAAAACTAGGGACATTTAAAAAGTCATGTTATTAAAAGCTTCTGACCAAATTACCGATGTTAAATACATAAAAACACGTAACACAGAGGGTTATGCTCTTCTTGGTTGTGCTGGTATTTTGCAAACAGCCTAGGGCCATTACTCGACTTCTTTGTTCACACTCCTGGAGAACTCTTTCTTTGTCTTTTTTCTTTTTTTCTGAGATGGAGTCTCACTGTGTCACCTGGGCGAGAGTGCCCTGGTGTCAGCCTAGCTCACAGCAACCTCAAACTCCTGGGGTCAAGTGATCCTCCTGCCTCAGCCTCCCGAGTAGCTGGGACTACAGGCATGCACCACCATGCCCAGCTAATTTTTCTATTTTTAATAGAGACGGGTTCTTGCTGTTGCTCAGGCTGGTCTCGAACTCCTGAGCTCAAGCGATCCTCCCACCTCGGCCTCCCAGAGTGCTAGGATTATAGGCGTGAGCCACAGCGCCCAGCCTGGAGAACTATTTTTTTAAAGCAAAAGAATCAGTGAACCTAAGCCTAGGACCCAGTTTGGGGGCATTTTTGTGTTGGGACTTAACAGTGGGTCTTGGTGCTCCCATCGCTATTAGCTCCTCACGGAACTGCCTCTGTGTTTAGCATACCAGGGAGAGATCTCGCTCTTTTAAAAGGTACTGGTATTTTGAAGGGCTAATCCTTTTCTTTGGTACTTTTTCCCTTTTCTGAAATAAGTAAGCCTCAGCTTTTAAAATATGGTTATTGCTAACACACAAGAAACCTGTCCATATTGTAAGTCTCTTTCCAGAGATCAGGCTCTGAATACAGTGATCTATGCTTCTTCTTTTTTTTTTTTTTTTTAACTTATTGTGAGATATTTCCTTCTCAAAATGTGCTCCCTTACACATATTTTTAGGATAAAACACGCTTAGTAGAGTCTTAACCCTATAATGTGTTCCTCTTAATTAAACACAGTTGACGCTTGAACAAGACAGGTTTGAACTGCACGGATCCACTTATACGTGGATTTTCTTCCCCCTCTGCCCCCCCTAAGACAGCAAGGTGAACCCTTCCTCTTCCTCCTCTTCCTCAGCCTGCTTGATGTGAGGACAATGAAGATGAAGATCTTTATAATGATCCACTTCCACTTAATGAATAGTAAATATATTTTCTCTTCTTTATGATTTTCTTAATAACATTTACTTTTCTCTAGCTTACTTTATTGCAAGAATACAGTATGTAATACATATAACATACAAAATATGTGTTGATCAACGTTTTATGTTATCAATATGGCTTCTAGTTAACAGTAGGTTATTAGCATTTAAGTTTTGGGGGGACCAAATGTTACACACAGATTTTCAATTGTATAGGGTCAGTGGTCCTAACCCCTGCATTGTTCAAGGGTCAACCGTACTGCTAAAGGCTATGTAGGATTGCATGGAATAAAAATTTATCTTATATGTTTTTATTCTTTATTTTGACATAATTTCAGATTTACAGAGACTTTGCAAGCATCGTACAAAGAATTCCCATGTACCCTTCACTTAGATTCTCCAGATTTTTATATTATACCACATTTGCTTTCTGATCCCCCCGAATTCTGTGTGTGTGTGTACAATGTGTACATATACATATGCATTTAATTATGGTTTTTTGAACTCTTTTCTGAAGAGTAAGTTGCAGGCAAAATGCTGCTTTCCCCTTAAATATTTTAATGTATATTTCCTAAAGCAAGGACATTCGCTTACATAACCACAAGGCAATCATCAAAATCAGAACATTAGTGCTGATATAATACTATTATCTAATCTACCTTATTCGAATTTTGCTAATTTTCCCAATAATGTCTTTTTCTAGCAAGAGAAAATCCCAGATGATGCGTTGAATTCAACTGTCAAGTCTCTTTGGCCTCCTTCAATCTGGAACATTCCCCAGTATGTCTTTGTCATGACCTTGATATTTTTGAAGAGTATAAATCAGTTATTTTGTAGGTCTCTCCATTTGGGTTTGCTTATATATTTTTCAGAATATAAAATATTCATTACGAAGGAGTTGGCAAAGTCTTATTGCTCTAGAAATGTACAACTTCAAAATTTATTGACTTATGTGAGCACAATTACATGAAACACTAAAGGGACTTAATCTCTGAATTTATATATGTGGTTCCTGAGCCATTTGTACATACGTGTGCATTCTCCAGATTCCATACACCTTGTTCTTAAATAAAAATAATAAATGGCCAAAGTCAGGATCTGAAAAATTTATAGTTCATTTTTAAGGGAAAAGTTCTACGTGTTCCTGATTTTATTAGTAAGTGTTGCTAATAGAAATTCTTTTTCCTGTTTATGCTATTTATCTCATTTTGGCTTGAGCAATAGAAAGGATTGAAAAGTTGCTACTGAAAGGTTCAGGAGAGGTTTAGTAGATAATTGAACTAGTTTCCACAAAGATGTGCTCTTGCCAGAAGGACTTTTTTGAGGGACATTTCTATACAGGGATTCCATGTCTTTTCATTCCCAATATTCTCTTCTTCAGTCATCTCTTTGTTTTAGTGAGTCTATAATATTCAGGCCTGTTTGGTAAACGTGACTTTCCATGTACAACATTGTAGAATTTCTTTGTTAATCATCAGATCAAGTTTTGGAATCTTGAGGTCCCTTTGAAGTGCAGTGAGGGCTTGAGAGATCAACATTCTTTCTCCTCTGCTGCACTAAATAAGCTGAAGCAGGAGACTGTCTCAGAAATCATGGAAGAACAGATTTTTGTTGTACAGCTGAGGAGGGGGCTGGTTGGGTCACACAAATGTTGTTATTGTTAGGCTACCATATAAGCATAAAGCTCTTTCCTGCTAAGATAAAAATTTGCCTCCTAGGATGCAATAAGTTGATTTTTTCTAGAAAAGCAAAATAGAAGTGATGATAAATAAATTAAAAAAACATAAATAGCGAGTGATACTCAAGCCCCAGATGGCTGTTGACTTTGGTAGAGCTGTCAACTAGACGAAGGAATATTTTTGTGCTGGAACTTCCCAGGTCTTATGTCTCTATGACCATCAATTTCCTGTCTCCAGAGATTTTTCTCTATAACAGCAAACAGTAAGTGTAAGAATTATCGAATAACTGTCTTGGAAGAACAATTGTAGCCCTCTTTGCCATTAAAAAAATGTGACTGGTCACTTAAAATACTGTACTTGTGATTAAAAAACAACAATCACCTATCGTATACACCTTTCTTTTGGATTTATTCTTCTTTGCAAGTGCAGCAATTAATATTAGAATTTTTTTAATTGGGCTCAAACATTGCGCTGCTTCTCTTTCAGAAAAATCAATGTAAAAAAAAAAAAAAAAACCTTTGTTCTCTAGTTAATTGCTACCACCTGCCTTCTAGATGCACCTGAATTATTTTTTTAGTGGCCTTCATTTTTACCTGATTTTGAGCAACAGTAGGTTAGTTTGTCACTTATTCACTTCTCACCACTGAGTGTCATCCAAAATTTTCTTGCTGAATCAACTTTTTGAGCTCTCAACTTTCTTTTCAATCCTCTCACCTCGGTTGCTGATCTGTCAGGCCTAGGGATTCAGCTTTGTTGCACCAACGCACACTTCAAAGACGTTTCAGAATTCGCACTTCAAAATTAAAATATACATTTTCTTTCCAGTGACTGAGCCATGAAGCAGAATCGCATGGGATAAGGAAGTGGTAGAGTAGAACAGAAAAAACTACAACATAGAAGCAAATCTTTCCCAGGGAATTAACTTTCTCAAACATGTGTTTCCCAGAGCTCAGGAAACACTAATTTCTGTGTTGTTGGTATTGTTTCTTTGTTCTACTCTGCCACTTCCGTATCCCACATGATTCTATTTCACGCCTCAGTCACCAAGTAAGAAAATGTATATTTTAGGTTAGATTTTTAACTTTAAGCACATTTTTAAAGGGAGCCCCACTATTAAAAATGCTGGTACTTGGAGTATTAGCTGCAGCTGGATGGTGTGATCTGGAAGATTCCCCACAGACAGAGAAACAGGCAGAGCTATGTTGCCTGGAGGCAGAGACAACGCTTCCTCCTCCAGCCGTTGATCCCTGAACTGCAGTCCTGTAGGGACCAATGCAACCCCAGCCCCTGAGTTGCCTGGTGTCTACCTTGAAAGTTCCACATTTCAGAACGTTGCCCAATTCCAAGGCTGTTGCAATGGGAATGATACGTAGTCCCACCGTTGTGTTGATGAGTGGCTGGTTTAAAACTGATTCCATGTGGTTCCTGCCTATTAGGGGGCTTTGCCTTCCTGCCACCCCCCTGAAGATGATCTCATTCACTCCGCGTTTGGAGAGGAGCTGACTAGTGTCCTGAGTCATCGTGGGATAAGGGCTGTGTAAGAGGATGGGTAGGGACAGGAGGGTGGGCAAAATTCTGGTGCCCTTAGGAGAGCTAATAGGCTGGCTGCTGTCAGTGTGGGGTCTTCACACACAGGAGAGAGAAAAGGGGCTCAAGCCACTGGCTCCAGAGTTTTCTTCAACTCTCTCAGCCTAGTCCTTCCCTTTCTTCTCTCCCTTTTCCAGCTGGGAAAGAAACATTTTTTAATTTCTAAGAATAGAAAATCCCACTTTGCAAGTGTGCACGTGAGTCTTTCTCCTTGGGTTTAGTTGAATAAGTTCCTCCTCACTCCCAAAAGTCAAGTGACTAAAGCTTTTTGTTCTGGTTCCTAGTGACAGACATTTTCTTTTTTTAATTGTAGATATGGGGTCTTGCTATGTTGCCCAGGCTGGTCTCAAACTCCTGGCCTCACGTGAACCTCCCGCCTCAGCCTCCCAAAGCACTGGGATTACAGGTATGAGCCACCATGCCAGATCTGAGAGACTTTTGACTATTTCCATGAGTTGAAGAGAAAAGAGGCTGTTGCTGTATAAACAGAAGAATTCAGTGGGCCTGGGATGGGAACAGGGAGAAGCAGGGAGCAATAGAGAGAAATATTTCAAAATATTTTCCATCCACATGTTCCATAACACAATCTCTCCCATCCCGACTTATCACCAGTGCAGGTCTTCTGAAAGATTAACTCAACTCTTAATCTAATTTAAGGTATGGTAGACAGCATTTGAAGGATACACCTTGCAAGGCCATCTGGGAACCAAGCAGATTCCAAGTGTAACATTTAGAGTTTTTAACCATACTTGACACTCTTATTTAGATAGTTCAACAAACCCTATTTAAGCCCCTAGAAAATAGTGAGCCCTCTGCTAGGGTACAGCATTATGAAGGGTGGTAAAAACCTCTGCCTTAGGGATTTTAGAGCAGAGCTCAAGAAATAAATATTTAATACATGAACTGATAATGACAATAATAAAGTCTATACAAAGTAAAGAAATAGTACAGAGCTGGGGGGGATTTATTTTCAAGGAGAGAGGGGATTGTCAAGGAAACCAATAATGTCTGACCTAGGTTTTAAAGGATGAATAGGAGTTTGGCAGTTGAACAAGGGAGAGGCAGGTCCATGCAAGTGGAAGAGGCTCACGTGAAGGAACAGAGATGTGTCTCCACCTTTCAGCCTGTACCCACTGCTGGCTACTGTTTGGATTTTTGAGGCTCAGAGGGACTTGGGAAAAAGAAGTTTAAAGCCCTCGGGGGCTCTCTGCATCTGCTTCGTGGAGCTAGGGGAGTCTGGAGATTTCAGGTGAGAAGTAGGTTGTAGATTCTCCAGAAAACTCTTGGGAAACCAAGTTTGCAAAGTGGTTGTTAGAGTCCTGTCTTGCTCCGGAGGGCTACTTTTGGGCTCCAATATCCCCAGCTCTTCTAATGGCGGGTGCTGACCACTGCTGCGTCTTTAGGGGTGAGAAGCCAGGTGGCCCCTAACCAGTTGCCTGGAGATCAGGGTTAGTTGGACTGAACCTGAGATGTCCAGGGGACTAGAGAAATCCACACTCTTGGACCTTTGGAGAGAGAACAGAGAAGCATCAGCAGCCCTGGTCTGCCATCTGGCGCCGTGGAAATGCTTCTGGTCCATTCGGGAAGGTTACGCAGTGCTGCCGACGGCTTTCAGAGGAGCTCGGTCAGGGCACTCGGCGTTCGGGATGAGCCAGCGGAGAATGCAGGCTGTTTCTGTCAGAGAATTCTGTGTGAGACCCACTTTGTCTGGCCTTGGTCAGGTGGTCAGCAAGTGTCGAGTGAGAATTCCCTGAGAACCCCTCGTGGTCCTCTTGCAGGGTTCTAGGTCACACCAAGTGTATCTGTGCAAAGTTACAGTGTGGACAGGCCAGCAGCTGGGCTTAGGACATTCAATTTTCCAGAAGAGTCTTAGGACAGGACCTTCATTCCTTCTAAAAGTAGATTTCTGTAGCTCGCAGCAGCATTATTTTACACAAACTATAGTTTGATTCTATGTTTTGGTGTTTTATTAAGCATTGAGTCAAGGTATATTATATTTATAAATTTGCTGTTAAGTATATTCTGCTCGAATTGATCAATGTCCCATGCATAAAGGTCTATACAACGAGTTCTCCTCAAAGTTAAAAAAGAGATCCTGATAAACTGATGTGCTTTCTTTTTATCAATTGCTGAGAACTATGTAATCCAGGATGTTTGCGTTTTGCCTTAGCTACCAGGAAGCTCACAGGTAAGTGTTCTGACCAGTTAAGTCATCTAATTTATTTTTCTGGTGCAGCCTCTTGTTTTCTTATTCTTTACAAAATCCTCCTATTGTATGGATGTATTTCATTATAAGAGATTTTGAATTCTTTTTTAGAAATAGGTGGGGGCATAGAAAATAAATGTGTGCAATGAAACCATAACATTTTATTAAATATTATTGGCTTATTTTCTAATAAAACGTATACATGCAAACTCTTTTGCATTAAGCTTAAGTTAGGGTTCTCATCGTGGCTGTTACTCACTTGGAAGCATTATTGACAGGAAAGCATGCTCATTCCTACTGGAATGCCTGTGTGGGTCGTTCCTCTGTTAAACCCTTCTAGATTAACTCGCTCATTTCCAGACATTCTGATCACTCTAAGCATGTCTAAGCACTCATGTATATGTGTCTGGGTAACCATAACTGTCATTAGTTATGTATTTCATAGAACACAGAAATTTAGAGCTGGAAGGAATGTAATCACCCAAATCCTATTTAGCTAAAACGGTTGATGGGCATTTGGAAACCACTAAGAGATTACAAGAGAAGTTAGCATGCTGTGGGTTATTGCACGGGCTCCGGGAGACTCTCCTCAGAATGTGGAGGCAGGGCCGAAGAGACTCTGGGTGGTATTTGCATTGTTCTTCCTTGGATGGCAAACAGAAACTCGGCTTTGGGACTTTCTCCTTGAAAATAAATTTTCATCTAGTTATTTGTTTCTGGTTTCCCTTTATATACGTGTGTCATCTCCTCTGGAAGGGGTGGTCCCTGAGGGTGGGGGCCCTGTCTCTGTCATCTTTCTAGCTTTGTCACCCGCTTAGGTCCTGGCATCCAACAAGCACATAACTAAAGTTGGCTAGGTGAATGAATGAATGACATACTGTCTCTTTGGTAGGACTGCGGATCATTGGCAGAAGGTCCTACCCTTGCCGTGTCTCTCCTGCCTTGTAAGATGCACTGCCCATGGAGAACCCAGTGAACCGTGACTGACAAAAGCAAAGGATACAATCAAGGCAGTGAGCAAAGAGTCTCCTTATAGGTTGGCAAGTGGCTTTAGTTGCTGCTGTCACTATCACTACCCATCAGATTGCTGCTCAGGCAGAGCCAGGTGAGGACAGAAGAGCCAAAGGATGTGGCAATGAAAGAACCAGAAAGACTTGGTGAAGGATCTGAGGTTCAATGGGAGAAATAAGGGAGCTGAAGATGATGCCAAAGTTAAGAGTAGTTTTGTGTCGTGAAGGGTCGTGGTGCAGCATCTGGACATTGTGGGAGCTGAGAGGGAGACATTTTCGGGGAGGGGGGAGGAAAATCATTGTGGACAGTGGTGCAGAGGGGTCAGGCCTGTGTTCTTTCTTTCCTTGTGCGTGTGGTCCCCAAGGCTGCTGGAGCTCTGGCTCTGACAATGGAGTCCGACATCAGCAGGGAGGAAGAGCAAGCTGGATGCCATTTTGTGCCGAGCTTTCCTGGAAGTCACACCCTTGTACTTAAGTCCTGTTGGCAGGAACTTTGTCACATGGCTATGCCTTGCTGAAAGGAAGTCTGGGAAGTGAAATGTTTTAGTTAAACGCAGGCTGTAAATAAAATCGGGGAGTGTTTTCACTATGGGAGAGGTGAGGCCGGATATTGAAGGGCCACTACCAGCCAGGTCATAAAAATCCAGGCATAGAACACAGTGTCTTACCCCTAATTCAGTGCTCTGCCACCCAGCCGAAGGTTGGAGAAACTGAGAAATGCCTGCAGCTTAGCAGTCAATGTCTCGGCTCTGCCATTTACAGTTATTTTGGACATAACATATAATTTCTCTGAATCCCTGCTTCTACATCTGTAAAATGGTTTGTGGGTAAAATGACCTCTGAATTTCTATCGGCTAAAATATTTCATGGTTAAGAAATATATATATGGTAGCTGAAACCGAGTGAGCAACTGAACAAGTCAAAGGAGTCTGCCTAGGTCTCTAATGGATGGTGATTCCAGTTTGGTATTCACTAGAAGGCCCCATGATTGGCTGGATTGCAAAGCCGCCTCTTCTTCTCAGATACAATTTTCAAAAATGAAGGCTAAAGTGGTTGCCTACTCAACAGCTATTTCTCCGCTTTTTCCTGTCGACAGGATCCTGACTTTACTTGAATTTCGGTCAGCAACCCTGCAGTAACCTGATTCCAAAGAGGGCTGCTATGAATTCCTGCCCTCCCTGCACGCGTGTGCTGCTCCCCCATTGAGAAGTGGAGTCTTGGGAGTCTAGGCTGGACAGGTTCGACCGATGGAACATGGCAGAAGAATATGGCATAGAATATAGGCAGTTCCAGGCTTAGCATTCAAGAGGAAGAACAGTTTCTGCTGCCTGTCATTTGGAACCACAGGCTGCCATGTAAGAAGTTTAGTCTCCTTCACTCCAGAGAGAGGCCGTGTGATGGGCACTGAAGGGTCAGATGAGCATGGAGGCCACCTCGGGGAACATTCCAGCCTCGCAGAGCCTGCAGAAGACCTCAGCCCCAGTCACCTGATGGCAGCCCCACGAGAGACCCCAGAAATGCCCAGCTGAGCCTGGTCAACTCCCAACACTGTGAGATATCAGAGCAAATTGTTTTAAGGCACTACATTTTTGGTGGTTTGTTGTGTCATAGACAACCAGCACAAATGTGCTCAGGAAATATCCCCTTCTCAGTCCTGGAGGTGAATCATGATTGGTCTGAACCCATCTTGGTAATTCAATTCTTCTGCCAAACTATTTTCGGGGGATACATGTGAACCAGTCTCAGTCAATGAGATACTGAATGCCTTTTCCTTCCAGATAAAGAGAGACTCAAGGGAGGAAATGTCTGTTTTTCAGCCTGACATTGTTGTGTCTACATTGATTTCTGGAACTACGGCAGCTCTGTTGTGAGTGTAAGGGGACAGCTCTAAGGACAAAGCCAGTAAGCTGAGGATGACAGAGCAAAAACGGTAGAGAGAGCTTGTGTCCTGAAGTAAATTCAAAAACGTCTGAAACTCTAGACTTGTCGCATGTTATCATGAACTTTTTGTGTTTAAATCCGTTTGAATTCGGTTTTCTATTACTTACAGCTGAAATCATCTTAATTGGTACAGTGGGGACATGAATCTCTGTACTGCTCCCTTCCACTGATGGGAGAAAGAAAAAAACTGAAATTACAAAGTGTCTCCCCTTTCTTTTACGCTTTTAAAGTGTGGACCCCAGAGTGGATATTGGCCTTGCAGAGCCTGGGAGATGCAAAGGTAGCAGCTGAGTTGTGGGTGAAACCTAAATTGCTTTGCATAATAAAATAAAAGAATTAGGCCGGGCGCGGTGGCTCATGCTTGTAATCTGAGCACTCTGGGAGGCCGAGGTGGGTGGATTGCTCAAGGTCAGGAGTTTGAGACCAGCCTGAGCAAGAGTGAGACCACCCCCCCCCCCAGTAAAAATAGAAAGAAATGATTTGGACAGCCAAAAATATATATAGAAAAAAATTAGCTGGGCACGGTGGCACATGCCTGTAGTCCCAGCTACTCGGGAGGCTGAGGCAGGAGGATTGCTTGAGCCCAGGAGTGTGAGGTTGCTGTAAGCTAGGCTGACACCACGGCACTCACTCTAGCCCGGGCAACAGAGCGAGACTCTGTCTCAAAAAAAAAAAAAAAAAGAATTGAATTCTGAGGGAAGGGGGCCAGAGAACAGAAGCTCAGGGAGGTAGGAGGAGACTTGGGCCAGGATGTGTATATGTGTGTGTTTGGGGTGTGAGAAATGCAAAACAGGAAGGGAAGCTGGATCCCAGGGAACAAGGCGACCTTCAGTAAATCTGGTGTGCACAGAGCCTTCTTTGCATGAGAGGACGAGTCTCATGTTGAGTTTAGTGTGGAGCAGAGGGGCGCAGAGGAGGTGCTGGGTGAGCGAAGAGGAGAGTTAGTGGAAGAGGAAGTCGGAGCCGGAAGTGGCTGTGGGGAATTGAGCCCCGTCTGGAAGCTGGCATTCCAAGGGAGGAGTGGGCATGGCAGTTACAAAAAAAATCTTTAACTCTGAAAGTGCAAAATGACTTCTTCTGACGTATTGAAGACTAGCTTCTGAGATAGTAATTATGTACTAAAACATGTTTCTTCCAAGTTTCAAGTATCCAAATTGCACATTCAGTGTTCTTCAGATCCTTGCTGCTGTTTAACTCATTGGCGGTATCAGGACGTGGAGCTATGCCAAGATGGCTTTGGCGGTATCAGGACGTGGAGCTATGCCAAGATGGCTTTGGCGGTATCAGGACGTGGAGCTATGCCAAGATGGCGGGAATCCTAGTGACCGATCTGAGTGAATGGGGAGTGGCGCGATGCAATGCAAAGAGCCGAGTTTGTCAGGGGACTGGGTTCTGGCTGCAGTTCTCAAACCTCCTTCCTGGGGAACCCTGAGCAAGTTGCTCAATGATTCCTCAGTTTCCTCGCCTACGAAATAAATCGCTAACCTACATCATTCCCTTTTTTATAAGTTAAAAAAATCATTTTTAAATTATGAAAATAATACATCATTGTTTTTAGCGGGAGCAAAAAGCAATCTACATACTGAGAGATTTGCCTCTAACATTTGCACATCCCGGCAAGAAAGCAAATAGAGGTCTACATACAATATGCTTAAATATCTACAGGTTATAAATTAAGGTAAGAAACCATGAAATAAAATATGTTCTATCTGTAAGGACAAACAAAAATTAAAAATAAGAGCCTAATTCTTCCTGTTAGAAGTAAAGGAAGAGATTTTCCTCCCCTCCTTTTTCTTAGAGCGTTTACTTTAGAAAACTTCTAAGTTCTTTCTCTGTTCCTTTGAAATGGAGATATTTTTATGGAGAACAGATGCTCCTCAACTTGTGATGGGGTTACATCCTGATAAATTCATTGAAAGTTGAAAATACTGTAAGTTGAAAATGCATTTGCTATACCTGACCTACCAAACATCGTAGCTTAACCTATCCTACCTCAAACGTACTCAGAACACTTACATTAGCCTATAGTTGGCCAAAATTATCCAGTACAAAGCCTATTTTATAATAAAATGTTGATTATCTCATGTAATTTATTGAATACTGTACTAAAAGTGAAAAACAGAGTAGTTTAATGTGTACTCAAATACAGTTTCTAATGAATGCATATTGCTTTTGTACCATCATAAAGTCAAAAAATCTTAAGTTCAAATCATAAGTTGGAGACAATTTGCATTGTTTTATTTAATAGCTATGTCTTCAAATGAGCAAATATAAAGAGATTTTTACTTTATGTGTGTGTGTGTATATACATATATATATATAATTATAGTAAGTTGTCATTTTTCTGTATTTTCTTCCCACCCCCCCACCTTTCCCTTTTCCCCTTCTCCTTTTCTTGAGTAACTTACAAATGAAAATTATATTTCTGAGATAGAATAAACCTGAACTGACAGACTCTTCTAAATGACAATAAAATTGGAATTTGAATGAGAAATGAGATTTTTGACAAAATTCCAATAACACAAAGAACCACATGACTCGAATTCAACCAAAAGAATGGATGGGGATTTTACAGTCATTGGGAGACTTTGAACAGAAGTTAACATGCTGTGGGTTATTATATGGGTTCTGTTGGGCTTGTTCCAAAATGAATAGACAGAGCCCAAGAGATTCAGGTGGTTTTCCCACAGTTCTTACCTATGTAGAGAAACGGAATTCAGCTTTAGAATTTTGCTGTGGGAAATGTGTTTTCTGTATAGGTTTGGACTATCCCCCAAGCACCCTTCCGTCTTTCTTCTTCCTTTCATGACTTAGAAGAGTCTATCCTTCATGTCTTTCCTTTCTCATCACCACTCACCACTTACCCTCTTGCAATCTAGCTTTAGTTCCCACCCTCTAAGAAAACTGCTTTCTTGATGTTCACTGGTAACTTCTTCTTAATTGTTAAGCCAGTAGCATGGGTTTTATTCTTCTCAACCTGGTACTTTCTGTAGTGTTTGGTACCCTTGTTCTCCTGTTTCGTTCAAACTCACTTGAAAGCCTTTGTTTTGTTGATAATGCCCAATTTTCCTCCTTGCTTGTGTCTCGCCCCTGGGTTGTCTCCTTTACAATAAGTGTATTCCTGAGACTGTCTGTACTTTCTTTTCCCTCCTTCTTTATAAAGATGAGTTCTATATCTTTATGTCCAGATCTGATTGGGCTATGGTCCAGCATTTGCTGTTTGTATAACATCTCCACTTGGCTACCTCATCCTCAGCCCTGCACCCAGGTGTGTCCTGTTTCCATTAATGGCACCAGTATTCTCCAAGTTACCCTGGGCTCAAAGTTATATTCGACTCCTCCCTTCCTCTTGACCTGCTGAATCTGGTAAATCACTAAGTCTTTTTGCCTTTTTTTCCTTCACATTTCTCTCTCATCTCTTTTTTTTCCTTTGGCCTTCCACTAGCTAGGGCATCCGTACATCACAATTTGCTAAGGGCAGTTAAGATTACACCCAGCATCCCATTTCATTGGCACCCACTTCCACGCACAAAGTGTCCGTGTTAGCACCATACATTAGATAGTCACCCTACAACTGACATCACGCTAGTTCAGATCCTGAGTATTTCTTGCAATTACCTTCTAATTGGTCTCTCATCTCTAGGATCTCCCTGAGTGTGTGCTATCCTCATTGCTTGCTTCTCTCTGAAAGGAAAGTACAGGGCAAATCTGGGCCAGCACTTCACCATGGTTGACAGCGTGAGCCCACAGAAGGCATTTAGGGACTGCCAGAGTTAGGGATGAGTCCACTTTCCGGTAGAGACTCAATTTTGGTTCTTTTAATAACAATGAGACAGAAGTTTCAGGGCTCCAAGAGACCTACCACTCACTGTATTCCCAGTCCAAGACCATGTGAAGGTACCATTTAAGACAATCTGCTAAACTGAATGCTTCACTGTCTCCCATGGTTGAAAGGATGCTCACAGAGGACTTGCCAATAATGCAGTTTCGTGGGCATGACCTGGGCAAGTATTTCTAAGGACAGAGATGTTCTGGCCTCCTGAGGCTGATACAGGGATTGAGTCGACATCTAATCACAATTTTCTTTCTTCATTTAAGACTGGCTTTTAAATTCTCTAATGGAAACATTACCCAGAAAGCAAGTACACTTTCTGCACAAGGATAGACTTGGCTTTCTCCCAAGGATTTTGGATATCTTCCCTTGCTGCTGTGCATGATTTTTTCATGTCCTGAGTGGGGCTTTTGTGCATAGAAAGAACCACTTACAGTACTTGAGTTTTAAGTTAATAGTTTATAAAAATTTTAAAAATGTTAACTCTATTTTATTAAGTTTTAAATTTTAATTTACAAATCTTGTTCCATATAAAAATCTATTAAAATAAGAACAAATAACTTCACTTTTTCTTAGATTAGCTACTTAATTAAATCAAGTTAAAGAGACTGAAATTCCTTAAACAACCAGTCCTATTTACAAATTCAATTTAATTTAGTTTCTTGAACTTTAAAATAATACACCAATAACTTTAATAGATTTTATTTTCTTTTATAGAACTTTGAATGCCTGACAGGACAAATTATTGACTAACAAAGAGAAACTTTCCAAATACTTACAAAACTCTTATAAATCTAAATGCATTAAGTTTGCAAACATAAAACAAATGATAAAGATAGATAAATTCTCTGAAACATGCCAACATTTTTATATGCTTTGTAAAATTCTCTTAATCCTTTCAAAACAATTCTAAAATTAATTACACATTTTAAGTTGGAATCACAAAGCTTAATAATCTAACAGAATCACTAATATGCCAGATTCTCTTGAAGTTACAAATACTTTAATACCAGATACATATGGATTGTTTTAATGGTATAAAAACTTTTTCCTGAATTAAACACAGATTTTTAATACAATGTGTTTGATTTCTTTAATTATATTTATATCTCATTCTAGCTCTTCCTAATCTTGAAGTGGATGAGCTGAAGTTGGTTACTGGGAGTTGACAAGTCATGGCTAGGATGTGGTCAGAGGTAGAAGATGGGATGTGGGGTTTGAGGGTGACATTCTTCTATGATAACTTTGTGTCACCAATTGAAAGCTTAGCTAATCTTCCAAGTGTCTATGTCAAGCGGAGAACTCAAAATCCGCTGTTGGGGCTCAGAAAATGATACCCTAAAGTATGACACTTTGGGCAACACTTTAAAGGAAATTAAAAGGCCTTAGAGGCAGCCTCAGAATCAAGAACTTTCTGACCTTCTTCTGTTTCTCCTCCCAAGCACAGGGTGGATCTCTCTCTCTGAAGTTTCTTTATCTGAAACTTCTCCAGAAGAAACACAATTATCCTCCATTCCCTCCCTTAAAGTTCATTAACCAGAATGAATTAAACTCATAGCACAGCGAGGAAGACAAGGGAATGTCACCACATCTAGACAGACTTTGTCACAAACTATTGTTTCTTGTTCTGTCCCATGCAGTTTCCAAAGAGAATCATTTACAAACTATTGTTTGTGGGCCCCTACAAACTTTGGGGCCCACTGAATTCTCCTAAAAATCATTTACTACCTTTCAGAATTGCCTAGATCACTCCACTCTCCCTTTCCCCTATAAAAAAGGTGCTATTTAAGCTTTGGCCATCTGATCCTTCTTTTAGTCTCATATTTTGTACGGCTCCTGTGCACACTTGCACAGTAATAAATTTGTATGACTTTTCTCCTGTTGACCTGTCTACTGTCAGTTCATTTCAGCAAAATTCCAGAGGGTAAAGGGAAAGTTTTCCATACGCTCCCACAGATTTGGCATAGTTGGCAGGATATTCAAAACCGCTGCTCCTCTGGAAGCTCCAGTTGAAAGAACCCAGGACCTGACAAACCAATAAAAGGATAAAAAATTCTAACCAGTCAGCCTCCTGGATCTCCGCCTGTGGAATCCAGTTGAGCAGGCTGTAAAAATCACCATCTCATTTTCCTTGCCAAGTTCAGATTAGCAAGAGAAAATCATTTGTGTGGACTAGTTCTTGGTTATAGTACTCTGGTGTATGTTTTTGGTATTAGTACTAATATTGGATGATTCCTTTCCTCCCAGAAATGGTCTTTGTTTTCCTTTGTCTCCATCTTTCATGTCATTTGTCATAAAAAGGAGAGCGATAGGGTAAAACATGGGCCTAAAGCCATTATAAGTCCATTGTTCGAGCCGGCCTCACAGACTGGTGAGCTCATGGTTCTCATCAGACCAGTGTATAAACTTTGCTGTGGGTCCCTGAAACAAAACCAAAATAAGGTTCCACTTTTGTCTTGTTTTATGTCCTGAGAGCCTGGCTTTGTGACCAAGCGAGAACCTCTCTTTTTTCACCTTTACCAGCCGGGAAGCACAATTGTCAAGTTGTGCCAGGTGGCCAGCATGAAAAGAAACCCAAGACACAAAATGTCATTAAGTGGTATTGTCTTTGTCTGAATGTGCCAAGCTCTCGGGAAGTTTGTGTTAATAAGAAGTTCCATGCATAAGGATCTTCTGCCATCTCCACCTCTGTTGCCTGGTTAGTTCTGGGAAAGTACAATCGACATGTGCATACCGGTGTCATGGATTAGTGAGTCTGTGACTTGTGGCATTCCAAATTTTTGTAGGAGACTGGAGACACTGTTCTCAAACACCATTCTTAGCTGCCTGTGGTAACAGAAGTCTTTACACAATCTTCGGCTATTTCTGAGAGTGAATTTTTGGGGATCATAAGGGCTGCATCTTCTGCATCCTCCTTGGGAACACCTCTTACTTCCATGCTAGAAATTCATTCTAAACCTTGAAAATTACCTCCTGGTCTTTCTATGAAGAGGCTTATTGGATTGAGTTGCTATTGGAATAAATACACCACTGAAGATCCCAATTGTTAATGGCCAGATGATGAAATCTCTGAATTGGAATGACTTCTATATTTGAAAAAATATTTAGAGAACTCTCATCCTAAGCAATCGCCCTATTTCTATTTATGAAAAGATCAAATTGAAAGAACATAAAATCAGTCTCTTAGCATTATAATAGGAGCAGCTACATAATTCTTTGAAAGTAGCTTGCAGGGGCGAAAAAAAAAAGAAGGAAAAAGAATTTTTTTTTTTATTTCAGCTTATTATGGGGGTACAAAAGTTCTGCATAGATATATTGCCCATGTCCCTCCCAATCCCCCGAGTCCGAGCCTCAAGCGTGTCCATTCCCCAGACAGTGCACATCGCACTCCTCCTGTAGGTATACACCCATCCC
>CM052443.1:35094574-35156392 GCA_028533085.1 Varecia variegata
GCAACCTCAAACTCCTGGGCTTAAGCGATCCTACTGCCTCAGCCTCCCGAGTAGCTGGGACTACAGGTATGCGCCACCATGCCCGGCTAATTTTTTTTTCTGTATGTATTTTTAGTTGGCCAGATAATTTCTTTCTATTTTTAGTAGAGACGGGGTCTCGCTCTTGCTCAGGTTGGTCTCGAACTCCTGAGCTCAAACAATCCACCCGCCTCGGCCTCCCAAGTGCTAGGATTACAGGCGTGAGCCACCGCGCCCGGCCTTATTTTTTTATTTTTTATTTTTTTTTTATTTTTAATGCTAAGCTCTACCCATGGCACCAAGTAAATGTTTTGAATGAAGGAGTGAAAGGAAGAAAATGGTTTCACGCCTTCCAAGTAGACCTCGTCAGGCCATAGAGGAAGGATGCCCAGAGGCCAGGAAACTTGCCCCATTGCTACATGTTAGGGGCAGCCACGACATGTCTCTTTACCAGGGTTGCAGGCTCACATTCTGAGTCTCAAGCCAATCCTGGCAAGCAGCTCTGCTCTAGCTCATTGTCATTGCAAATGTCACATTCAGGCTCATGGAAGGAAAAAAACCTTTGAAGACTGTGGGAACCACTCAGATGATAGTTAGTTAATGACTAATCCATTTTTGGTGCTATTGAATGTTGAGAAGGTAGGTGTTTTCCATAATGTATTGTCACTGAATGTGACAACTAAAGAATAGTCAACATTCTTGCCCTTGGATCCAGTAAATTCATTTTCGGAAGGTAGCATGAGGAGATATAGACAGCACCTGTATCAGTTGACTTTTACTGTATAATAAAACACTTTAAAATAAAATGATTTGAAACAATAACCATTTATTTGGCTCTTGATTCTGTGTTCCCTGGGCATTTCTCCTGGTCAGGGCTAGCTCTACCAATTTCAGCGAGGTTTGCTCAAATCTCTGTTTTCAGCTGGCTGGTGGCTGATGGCTGGGTGATGTAGGGTGGCTTCACCCACGTGGGTGGTGACTGGCAGGTCTGCAGAAGGATGGGAGCAACTGGGCCTTGTGTCTTACCATCCAGCATGTGAGTCCACACTTATTCATATGGTCACAGTCCCCAGGAGCAACAAGGGAACAAATCCCAATGTACAAGCACTTGTGTGCATCAGGTTTACTAATATCTCATCTGCTAAGCAAGTCACATGGCTGAGCTCAGAATCAGAGTGGGAGTGTATTGGCAGTTATGTGGGAAGAGGGCATGGACACAGGAAGAGGAAGAATTGCTGGACGTTTTCGCAATCAACCTAGTATAAAATATATGCATTAAGATGTTCATCACAGTGGTTTTTCCAGTGTAGCAATACATATATGTAATTCAAATGTCCAACAAAAACAATAAAAGTTAGGACACAATGGAGGGACTATTTGATAGCTCTGACACAGTAACATTAAAAACGCTTTTGATACTCTGTTAAATGAAAAAAGAAGAATACACAATTTTATGTCCTCTATGATAACAACTATGTAATAAATGTTAATTCAAATTAGAACTATTAGAAAGAAATACACAAAAATTTTAATAATTGTGTTGAGGAAAGACATTATGGGTCTGTCTTCTCTTCATTGCTCGAAACGTCTAAAATATTATACCACATCTATATTTATAAAATTTATTTTAAATTTTATTCAAAATCAACTTTCCATGTTTATTAAGAAGTAATTTTGCACATTTCCAAATTAGTAATATGTCATATTTTAGACACTAAGAAAATGTGCTTCAGCAACATTTTCTCTTGGTATAAAGGAAAATTTTACAATTTCTTCTTATGAAAGAATAATATAAGACTGCAAGAGCAAGAAGTAATTTAAACATGTTCAGGGACCATTTTCATCTTCAGAATTAAGGATTATTTTAATTTTACATCATTGCCTGTTCTCTTTTACTTTCCTTTTTAGTTTTATCATTTTAGGATTCCCTATTTTTAATTTTCATACAGAGATTTCTTTAATTGATCATTATAATTAAGCATAAAGTCATAAGTTACAAAAAGCCACATTTTGCTGGATCCTGGAGTTTTAAATTATTCATTCCGCTTACTGTTTTTAGATTAGTTTATCTGAAAATTTCCCGTTTATTGGTTTTGTTTTTAATTTTGTACAAATAAGAAAGCACAAAAAAGGAAGGACATTATAAAAGATTCTTAAAGTTTGTTGATCTGAAAGTTTATGTTGTTTGATGTTCCCATGTCCAAACCAGACGTCAATTTTCTCCCGTAAGCGCTTGACTTTATTTTCCATAAACCTTGATGTGCTCAATGTATTCCAGCAAATCTTCACTGTTGCTTCTTGGACCTTAACTTCTTAACTCAAGCCATTTATTGATATGCTACTTTTTTTTTTTCCAGTGAGCTAGCAAATCAATAAATTAAAGATTAGTTCAGTGTCTCAGCTTTCCTTAAGCATTCTGGGGCTCATTTGCTCATTTAGTGGACGAGGAGGTCCGGGTGGCAGCCTCGCACACACAGCAATGGGTTCCTTGTCACACATTTCTAGGTGTTACCTCTCATACTCATTATTGAGTTTCAAACTGCTTTAGACGAGAAACTTGGGTGTGGATTTTAACTTTGTATGCACCAGCATTACTGGTTAAAAAATTATTTTCAGTCCATCTCATTTTATATTACACTACCAGGCTTGGAGCCAGTTTTAGGAGGATTCTTTAGGGAGACAGTTTGTTCATTATATTAAACAAGCCGGCTGCCATGGCCTGACATAGCATGTTTTTGTTTTTGTTTTTAGCACACACATTTCCATAAGATAATCCTATTTATATAACTATGTGGGTGGGATATATTAGCACTAGGCTGCATTTCATCAATCTTATCTCTTGGAATCTGTACAGTCTATTTACTCCGATATTGTTCTGTTCACTCCTGCTAGCTTTTCCCCAGCTCTCATTCCTCAGAAGTCCATTCAGGGATCTGAGCTGTTTACTCTTTAGATCTTCCTGTTAGCATCACAGTCATTGCAGCGAACTCTCCCGTCAACTGAGAGTTTTACAATTCAAAACCTCATTACATTTTATAGAATCATGTTTGGAATGTCTATCCCCAACTGCTTGAAATTGCCTTCATTTTTACTTAAGAGCATTTAGATATCTGATCAGAAACATTTTGTGTGGATGAGAAAGAACAGATTAGCCATAGCAAGGGAGGATCTGGGAGCCACATTAAAACACTGTTCAGTCATCAGGTTTAATATGTTGACACCTAGTTTTGCCTGATAGGTTTATGAAAGACATCGTGGAAACATGTTTAACTCTAATCATGCTGTTCATTTACTAGTTTAGGGAACATGGTCAGAACAAGTTCTATTCCAAAAAGATGGAAAGTCAAAATAACAGAAAACCTACCGTTGGTAAGCGGAGAAATAGGCACTTTAATACACCGCTGGTGGGAATTTAAATTGGTGTAATCTTTCTGAAAGGCAATTTTACAATATATAGACAGTCTTAATAATGGCCTAATCCCAATGACTCAGCAATTTGACTTACAAGATTTTACCCTAAGGAAATAATTCCGGATTTAAGCAAGGATAAAAAGATGTTCAACCTGATTTGGCTGATGATAATGAATATTGGAAACAATTTAAATATCCAACAATAGGGGATGGTTAAGTAACTAGGTACATCCCTCCTATGGCATAGTATGTATTTTTTTGAAAATTATGCTTGGAAGAATATTTATTTACATAGAAAAATGTGTGTGACATATTTAAGTGAAAAAAGCTTTTTACAAAATAGTATATACATAGTATAAAACTATTTTGGAAGAAAAAAATCAAAATGTATTTATGCATAGAAAACCATTGGAAAAATATGCACCAAAACAGTGAATGTTTATCCCTGGGTAGGGATCTGTGAATGATTTAAATTTCTTCTTTGTGCTTTCCTCTATTTCCTAAATTTTATACAATGAACATATATCCATTTGCAATTAGGAAAAAATATTATTTTAGAAAATGATATGGGCATTGGAAGAGCAAACATCGCTTACACACTGTATATAGTGCATATGTGCACCCACTACAAGAATTCCCATTAACAAAGAGACATTAACATTTGCAAAGGAGTTCATGCAGCCTGCTAAAATGTGATGTGTATATGTGTGTGCAGAACCAGTGGTCTGAAAACCAACGATCTTTATGTAAAAAGGCATAAACAGAATTAATAACCCATATAATTTTCTCTTTCCGCAGACAGATTGACTTAAACATTTTTTTAAAGAGCCGAATTTGGGGGTTGGTAAAATAAACAATGTAAAGCGGTATGAAACTCTAGATCTCCTCAATCATGCTTTAGTCCACCCAAGTCCGTCCTGCCCAGCCTCCCATGGAGAAGAGCTGTCAGGATTTCTGGGCGTGTCCATGTGTAGCTGTGCTCTGTGGGGACAAAGGGTGCCTTTGGGGATTTGAGCTGGGAGAAATTTGGAAGAGTTGATGCTGTCTGTCTAGCCTTTGCAGGTTCAACTGCACAGCCCTGTGTAGTAATAGCGGAGAGTGAGCAGGAGAGCTGGGCACACACTGCGATACATAAGATAAAAACAAAACAGTTGTAAAAATGATTGGAAAGTATTTTTTCTATTTCGGTTCTATAACAAGGAACCATCAACCTACATAAGAGGGCATGTCTGCATTTCCCTCCTGACATCTCTGCTCCCCCAGGACACACCGGGTGACTTTCCTAAGAGGTCAAACAGGGTAAAATACTCTCCTCTATCCCCAACTCAGCGTCGATTTCACTTGGTAAACCTATTATCATTGAACGGTGGGCTGAACATGCGGCTCGCCTGGCTGCCTCGCGAGCTGCGGCATTGGGGCTGCTTCTGCTCCTAAACACCTATTTTCAAATCTGGTTCATTTACAGGAATTAGGATTAACCTTCTAACAGGCAAAGCCAAGAGGCCCTGTGATAATTTGGAGAGGCTGTAGCCCTCTCTGTAGACCTCTCCTCAGCCCGAGTCTTTCACAATATAACCTTGCTCAGTGGTCTATGGGGAGATGCCTTTTGGGAACTGGTAGGAACTGGAGATTTTCTAGGGACAAGCGCTCTTCTCAAAGCGCTCACTCCATAAATTCAACAGGAAACTTACATCATCTTAGAGAATTGTATCTCTCTCAGTGAAATATATGGGGTCACTTTTTGAGGAATTTACTTGAAATCATTTGCATAATGTGCTAAATTTTGCTTGCTCATTCTGACTAATTCTCCTCTATTAATTAAAATGCCAAAAAAAATTATCCCAGTTTGGCTAACGGTAGGTGAACAGAGACAGCTCACCCTTTATTGCTTTTTTGGGACATACACACCCTTCCTCAGTCTTCCTACTCCACTGATCTAGCCGAATCCATCCAATCCACAGCTGGGAAATCCCACCTACCCTTTTCAAGGGGCACCTACAAGTGCCAGTCTTTGACAAAAGGGGCTGGCATCCATCTCGGAACTCCCCTTAGAGGCGATTGGTGTGGACAGACACATCATCCTGGCCTGTGCTCCAGGTCACTGTGAGGCAGGTTTCTCACCACTATATTCTGGATAAGTGTGTTTCGTTTTTCATATTTCTGGCTTTGATTGCTGTCTCCAATTTTTGTTTTATTTGTCTTTTTTCTTCTCAACATGTGGCTGTGCCTGTACTCTGTGGTGGTGTGTTTGAGGAGTGCTGGAAAACCAGGCATTTCTTCTCTACTTACTGCTTCTTATAGAGAACTTTCTAGATTATATATTACTACTCTATCAGCTGATTTTTTTTTATTTTTTATTTTTTTGCTTTCTCTTAAATTTTTTCTCTTCCTCTGGCTCCTTCCCTAAGAAATAAATACTCCCGACTCTCCACTATCTTAAAAAATTCTTTCCTTGGACAAGATATGGTCATCGCTTGCTATAGCCCATGATGGCTCTATTTCTTGAAATAGTCTTCTGCCCTGGCATTAGTCTCCTTGCTGCCTCTTATGCTTTGAAATTGACAACACTCTGGCTTTTGCTCCCTCGAAACTACTGAACTGCTCACATTTGGTTTATCATGTGTTCCCAATCGCTCATTTTCAGTTTCCATCCTATGTACCTCTCTGTAGCATACGGTGCTGTTGTTCACTCCCCATTTCATGCAATTCTACTTTCTCGGTGCCCAAGACACCATTTTCTCCCAGTTCTATGTTTCCGACCACTGACTACTCCTTGAATTTTGTACTCTCCAGTGTGTTCTCTTTGATCTTCTGCTCTTGTCACTGTAGTGACCCCGGACTGGCTACAAACTTCTAATGGCTTCATCTTGCCCAGAAGTGAAGTCCGAACTCCTTAGGCTGATGTTCATGGCCCTTTGTGAGTCAGTCCAAAGTATCTTGACAGCCGTATTTCTCACCCCAGCCCTGTAACTATGTGGCATTTAATTTAGCCAGTCTGCTGGTAGTTATGCTAACATTCTTGAGTTTGTCTGCCTCTGCACCTTCTCCTATGACATTTTTCAGCACAGGTTATGGCTCAAGAAATACACACTGAATAAATGAATGGAATATCTGCTCAGCTGTCTAACAGAATTCTTCTCCCTCCTCTTGGCCTAGTTCTTATTCCATCACTTCCATGAAGTCTTTCCTGATTCTTGCCCTGGAAGCCATCTCTCCGCCTATGAGCTCACGTGGCACTTGTTTTGTTATATTAGTCCTATGCTACTTCATACATTTTATAGTCTTCCTAATGCCCGTCACAGTACCTTACCCACACCAGGTGCCAAAATGGATGAAAGACTTAGTATTGTCTTTTTAAAACTATGTAACATGGAGCCTTTGGGATATGAACTTTATGTCCAAACAAAATGGTAAAAACTCTACTTAGCAAATAATTTAATATTTACTAAACTGAAATAAAGAAGTAGAGATATTTCCATTTTTTAAAAATAACATAGAAATGTTCCTAGAACACACACAGAGCAGATTACTATATGTATCTTACAAAGGAATTGTAAGATATCAAAGTAAAATAAAATAAGGTTGATTTTCAATATAGTAGTCCCTCCTTATCTGAGGTGGATAAATTCCAACACCCCTACTGGATGCCTGAAACCACATACCAATCCCTATATACACAGGTTGAGTATCCCTTATCTGAAATGCTTGGGACCAGAAGTGTTTTGGATTTTTTTTTTTTTTTTTGGATTTTGGAATATTTGCATTATACTTACAGGTTCAGCATCCCTAATCTGTAATCCAAAATGCTCCAAGGAGCTCTTTCTTTCAGTGTCATATTGGCACTCACAAAGTTTCAGATTTTGGAGCATTTGGATTTTGGATTTTTGGATTAGGGCTGTTCAAACCTGTACTATGTTTTCTCCTATACATACATACCTATGATAAAGAATAAGGTGCAACAAGAGATTAACAACAATAATAAAATAGAATAATTATAACAGTATACTGAAAGTTATGTGAGTACGGTCTCTCTCTCAAAATATCTTATTGCCCTGTACTCACCCTTCTTCTTCTTGATGACTTGAGATGATAAGATGCCTACATGATGAGATGAAGTGAGGTGAATAATGTAGCTAGTGGGACATAAATGGAAAATTCCCAAAATAAATAGTTCACAGAGTTTTCCATTGTGTGCCATTCTGAGCAGCCTGATGAAATCTCTCACCATTTGGCCCTGTTCTGCCCAATATGTAAATCATCCCTTTGTCCAATGTCTCCATGCTGTGTATACTATCCACCCTTTAGTCACTTAGTAGCTGCCTGGGTACAGGTTGGCGGTCACTGTTTTGCAGTGCTTGTGTCCAAGGAACCCTTATTTTACTCAATAGAGGCCCCAGAGTGCAAGAGTATTGATGTAGTATTTTTGGACCACATTTGATCATGGTGACTGAAACCTTGGAAAGTGAAACCGCAGATGAAAGGGGACTTTTGTATCATCTGTCATTTCAACAATGTCTGTAATAATTTGTCATTTCTAACTCATCAACAGTTTACTCTAATGTATTTGGCTATTGAAGCCCTAATACAGTTAAGTATATTACAATTAGAATAAGTATTAAAATTCATATTTGACTTCTTTGTAATAAGCATGGTTATTAAAAGATGCTACCATGGCCGGGCGCGGTGGCTCACACCTGTAATCCTAGCACTCTGGGAGACCGACGCGGGTGGATTGTTTGAGCTCAGGAGTTCGAGACCAGCCTGAACAAGAGTGAGACCCCCGTCTCTACTAAAAAATAGAAAGAAATTATATGGACAGCTAAAAATATATATATATAGAAAAATTAGCCGGGCATGGTGGCGCATGCCTGTAGTCCCAGCTACTTGGAAGGCTGAGGCAGAAGGATTGCTTGAGCCCAGGAGTTTGAGGTTGCTGCGAGCTAGGCTGATGCCACGGCACTCACTCTAGCCCGGGCAACAGAGCAAGCCTCTGTCTCAAAAAAAAAAAAAAAAAAAAAAAAAAAAGATGCTACCGATCAGGATCATTTGATCCTTCCCCGATATACATGTCATTGTGGCTTCTGCTGACCTAATTTACCTCTGTCACATGGACATGACGGTTATTGCACAGAGTTCTTTGCCTCTTAGCAGTGAGACACATTTGTCAAAGTCTTTGGGTTCACTGTATTTTCCATGCACATGCAACTGGTCTGTGATTCGGTATGAAGCCATAGGTGAGCTCTCATGCACATATGCAAGTGGAGTCCTCTGTCTGCAGTTGTAGACCTGGAGTGGCTACAGGACAGTTTTGAGAGCATGCTATTATGGAGGAACTGAGAAGATATTTTTAATTTTGGACTTCAGCTACATTTCTGATGGCCGCTAATACAGAAAAACCTGCTAATGAGTAAGCCACTGTGTAATTTTTTTTGTACTTGAAGTAAAATGTAAAATGTCAGGCAACTATCCATGGCTTACTCTAGGGAAAGGGAAAAGCTAATGATTAGTCTTCTGTTTACAATTAAAATCTGATTTCTTTTCCTAATTTTGGTTCTCTGGATTCCTAATAGACCTTGTGGATTCTAAATAGATTCTGCTTTGACTCCCAATTATCATGCAATTAAAGGACCTCCAAATGCGGCCCTTTAATTTTGTTTGTGTTCATTTTCTCGAGGCTTTTATTCTGTAAGCTGCTTTTAGTTACCATATCAGTTCTTTATAATTTCATTATGTGTTTTTTAATGATATGCCAATTTTCCAATATAGCTATTCCTTATTTAAAAAAAATAACTTCAGAAAGTCACCAAAATGCCTGTACAAACTTTGGTGGAAATGAGTAGTATTGGAATGGACTAAATCAAGAGACAACTGGGTTAAGAATATGGGGTTAGCTCCAGCCCTGGAACGAGGGGTGCGTAACTTAATTCCTTTGCGGTTAGCCTCCAAGGTTTAATTCAAGGCTCAGACATTTTGTTTGTTTTCCAAGCTAAGGGACTGCTTTGTGCATTCTCTGGAGTCTGTGTGTGAACTTAATAGGTTGTTCAATAACAGATAGTCAAGCCCTATCCTTTCACCATTACGGGCCTAGTCCTGAGCTGAGTTTATTTACAGGAACTTCTCCTTGAAGGGCCAGATTCTCTGAGCCTTTCTAGGCGATGGTAATGGGAGAAAATTAGGGAGACACCTCATGGCAAGCAGGCCACAAAAATACATTCTAACAGTGACCTTTAAGGGGCCATGTCCAAAACCCCAAAGAATCACTCAGATCGTGACTACTTAAGACTTTTTCTGAAAGCAGCCTAACCTAAGAAGCGACTTCAATATTGGGGATTTCAGGAGGGTAGAACAGGTGGCACCTGGTGGGGCCTCTCAAATCACACTTGGTCTCCTCTAGTTCCATAGAGTGGTGGCCCTAGACCCAGAGATGTTCCAAGGTCTGAAAGGCTGCCCGGCCATGGAGCTCTTAATGAAGATCCGTTCAGCACAGTAAGCAGTAATCACCATCAGGCCTTGCAAAAAGTGCTGAGTTACTTTTCCTTCTGCTTTCTCTTGATGATTCAGGAGGGTAGAGGGGAAAAGTCACTGATATGGGTTACCATAAATAATTGAAAGAATATGTAATGCAAATTCAAATTCATTTCATTTGATAACAATCCCACTTAAACAGCTCATTCGACTGTGCATGCCAGTAAATGGAGTGGAATTGGAATTGACAAGAGGGGTTTCTCTTGACTGTGCTTGAATATGCCAACTGAGTTGCAGAAATGCTTTCTGGTGCAAAACAAAGAAATCAGCAAATGACGGCAGTCATTTTGAGCTACCCCACTTCTTTCTTCCCTTCCCGATGAAGCACCTAATGACATGTGAAGTGGTCTGAAGAGCCGTAGGCAGAAGATTGCCTGAGTAGAACAACGGAGAGAGAGGTGGTTGCTGTCACTATGGGTCCTGCCTTATGGGTGAAAGTGTAAAACAAACTTCCAGGCTGTGCATAAACAAAGAGTAAATCTCAGGATCCGAGAATGAAGGAAAATAGCCCGCAGGGAAGGCATCTTTTAATCACTGATGTCATCTGATATTTAAGAACAAAGCAGTTCCAAATGAGGTAATAGCAGACGCAAATGCGATGGAGTTTGAAAATATTAATGGATGCTTTCTCTCTCTCCTTCCTTCTACGGCCCCACTGCATGGAATAATACCACTAAGGTCATTGCCTTGAGGGAGTGGTGTGACAAGGTGTCCAAGAGAAAAAGGAAGTAGCTCTGGTTTCCAAAGCCGAAGCCTCAAGGAGAACTGAGAAGATTTGGGATACAGGTCAAGAGTGTGGTTGAATAGAGTTTGAGGAGAGCTGGAGCAGGAAAAGATTCCCCTGGGCCCGGGAGTGGAGAGGATGTGGGGGAGAAGGGAGGGGAGCAGGGCTGGTGGTGGGTGCTGGGGTGGGCTCCACGCCCTGCTTCTCCGGCAATGCCAGGGGCAGGTGGTGAGACTGCCCGCCTTCAGAGACCATCAAAAGAGCAGAGGGTCTCTGTGCCCCTGCAAGTGCTGCAGCATCTGCGGAAAGAGCTGGTGGCCCAGGGGACAGGAAGGAATGAGGAATAGACATTCCACAGCCTCCTAAGGGTACCAAACATTTTAGCAATGTGTGAGCCCCTGAAGAACTTAAACACAACCCTGGGGAAAGAGTGTGGATTCCAAATGGACTGGGCCTGAGCTTCTAGTTGAGAAGAATGTAGTATTAATATAGAAATCAGGTGAGTTTGTTAGGTAGATAGTGAGGGGTTCCGGGTCTCCTAGGAACAAAAGTGGGTGCTGTTGCCTTGGTGCAATTGCCCCACCTGGGAAGAAGGCCACCATCTTGGTCCTGGCCCACCCTAATCCGCTCCTCAGGGACTGCCATATCTGGGGGAGGAGGGAATACCCTACGAGTCTGCCAATCAGAACTTAGTGCACCAACTGCAAAGGAATACAGAGGACTCTCTAGCCCACGAACCAAGCAGCGTTGGTACCATAGAGTCGGGAAGTGACCTAAACAGCCCGCATGGGTAGTAAGACTCAGGTCATGCAATTCCCAACTGTCCAAAGTGGTTCCAAGATGACCTCTGAACCATGTGGGAGGTCCCAATCCAGGCACTCTAAAACGAGACGGAGACCATGCCTACGCCCTTTTCTGCCCCTTCCCCTTGATCTCCTTTTGCTGCAACAATAGGTTCAGTCGTCATCTGTGGTGCGTGTATCATGCTCTGTATACCGATATCTTTTTTTTTTTTTTTTTGAGACAGAGTCTCGCTTTGTTGCCCGGGCTAGAGTGAGTGCCGTGGCGTCAGCCTAGCTCACAGCAACCTCAAACTCCTGGGCTCAAGCGATCCTCCTGCCTCAGCCTCCCGAGTAGCTGGGACTCCAGGCATGCGCCACCATGTTTGGCTAATTTTTTCCATATATTTTTAGTTATCCAGCTAATTTCTTTCTATTTTTAGTAGAAATGGGGTCTTGCTCTTGCTCAGGATAGTCTCAAACTCCTGAGTTCAAACAATCCTCCCGCCTCGGCCTCCCAGAGTGCTACGATTACAGGCGTGAGCCACCGCGCCCAGCCTGTAAACCTGTATCTTGCTCTTGGTCTTTCTCTCCTCAATCAACCTCATTTTCGTGCTTGCCTTACTTGGGTGTGTCTAGTCATTCTTTGGCCATGAGCACACTAAGAACGGACATTTCAGACTGAAACCTGACAAGTTGATATAAAAATAAAAGAGTTAATGAAAATAAAGAGTTATAATATAAGCCACGATTTGTACTTGCCATGGGTGGGGCCAGATCTGGGATTTCTAAGGCACCCAAGGGAGTGAGTAGGAGACTGATCATAACCCCCCAAACTAGAGGAAAGCCGTTTTGACGCAAATGCCACACCCTGGCAGGGAGCCGGTGGGCAGAGCTGAGGGGGACCTTTGGAAGTAACCAGGGAGTTTGGAGATACAGGTGGACTGTGGAGAAACTGAGTGTAAAAAAGTGTTCCAGACTGCTTTAACCCCCAGGGACAGACCCAGGAAAGGTGCCTGAGGGAAGAAGGAGAGCAGAGGTTGTGGTGGGAAAACAGCAGAAGGAAGGTGCCTTGGGATCGACAGAAATTAAATTATTTGATTCTCAGGAGAATCTTCTAGAAAGGGAGGGAAAAGTGAACTTAATGGCTCCAGCTCAGTTCCTGAGCCAGGCTTCATGTGGCCTGCAGTTAAGCCCCAGTGACACCTGTAGGGGAGCCAGAGACCACCTCCATCCCCCTCAGCTCTTACGCCAGCTCTTCAGGTCGATCTAGAAACCAAATTGACAGCAGGTAGATTAACCAGAGAAAAACGTACAGATTTTGTTAGTTTCACATGTACATGGGGATCTTCACAAGAGAGTGAAGTCTAAAGAAGTGGTCAAAGCAAGATGTTTTAATATTTTTTAGACAAAGAACAATAAATTTGAAAAGAAATGATAAGACAATGGGAATCTGGCCAGGGACAGTACATTTCTAGAGGAGTCACTCGGAGATATAGGGGCGTGTAAAACTAGTGGAAGATGGTGTTATTTCATTAAGTATATTTATTCAGTATATTGCAGTCTCTGGGGATAAAGGGCTATTTTCTGGCCCTGGTACCCAGAGGGCGCCCCTCCCAGCGGAGTCTCTATGGCTTGCTGCATGCAGAAAGAGACAGGTCAACTCGCCCTTTTGAAACTACGATATCTCCAATGTTTTCAACTCGAAATAATCAATATACCAATGTGAGCATATTTTAGGATGGCACCTCCTTCACTCCTTCACACTCCTCAGGCACTGTGGGTGGGCAGGCAGAATCCTGCTCACCCCAGCTGCCTCGACACCCACACAAACAGGTGCACACCTTGTTGCAGTTGCCTGGAGCCCCCGCTGAGCCAGGGAGACTGTGCCTTGGAGCAGAAGGGACTCTGTAGCTGGAGTCTGCTGAACACTGCTCAGGCTCAGAAGGGAAATGTTTTCAAGACATTTACAAGAATTTGGGAGAAACACAAATTCCCTTCCTTTTGCTTTTCTTGTAGGAAAAAAAAAGTGAACTTTTCATAGTGAACTATAGAGCACCACCCTTGGCAGTGACCAAACTAAGGTAGGATTGAGGGGGTATTGGGATGGGAGAGACAGATCAGAGCATGAGGCTTCTTAACCCATGAGAATGGAGAATCAGGTGAGAATTGCCCCACCCACCTTCTGCACCAGGTGCCCACCCAGCCTCAACTAAGGAGGCAGAGAGCAGACTGGGAACTTGCCATTGGAAGGCTACCATCTTGAAGTCAGACACTGATGGGAAGTCGGAGGCTTCCCTGGGCACAGAATTCAGTTTTGTCTGTAGCCAGACTCCCTCTGCTGGATGGGGCTGTAAATACAGAAGGGAGAGACCGAGGGGCTCCCCTGTTGGAGCCTGGGGGAAGCTAGTACTCATGTGATCGTGGGATATTTTGTTCAAGAGAATTACTATTCCAAAAAACTTGAATTTGGGGAAGAGACCCAGTTTGCTGGGGCACCTGGAGGAAGAATAAGTTTCCTTTGCAGGAATGTGTAGATTTACTAGAACAACAAATGTGGTAGAAAATCATTTTGCATCAGTGTTTATTTCTCTGTCCATACTTCTCTCTCTGACAGTCCCTCCCCATCTGCCATGGACTCTGGGCTCTGGGTTTCATGTTTCCAAAGCTGAAATCTGGATTACGTCTATCCTGAGCAGAGCGAAGTCCCTATGATAGAGACACGCCACTGAGTGACACGCACAGAGAGGAGCAGGGAAGAGAATTTCCTCCAAGAGGTCAGTAAGGGACCCTCCTGGGCTAACTGGGGAGGAAGAAGGGGGAATAAAAAAGAGAAAGCCTCATTTATTTGGGGAGGGGCTGTCCCGAGGGACTTGACAGAGAAGCAGGAAGGCTGCCCTAATCTTTTACACGTTCTCTTGGATGTGGAAAGTGGCGCCAGCAGCTGAAGCATCTCTGGGCTCAATTTTTCAGGGCTTGAATTGGGCCCAGCCAGGCAATGACAGTGCTCTGTGCACCCTTTCTGGTCTAGTAGTATGTGAGTTGCCAGTTTATCTTCTGAATGATCATATTACCTTTGGTTTTGGAATTTTAGAATTTCCTTATTGTCCTTTTTGTGTCCCACCACTTAGTTGCAAGGTTGTATGCAGGATCAAAGGGTTGCTGCAAAGCGCGTGGCTCCCTTACATCTTTCCACTTGCTTATTAGGGTGTCTCCATCATTCAGCAGCCGAAGGACAATTATTGAGGGACTCCCCGTGCACCAGGCACTTGTTTCATGCTGAAAATCAGGTGGGAGCCGCTTCACGGTCACTGACGGAGGTGTACGGTGGGGACAAGGGGACATATGACTCAGCTTTTCGGGTCTGGGGGGCTTCCTGGGTGGAGAAGTTTCCCAGCTGCTTTTTTTTTCTTTTTGTTTGTTTTTTAAAGAGGTGAATTTTGCAAGAGAATCTTAGAGATAGCGACTAAGCAAGTTGACATCTGTGAGAGGCTGAGTCAATTTCTAGAATTTCCTATCAGACTCCTTGTCATTTGAAGTCATTAAATGCATTTATTATTTAGATAATGTTAAGATTTCTGTAGCTTTTAGCCAAAAGCAATTCTGATTGATACAATGTTTTTGGGGGGTCAATTTTTGTATTAAAACATGTTGGGAAAAAAGTTGAAATTCTGCATTGTGTTGGCTATACTTATCATTTCTTTTTTACTTGTGTTGTAATTTATGTAAGGAGAAAAAGAGGTAGTTTTCCAACTTTAGGAAAATTGGAACACACTTTCTCTCTTTCTCTCTCTCTCCTCCTTCCCACCTTCTCTCTCTTCCTTCCTTCCCGGGTTTACTTATTTAAAATAATATCAGTAAAGTAAAAATTAGTAGGTTAAATATTACATTGTTGAATTAATTTAAATTAATTTTCATATGGCAAATAAACAATGAATTAAGCCCCCTATACCAAGCAAATAAGCATGCTTGTTAATCTCAAGGTTAGAGGTTATATAACAATAAAATATTTATAAAGTAGAACCTCACAGGAGAGCTTCTTGCAAATGATCTATCCAGGGCTCAATTTTATAATGACAAAATACTGATTATGTGTAAAGCTAATAAGAAAGAAAATTCACTGTGATTTTTCACCCCAACCTGGGTAGCATTTATATTCTTAGTTTCTCTGAAGTATCTGAGTTTTAAATAGATTGATGTTTTTTCCTTATCCTTATAAATAAAATGTTAAGCACCTACTCAGTGCTTTGTTTTCTCAATATCGCTGCTATTAAAACTTGTGATCTCTGATTTTAACTTCAATTTTAATTAAGGTCAAGTTAAAAAAGTTTGGGGTTATAATTTTTAGAGTCCACTGGGATTCTTCTTTTTCTTAGTGATTTGCAAGGGGGCTTTATGTAGTAACACTCTAGCACTTTGCCATATATGTTGCAAACATTTTCTTCTATGTGTTGTTTGTAAATCAGCTTTCTGTGATTTTTTTGCTTTAGAGAATTTTTATGTTGTCTGATGTAAAGTTTCTTATTTTATCATTTCTGGCTTTTATATACATTTAAAGAGGATTCCTTCAAAACCAGGTTTATAAAAATAGTTGCCCATACTTTCTTTTATTATTTTCCAGGCTTCCTAGATGACTTTTAAATCTTTGATTCATCTGGAATTTATTTTGGTGTAAGAAATTAGTTAAGAATCCAAGCTTATTTATTGGGGACATAGCTATTCTATTGTTTTACTAAAGTTTATTGAGTTTACCTTTCTCCACTGTTTTAAAATGCCACCTTACTCATTCACTAAATTTTCACATTTCCTTAGCCATAGCCACTTAGCTCAGTTGGTTAGAGCATGCTAATATTTCTTTGCCTCTATTTTTGGAGTTTCTGTTGGATCATCTGTCCGTCTGTATACCCATGCCACTATTTCACTTTAAGAATGACTGCAGCTTTAAGTACATTGTAATAACTAGGAGCAAAAGTTCTCACATTGCCTACTTTTTAAAGAATGTCTTGGCTCTTCTTGCATTTTTATTTTTTCAGATGGATTTTAAAAAGTTGTACTATACCAGGCATTTTATTTATTTATTTTTTCTGTATTGATTTTTTTCAAGAAAACAAATTATAAAAGTAACATATGCTTGCTATAACAAATTCAAACAATACAGACCCATGGAGAATAAGCCTGGAACCCTCCCCACCCACACCCTAAACAACACTTCCCAGCAGTAGCTCCTGCCAACTGTCTGTTGAGTGCCCCTTCTGACTTTCTCATACTATTATGCAGGAGCACACTTCATCAAGTGCCCCCAAAATACCAGTGACATTTGGACTAGGATTTCTCAATAAATATTTGCAAAGAAATATTTTCATTCATATGTCTGGCTGTGGAGTCATGTGATGTCTGAGAATTTCAGTTTTCTTCTATGCACACTGTTATAACACTGCTCATCTACATCACAGAAATTGCATGAGGCAATTTGTGATAATAAAATACGGTTCAAAGATATCTTATCACGACGTTTCTCAAAGTATGTTCTTTAATACATAAATCCTGCAAGATATTCTGCAAAGAAAATAAAGGTTCCCTGAGCCAATGAGTTTGGGAAACACTAGGTGGGTATATTTTCCTTTTGGATGTTTGTCATTCAGGGCAACATATTAGACACACTTTTAAGTCCTATCATAAAAGTTTAACTTTGTCTAACGGGTGTTTCCCAAACTTATTTGATCAGGGAAACTATTTTGCCTGTTGGCATGATGCTCATAGAATACAACTTGGGAAATGCTGAGTTCCATAGACTGACCCTGCTACTGGCTGGAGTTGGGGAGTAGAGAACCTAGAATAGCTCACAGGTCTCTGGCTTTGACAAATGGATGATTGGTGGTGCCAGTGACTGAGGTGAAGAATAGAAGAGGAGAACAATTTTGGACATACTGAGTTTTGACTCCTCCGGGAGGACTGAATGGAGATGTTTAGTAAGCAGAGAAGATGCAGGTCTGGGACTCAGGTGAGAGGTTTCAGCTATAGAATGGTGGGTTAGGAAGTTTGCTTTGGATTAAAGCATGTTGTCTAAAAAAGGCCCATTTAAAAATGCACATATATTACCTAGGAAGGGTAAGCATTAAATTATTAATCCATATTACATTATCATATTAGCTTACTATCATTTTAAAGCAGAGAGCAGGTCCCTGAAGAAATGGAAATCAGAGCTGGTGAACTGTGAGTGGAGGGTCAGCAAAGAAATAGACTGAAGTGGTGATTTCCAACCTTTTTAATTCCATTTTTTTAAATGCTAAAAAGTTTGCCAACTTCCTGCTGCCCCATACATTCTACTTTTAATATTCTTTGATTGAGAAAATAGGCCCTGACCAAAACTACTGTGAGTTATTAGTAACTCTGAGAAGAATCAGTGCAAATTTAGCAAGACGTTTATTCATTCGGCTTCCTGACAGCGTGGCTGTGCGTGTGGGTTTCTGATCCCTCTGTTCCTCCCGCGGTTCCAGGCTAAGATGGGTTTTCAGAGCACGACTTTCAGGCTTGAGCAAACACTGCGCTCTCTCCCCTACTCAGGCTCATGTCGAATTTAAACAAGAAGCCGAGGGAGAGAAAGATGACGGTACAATTTTTAGATCAGTCATCTGATTTCTTTTCACCCTGGGTTCATTTTACATAAGAGAAATGTGGGAAGAAACAAGCCCGGGCTCTTTGCTTGTATTTACCCCACCACTAACGAGGTGACCTCAGAGAAACCTCACTGCCTCCTTCGTCTTAACTCCCTAAACAGGAGAATTGCAATAGCTTTTCTAGGCTCCCTGGGCCCTTGTGCAGAAGTCAGTAAGATAAATAGTTGTGAAGGTAAGTGAGAAGGTTAAAAGTGCTCTAAAATGTGAGGTATTTTCATGGCTGCATTTTAATATGGCTACCGCTAGGTATCCTGAAGGTAGCAATTCCCCGGGAGCGGGTTTAATCATCTAGTCTCACCATAGGGTGGACTCCATTTAACCTGTGTGTTCCAGTTGATTAGGTTATTGTGTGTAGATTGCAGGAATTTCAAGCTCTCTTCCATCTTTTCCCTTTTGATATAATTTTAATGAGATTTTCCCCATTCTTTTATTGCATGGCAGGCTCCCACTAGAATAAATAGAAAGATGTTTTTAAACATTCAGGAAACGGGAGCGCTGGGGAAATGGAAAAATGCAGAGGGTGAGGCAGCCGATGAGGGTGGGGAGACAGATCTGCTCGGTTCTCCTGATGACTTTAGAATTCCTGGGGTCCTTCCTTAGGTGCCAGGTACTTTGACAGGTAAGAGAGGAGACCTGACCAAAGCCACTGAGAGAAATGTCTTTTTTAATTGTTTAAAGAGTGCCACATTCCTTCCAAGAAGCTCCATCACCAGGCCCGGGGTTCCAGCGCTTTTCTCTGTATTGTTCAAGTAGAGTCTGCAAAGTCCAGACTCTTCCTGCACAAGGGCCTCCACTGTGTCTCTCTGAATGGGACGTTGTGTGGGCTACACCAGGATGTTTAAAATGACATGGGGATTTTGGAAGAGTGTATTTGTCATTAGAGCAATCGAGGTAACACTTAAAAGCTATTTTATCCTGAGTTGAAGCTGTTATTATTAATTCAACAATCAGGTCCCCTTTATTGAGTCACAGACTAGAATGTCACTAATGAGCAAGTCATTTCATCATTTAGGGCTTATTTATTTCCCTCTCCTCTGAAGGGGTGCGTGTGTGTGTGCACATGTGTATATTGGGGTGGGGAGTGTAGGACATCAGAATACGTTACCCTAATATGTACCACTTTGGCATAAATATTATTTTGGATGAAGAACAATTGAGAAACAGCAGATGCCAACAAAAAAAGCCCCCTGCCCTCCCACTATTTGCCTAAAAGCAGGCTTAGACTCTTCATCACCTGGGACAACTCTAGACTCAGCAGCCCAGGGACAGCACTGAGAAGAATCTACGTGATAAATCTCACTAAAATAACCCTATTTTCCATTGGTTTCCCCCGTATATTTACCTTCCCACAGTTTGCTGCCCTTAAAAGCCTATACCACCATCCTTTGTCTTGTCACTTCTCTCCAAATTTATTGTTCTTTATTAAGATGCTATGTAAGTCCCCAAGTTCTACCCACCTCTTTGAATTACTCATCTCTGAGTGTCTTCCATGTGTATGTGTGTTGCACATGATAATGAACTCTATTGGTTAATCTTGTTAATCTATCTTTTGTCCATTTAATTTTCAGGTCCCCAGCCAGAAAGCCTAGGCATGTAGAGGAAGAGTTTTGTTTTCCTCACCTATAAGAACAAGAGAAGTATGAGCACTTGATACACTGTGAGGTGGATCATCGAGATTGTTTAATCCAATAACCCAGGTAGGTATTAGTTCTCTGCTTTAGTTGATAAGACTCAGCGAGGTGGAGTAACTTATTAAAGTCAACGACTTTAAGTAGTGAGGCTAGAATTTGAAACTAAGTCTGATTCTTGGTCAAACTCTTCCACTCTGCCAAGTTTTCTTTGGTTTGATTCAGAGGTAGTAAAATAAGTTTCTACTCATGTTTCAACTCTGGAGTGGCTGCCTGGAGGTTCCCCAGCAAAGAGCCCTGTGAATCAACCACAGATACTTGTAGGCAGTAAAGGATGAGGGAGTGGGTTGCATAAGCCATGTGCATGCCTTCTTTTGTTTGGAAATCTCTACCAAACTTTTAAATTTCACCATGCTTTGGTGCTTTGGGGAAAGTCATGGGGTCTCTGAAAGAACGAAGGGAACAAAACAACATTTATGGAGCATACTGGCATGCAGAGGACTTCCTGCAAGCCCAAGCATTGAGATAAGAAGGCGGGGTCAGCAAATGACCTCGAGAATCCCCCTGACATTTTATAAATTCTCTCATCACCAGTGATTTCTTTTTATACAATAGAATATTTTGGGGGGCAGAACATTCTGGAAACTAAGTAGAGTCTCTTTTGTTAAAGGACAACAACCTGTCACTGGGAGATAGGCATTTGGGAATTGATGCCTCTATAGAGACAGCCTTGAGTCCCATCTATGCTAAGGATAGCATGGAGTAGAGTGTGGCCAAAGGAGTGAGCAGGGCCTGCCACCATAGGCATCATCAGGATGCAGGAGAAATAATCGACCAGGCATGGGTGAACCATATCCATTAGCACTGGCCGTGGGGGTGTGTGGAAACTGTGTTTTTACAATGTCATTGCCTATTTTTCTTATTACTTGGGGACAACTTTAGCAATTTCTTTCAGGACAGAAATTACTTACTGTAATTTGACTTACTTTGCTCTGCCAATTTTACTCACTATTTACTTACAGCATTTTACAGCCACTAGCATGGGAATTCCACTGTCAGCTCATATCCTCTTGAGGAATTTGGGTTCAAAGAATCCCATTCCCCTGGATCCAGGCTCTAGATCAGTGGCTCTCAATCCTGACTGTACATTAGAATCCTCTGAGGGGCTGTTAAGAATACTGATGGCTGGGCCCCATCCCAAGAGAGTCTGATTTAATTGGTCTAGGTGGGACCCTAGTGCTGGTATTTCTCAACAGCTCCCTAAGTAATCCTAATGAGCAGCCAACATTGGGAATCACTGCTCTGGATGGTTGACTCATCCTACATAACCCATCAACTGGAGTCTCTTCTGGGCTGTGCAAGTACATTGGTGCATTTGTGTGAATTAGAAAAAGTGCCCCTCTTCCTGCACACATTAGAAAAATGTGCCACTTCTTCTAGATTGACACAGCCACAGGGGCACACGGCTTGGCAAGCGGAGTGCACAGTCTTCACAACCCTGCAGGTCAGTCCTGACAGCTTCCAAATTTAGGTTCCTCTTTGAGTCTCCTGGTTTAGCAGAGTTCCTTATAAGGGTCTCTCCTGGGTCCTGGCCTTAGGTCAATATCATCTTTTAAAGAAATATAGAAGGAACACTTCTAGAATGGCAGTGTGAGGAGCTCCACGGATCTTCTCCTCACCTAAACAATTCTTTAACTGGTGAACATTTAACAAAAAAGTCTCTGAAAATGTCCTAAGGCATACAGCAAATGGAGAAACATTTATTTAAGAAAATCTGCTAAATTTCTATAAGAGTAGGGATATTCTGTGACATTTGAGTCATGATCTCCACCCCGACCCCAGCTCAGTGGGATGACAGCTATGCTCCAGGTGGGTGTGGGCAAGAGACAGAGTTTCCAGTTCCCCCCACCAGCTCCAGTTAGGGCTATAGTTTCTTCCTTAGAGGAGCAAGCTGCTAAACTTTCTCATTCCCCATTTACCAGATCCATGTTGCAGAGTCTGTATACCAGGCAGGCCCAGAATACTGGGGCCCAGATGCCCTCACTCTAACTCATTTGTAGGGTCACATTTCCATTCCAGGAGATAAAACAAGCAAGAAGATCAGGGCTACCACCTCCTCCTAGTGCCCTGCTTATGCAGCAGAGATGTTATTCCAACAGAAGTAGGCCCCTTCCCTTCCCCCAGCTCTAGAGCAGAGGCAGAGAGGTTTTCCACAGGGGGAGAGGCAGGCTGTAAGAGCAGAGAGCTGCCTAAGGGCACTGATTTTATTTGAAACAGAGTGTGGTAAAGTTCAAGCCTAAAGGTGCTATCAAAAAAATTGAAGATTTTGGTAGTAAGCAATTATAAGGAGGCTGGTAACATCATGATAACAATAAGCTAAATCATAGAGCAGAAAGGATTATGAAAAGAGACAGCTATTATAAGAAGAGCTTTTCCTGGGATTGGAAAAAACTTCAAAGACTGTCCTTGCAAAGGGGTTCAAATTTAATTGCATTGGACTGTGGAGCAATTTATGGCCCAGACCATTGTTGAAAGCAATAGATCAATCAGCTGGAAATTTGTACAGCCTAACAGCTGAGTGTAATACCAGTAGAGGCAGACCATTAGGAAACTAAAAGAGAGATCAAGGAGCAAGACAGTGAAAGAAAGGCCTGCTAAAACAACCATCACCTCAGGATGACTGTGAGTATATCCAACTCTCTCTCTGAGGAGTGACACTAGAGGCTGCACATATCAGGAGAAACAGACTTCATAGAAACAGTATGATCAAGTCACTAGATGAATAAACAAGTGAACAACAATAAAAAGAAGACTTGGGGAGGTGGTTATGGTGGGGAATCAGTATCCAGAGTTGCTATAATCTATTTCTAAAATGTTCATTTTTCAACAAAAACAAATCATGAGATTTACAAGGAAACAGGAAAGTGTAACTCATAGAAAGAAAAAAGAGCAGACAATAGAAATAGCCCTTGAGAGAACCCAGATGTTGGATATTAGCACACAAATACTTTGAATAACTATTATAATATGTTTAAAGAACTAAAGGAAGCCATGCTTAAAGAAGAAAAAGAAGGTGTGATGACAAGGTTTCATCAAAGAGGAAATTTCAATAGAAATGAAAATTGTATAAAAGGAACCAAATGGAACCAAGATATTGTACTTTTCTGGAGTTGAAAAGTACAATAATCAAAGTGAAAAGTTCACCAGAGGCGTTCAAGAATAGATTTGAGCAGGCAGAAGAAAGAATCAGTGAACATGAAGACAAATTGGTAAAGCATGCAATCTGGAGAACAGAGAGCAAAAAGAATGAATAATAATGAACTGACATCAGCAAAATATGAGACAGCATTAAGCACATCAATGTATATAAAATGGGAGTACCAAATGGAGAGGCAAGAGAGAAAGGAGCAGAGGATAATAATTTGAAGAAATTCCTGAAAATTTCAAATTTGATGAAAAAGATCAATTTACACATTCAAGAAGCTCAACGAACTTCAAATAAGATGAATAGACAGATCCACACCAACACACATTACACTCATCTCTTGGTATCTGCAAAGGATTTGTTCCAGGACCCCTTGTAGTACGAAAATCCATGGATGCTCAAGTTCTGCAGTCAGTCCTGTGGAACCCACAAATATGAAGGGCTCAGTGTATAGCCAAAACATTGAAAGCTGAAGACAAAGTGAAAATCTTGAAATCAGCAAGAGAAAAATAACTCATCATGTACAAGGGAGTCCCAATTAGTTAACAGCTGAATTCTGCTCAGAAACAGTGGAGTCCAGGAGGCAGTGGGTGACATACTCAAAGTGCTGAAAGAAAAGCAGTCAACTAAAAGTATTATATCCTTAGTTGATCTTGCTAGTAAAAAAAAAATTATATCTAGCAAAACTATCTTTTAAAAGTGAAGGGGAAATAAAGACATTTATAGATTTTAAAAAAACCCCATTGCTAGCACACACATCTTAAAAGCAATGCTAGAGGAAGTTAAGGTTGATAGCAAGTGACCCCAGACAATACTTTGATTCAGCATGAAAAACCAGAGTGCAGAGAAAGGTAAAAATAACTATGCAGGGAATTATAAAAGATATTATAAATGTGTTTCTTCTCCTTTCTTCACTTAAGTAATTTAAAAAAATTCTATCTATCCATCTATGTCTGCATTGTTCAGCCAAAAACACAGAAATGTAATATATTTGACAATAATAGCACAAAGGAAGTGAGTGGGAGCAAAGTTGTATAAAATGATACTATGGTAACTAAAATCATAGGAACAAATGAAAAGAACTAGAAATGGTAAATAATAAAGTTATATAATATTATATTATATATAATAAACTCTATAAATATATACTTGCTCTTGTTTGCTTGGCATCTTTAAAGGATATAAAATTATGTAAAGTAATAATATAACAATTATTCTTGGGCTTATAATATACATAATTATACTATGTATAACAATAATAGAACAGAAAAAGGGGAGGAGGCAATAGAGCCACAGAGAAGTAACATTTCTATATCTCACTGAATTTTTAGTATAAATTTAAAGTAGATTCTGATAAGTTAAGATGTATATATGATAAGACCTAGAGCAAGCACTTAAGAAAAAAACTAAAAAATGCTGAACGATTACATGTTATATTAGACAGTATTTACATAATGTAAGAGGAATAGAGGGAGGAATATAGGAATAAAAAAGCTTGAGACCTATGGAAAATAAAAAGTGCAATAGCAGTGTATACTAGACCTGCCCTATAGAAAATGCTCAAAACTGCTCCATACATGGAACAGAACAGTGGATACTCATCAGTGTAAAAATGCCCAAAAGTTAAAGCTCACAGCTTTTATAAATCAGTAGCACAAGAGGAAAACCAAAACAACAAGGTATCATTCAACATGATGAACAGAACATTATCTCACATATCAATATTAAAATTGGATATAAACCATCTTAATATCCCACTTAAAGGATATAGACTGAGTTAGTGGATGAAAAAACACAATCCAAGTATATGCTATCTCTAAAGAAACCTGTCTAACTCACAAGGATTCACACAGATTCAAGGTAAAGGGATGGAAAAATATATTCCATACAAATGGAAACCAAAAGCAAGCAGGTATAGCTATTCTCATATCAGATAAAATAGATTTTAAATCAGCAATGGTAAAAAAAAAAAGACAAAGATGCTCATTATATAATGGTAAAAAGAACAATTCAGCAAGAAGATGTAACAATCCTGAATATGTATGCACCTAACACAGGAGCTCTCAGATTCATAAAACAAATTCTACTAGATCTAAGCAAAGAAATAAACAGTAGCATCTTAATTGCTGGGGATTTCAACACTCTACTGACAAAACTGGACAGATCATCAAAGCAGAAAATCAAGAAAGAAACACTGGACCTAAATGGGACACTAGAAAAAATGGACTTATCAGACATTTACAGAACATTCTACCCCAAAACTACAGAATATAAATTCTTCACATCAGCACATGGAACATTTTCTAAGACTGATCACATCTTAGGCCACAAAACAAGTCTCAGCAAATTCAGAAAAATCGCAATCATACCATACATTTTCTCAGACCACAGTGGAATGAAATTACAAATCAATTCCAAGAGAAAACTCAAATCCACACAAAGTCATGGAAATTAAACAACCTGCTGATGAATGATCCTTGGGTCAATGATAAAATTAAGATGGAAATCAAAAGATTCCTTAAACTGAATGACAAAGGGGACACAAGCTTTCAAAATCTATGGGATACAGAAAAAACAGTGCTAAGGAGAAAATTCATAAATGTTTACATAAAAAAAAAGTCACAAATTAACAACCTAATGTCACATCTCAAGGAACTAGAAAAAGAAGAACAAACCAAACCCAAAGCCAGCAGACGAAAGGAAATAGCAAAGCTAAGGGAAGAACTAAATGAAATAGAAACTCAAAAAACAATGCAAAGAATCAATAAAACAAAAAGTTGGTACTAAGAAAAGATAAACAAAATTGATAGACCACTGGCCATACTAACCAGAAATAGAAGAGAAAGCACTCAGATAAGCTCAATCAGAAATGAAAAAGGAGACATTACAGCTGATACCACAGAGATACAAAATATATCTGTGAATACTATGAAAACCTCTACGCACACAACCTAGAAAACCTAGAGGAAATGAATGAATTCCCGGAAACACATAAGCTCCCAAGCCTGAATCAGGAAGAAATATAAATCCTGAACAGACCAATAATGAACAGCAAAATTGAAGCAGTAATAAAAAAAACTCCAACAACAACAACAAAAGCCCTGGACCAGACTGATTCACAGCCAAATTCTACCAGACCTACAAAAAAGAACTGTTATCTATCTTACAGAAATTATTACATAACATAGAGAAGGAGGGAATCCTCCCTAACTGATTCTATGAAGCCAGTATCGCCTTGATACCAAAGCAAGGAAAGGACAAGACAAGAACAACAAAAAACAAAACTACAGAACAATATCCCTTATGAACATAGGTGCAAAAATCCTCATCAAAATACTAGCAAACTGAATTTAACAGCACATCAAAAGATAATTCACCATAATCAAGTGGGTTTTATCTGAGCGATACAAGGATGGTTCAACATACACAAATCAATAAATGTCATTCACCACATACACAGAAGCAAAAACAAAGACCATGTGATCATCTCAAAAGATTCAGAAAAAGCATCTGATAAAATCCAGCACCCTTTCATGATAAAAACCCTCAACAAACTAGGCATAGAAGGAACAAACCTCAAAATTATAAAAGCCATGTATGACAAATCTCTAGTGAACATTATATACTTAATGAGGAATAATTGAAAGCATTTCCCCCTAAGAAGTGGAACAAGACAAGGAACAAGACATTTCCCCCTAAGAAGTGGAACAAGACACTGTCACCACTTCTATTCAACGTCGTGCTGGAAGTCCTAGCTAGAGGAATCAGGCAAGAAGAAGAAAAAAAGGGTGTCCAAATTGGGAAAGAGGAGGTCAAACTATCCCTATTTGCTGGTGATATGATCTTGTATTTAGAAAACCCTAAAGACTCCACCAAAAAATCCTAGAATTGATAAATGAATTCAGCTAAGTCTCAGGTTATAAAATCATTGTATGCAAATCAGTAGCATTTCTATATACTAATTTCAGTCAAGTGGAAAGTCAAATCAAGGACTCAATACCATTTAAAATAGCTACAAAGAAAATAAAATGCTTAGGAATATTCATAACCCAGGGGAAAGTGAAAGATCTCTACAAGGAGAACTACAAAACACTGATGAAAAAAATCACGATGACACAAATAGAAAAACCTCCTATGCTCATGGATTGGTAGTATCAACATTGTTAAAATGTCCGTATTGCCCAAAGTGATTTATAGATTCAATGCAATCTCCGTCAAAATACCAACATCATATTTCACAGATCTAGAAAAAATAATTCTAAGCTTCATTTGTAACCAGAAAAGAGCCCAAGTAGTCAATGCAATCTTAAACAAAAAGAACAAATCTGGAAGCCTCAGATTACCTGACTTCAAATTATATTACAAGATTATAGTAATGAAAACTGCATAGTACTGGTATAAAAATAGAGACATAGACCAGTGGAATAGAATAGAGAACCCAGAAATAAAATCATCTACCTAGAACAAACTGATCTTTGACAAAGCAGACAATGACATACACTGGAGAAAACAAGCCCTGGTCAATAAAAATGGTGCTGGAAAAATTGGTTAGCCACATGCAGAAGAATGAAACAGGATGCCCATCTCTCACCATATATAAAAATTAATTCAAGATGAATAAAAACCTTAAATGAAAGGCATGAAATCATAAAAATTCTAGAAGAAAATGTAACAAAAACTCTTCTAGACATCTAGACATGCCTTCTAGGCAAAGGATTTATGACTAAGACCCCAAAGGCAAATACAGCAACAACAAAAATAAATAAATGAGTCTTAATTAAATAAAAAAGCTTCTGCATAGCAAAGGAAATAATCAACAGAGTAAATAGATAACCTACAGGATGGAAGAAAATATTCACAAGCTATGCATCCAACAAAGGGCCTAATATCCAGAATCTACAAAGAACTCAAATGAATGAGCAAGAAAAAACAAACAACCTCATCAAAAAGGGTGAAAAGACATGAACAGAAGTTTTTCAAAAGAACATAGACAAATGGCCAATAAATATATGAAAAAATGCTCAGCATCACTAATCATTAGGGAAATGCAAATCAAAACCACAATGAGATACCTTCTTACCCCTATCAGAATGGCCATTACTAAAAAGTAAAAAACAATAGAGGCTTGCATGGATGCAGAGAAAAAGGAACGCTTATACACTGCTGATGAGACTGCTGATTAGCATAACCTCTATGGAAAACAGTATGGAGATTCTACAAAGAAATAAAAGTAGACGTATTTTGTCAGTATTATTTCCAAGAAAAAAAAAGTAGACTTATCATTTGATCCAGCAATCCCACTACTGGGTATCTACCCAAAGGAAAAGGAATCATTTTATCAAAAAGACCCTTCCACTTGAATGTTTATCGCAGCACAATTCACAATTGCAAAGATGTGGAATCAACCTAAGTGCCCATCAATTCACGAGTGGATAAAGAAAATGTGATACACATACACACACACACACACACACACACACACTCCCCGTGGAGTACTACTCAGCCATAAAAAGGAATGAAACAATGTCTTTTTCAGCAATTTGGGTGGAACTGGAGACTATCATCCTAAATGAAGTATCTCAGGAATGGAAAGACAAGCACCACATGTTCTCACTAATAAGTGGGAGCTAAATGATGGACACACATGGGCACAAGGAGATGTAAAAGACATTGGAAACCAAGTAGTGGGGAGGGTAGGAGGGGGTAATGAATAAAAACTTACCTATCCGGTACAATGAACACTATTCTGGTGATGAACACATTAAACGCCCTCACTTCAGCATTATACAATGCATTCATGTAATAAAAATATTTGTACCCCCTTACTATTTTGAAATAAAAAAATAAAAAATAATGTTACACTTAAAAAGCCAAAAAAGGAAAATGTAAATTCAATCATATCAGTAATAATATTAAATCCAAATGGATTAAATAATAGAAACAAATAGCAGAAATTGTCAGACTAGATACAAAACAAGATCCAAATATATGCTTTGTGCAGACATTATACTTTAGACATAAAATACAATTATGTTGAAAGTAAAAGGGTGGAAAAATATATATTATGCAAACAGCAACCACAAGAAGGTTGGAGTAGCTATACTAATATCAGACAAAACAGATTTTAAAACAAAACATTTTACTAGAGATATAATGGACATTTTCTAAAGATAAAGGAGTCAGACCATCAGGAAGATATAACAAATATCTACTGACAGAATTGAAGGAATAAATTGACAATCCAACAATAATAGTTGGAGACATCAATTCCCCACTTTCAATAATGGATAGAACAACTCATAAGAAGATCAATAATGAAATAGAATAGTTGAACATCATAAACCAGCTACACCAATAGACATCTATAGAGCACTCTACTTAACAACAGCGAATATATGTTTTTCTTAAGTGTACATGAAACATTTTTCAAGATGGACCACATGCTAGGCCATAAAACAAACTACAAAAATTTAAAAGGAATTAAATCATACAGAATATGTTTTGTGAACACAGTGGAATGAAATTAGAAATTAATAACAGAAAGAAATTTGGGAAATTCACAAATATGTAGAAATTAAACAACACACTCCTAAGTAACGAATGGGAATTAGAAAATATTTTGAGATGAATGGAAACACAGTATACCAAAACTTACAGGATGCAGCTAGAGCAGTGCTTAGAGGGAACTTTTTTTTTTTTTTTTGGCTGGTCAAGTGAAGCAGTGGAAGTGGAAAAGGAACAAAGAAATCTACAACTGGTTGTGATCAATTATTTGTAAACACCATGGCACTTGGACCAGCAAAATTTATATCTCGAGTTCCCTACATTACAAAAATAGAAAGATCCCAAATCAGTAATCTAACTTTACACCTTAAGGAAGTAGAAAAGCCTGGCAAACTATATCCAAAGCTAGCAGAAGGAAGGAAAAATAAAGACTAGGGCAGAGACAAATGAAACAGCAAATAGAAAATAAATGAGAGCAGCATTGAAACAAAAAATTGGGTCTTTGAAGAGATCAACAAAATTGAAAAATCTCTAGCTAGACTGACCAAGAAAAAAGAGAAGACTCAAATTACTGAATAAACAGAATGAAAGAGGGACTATCATTATCAACCTTAAAGAAATAAAAAGGATTATAAGGGAATACTGTGACCAAGTATATCTCATCAAATTAGAGAACTTAGTTGAAATGTACATATTCCTAGAAAGATACAAATTAATGAAACTGATTCAAGAAACAATAGACAATCTGAATAGAACTGTAACAGATAATGAGGTTAAATTAGTAATTAAAAATATTTCCACTAAGAACAGTTCAGGCCCAGATGGCTTCACTGGTGAGTTGTATCAAACATTTAAAGAATTAATACCAATTCTTGGCAAACTTTTCTAAAAAATAGAGTAGGAGGGAAAACTTCCCAACCCGTTCTATGAGGCCAATATCACCCTAATATAATAAGCTAGACAGAGACATCACGAGGAAAAAACCCAAACACACTATGGACAAGTATCTCCATTGAATATAGGCACAAAAAACTTCAGTGAAAAATTAGCAAACCAAATCTGACCAAGTAGGATTCATTCTAGGAAAGGAAGATCAGTTTATGGATGGATAGTGGTGTAGTCACTTTGGAAAACATTTTGGTAGTTACTTAAAATGTTAAACATGGAGTTACCACATGATCCAGCAATTCCACTGCTAAATATATACCCATGAAAAATGAAAACATACATCCACCCCAAATCTTGTACTTGAATGTTCATATCAGCATTATTCATAATAGTCAAAAAAGAGAAAACTACTCAAATGTCCATCAACTGATGGATGGGTAAACAAAACACAGAATTTCCATAAAATGGAATATTATTCAGCAATAAAAAGAAGTACTGAAGCATGCTACAACATGGATGAACCTTGAAAACATTATGATAAGTGGAAGAAGCCAGTTCTGAAACACCACATATTGTATGATTCCATTTATTTTAAAAGTACAGAATAGACAAATCTATAGAGAATGAAAGTAATTAGCTGTTGCCTGGGGCTGGACGTTTGGAGAGAAATGAACAGTGACTACTAAGAGATACATGGTTTCTTTTTGGGCAGTGAAAGATTGTGATTGTGGTGATGGTTGCACAACTCTGTGACTATACTAATAACTATGGAATTTTATACTTTAAATGCATGAGTTGTATGACATGCATATTAAATCTCAATAAAGCTGTTAAAATAATTATAATTGTATGTGATTTGTTTACAGTATTGTGCTTTAATATACTACTATGATTTGAAAGTATCCCCCAAAAGTTCATGTGTTGGAAACTTGGTTGCCATTGTGGCAGCCTTGAGGGGTGAGACCTTTGGGAGGCATTTGGGTCATGGGGGCTCTACCCTCATGAATGAATTAATGCTATCACGAGAGTGAGTTCTGCATTTTTGCCATTGGATGATGCAGCAGGAAGGCCCTCACCAGATAATGGCGTGTTGACCTTGGACTTCCCAGCCTCCAGAACCACTTCTTTGTGTTAATAAATTACTCAAGTTATAGTATTCAGTTATAGCAATAGAAAATGGACTAAGACATATCCATATACAGTCATTACCTGCACAAAACAGTGTTGGTCAATGATTTTTTTTTTTTTTGGTCAATGATTGACTGGATTTATGATGGTGGTCCCATAAGATTATTATGGGACCCATATTACTCATGCTGTTTTGTTTTCTTTGTACTTCAGGCACAGAAAGTGGTGGTAATCATTCTCTTCTGACATGCAAGGCCTTTCTCTATTGCATCTCTCTCTGTCTCTTCTCCTTCCCTCTCTACCTATGTCCTTCTCTTCAACCCATCTCATCTCCCATTCCTTTCAATCATTTGGATACTCATTCTTTTTTGTTTTTTTTTTTTGAGACAGGTTTTGCTCCGTTGCCCAGGCTAGAGTACAGTGGCCTCATCATAGCACACTGCAACCTCAAATTCCTGGGCTCAAGTGATCCTTGTGCTTCAGCCTCCTGAGTATCTGGGACTATAGGCATGGGACACCATGCTTGGATTCTTTTTCTATTTTTTTTTTTTGTAGTGATAGGTTCTGTCTCTTCTTCAGGCTGGTCTTGAACTCTTAGTCTCAAGCAATCCTCCTGCCTTGGCCTCCCAGAGTGCTAGGATTACAGGTATGAGCCACTGTATCCAGCCTGGATACCCATTTCTTATGTCTTTGATCCATTTCCTAATATGCATATATTCTTGTAAAATATGTACACATGTAGAAATGGTTCTTAAATTTACATAAATGATGTTGTGATACAATTTTTTATTATTATTACATTTATCAAATGAATATACATACATGTTCACTTGTAAGCTATTAACTAAATTTCTGTGGCAAATATGCCTTGTTGTGGTTAAAAAACACATAAAACATACCATTTTAACCATTTTTAAATGTACGGTTCACTAGTATTAAGTATATTCACATCATTGTGAAACAGATCCGCAGAACTTTTCCAGCTTGAAAATCTGAAACTCTGTACCCATTAAAAAACAACTTTTCTTTCCCCTCTCTCCCCAGTCCTTGGTAACGAGCATTTTACTTTCTGTTTCTATGAATTTGACTATTTTAGTCTCCTCATATGAGTGAGATCATACAATATTTATCTTTTTGTAATTGGCTTATTTCAACTAGCATAATGTCCTCAAGGTTCATCCATGTTGTAGTATGTGACAGGTTCTCTTCCTTTTAAGACTAAATAATATTCCACTGTATGTATGTACCATAAATTATTTACCTATTCATTCATTGATGGACATTTGGGTTGCTTCTACCTCTTGTCTATTGTGAATAGTGCTGCTATGAACATGGATACGCAAATATTTTTTGTGACTCTGCTTTCAATTTTTTTTCATATTTACCCCGAGATGGGATTACTGGATCATATGGAAGCTCTATTTTTTATTTTTTGACAAACTTCCATATCATTTTCCATAGCAGTTGCATCATTTTACAATTCTGACAGTCATAAGGGTTCTAATTTCTCCACATCTTGCCAACCCTTGTTATTTCTGTTTTTTTTTTTTCTTTCTTTTTTTTTTTTTTTTATACAAGTCAAAGGTGAAGGTATGGTTTTTTTTTTTTTTTGATAATAGTCATCCTAACAGATGTGAGGTGATAAATCATTGTGGTTTTGATTTGCATTTCTCTGATGATCAGTCATGTTGAACATCTTTTTTTCTGAGCATTTTTCATATGCTTTTTGGTGACTTGTGTATCATCTTTACAGAAATATCTATTCAAGCCTTTTCCCTATTTTTAATTGTTTCTTTTAAATTTTTTTGTTGTTGAGCTGTAGGAGACCTTTATATATTCTGGATATTAATTCCCTTATCAGGGCTATGACTTGCAAATATTTTCTCCCGTTCCATAGGTTGCCTTTTTACTCTGTTGATTGTGTCTTTTGTTCTTTGGTGCACAAAAGTTTTAAGTTTGATATAGTCCCACTTGTTTAGTTTTGCTTTTCTTGCCCATACTTTTGGGGTCATATCCAAGAAATCATTGCCAAGTCCAATTTCATGAAGATTTTCCCCTATACTTTCTTCTAGGACTTTTATAGTTTTAGGTCTTGAGGTAATTTTTGTATATGGTGTAAGATAGGAGTCCAGCTGTATTCTTTAGCACATGGATATACAGTTACACAGTTTTCCCAGCACCATTTGTTGAAGCCACCCTCCTTTCCCCACTGAGTGGTTGCAGGACTCTTGTTGAAGTCTGATAGAATCTTATTCAGTTTCTTCATCTGTAAAATGTGGATAATGATAATGCAATCCCTGCCTGTATTAGTTTTCCATTGCTGTCTGTCTTTGTGGGCTCGGGCTGTCATCACAAAATACCATAGACTGAAAGCCTTAAACAATAGAAATTTATTTTCTCAAAGTTCTGGAGGCTAGACAGTCCAAGGTCAAGGTCTGGTAGGGTTAGTTTCTGGTGAAGTCCCTCTTCCTGTCTGGCAGAAGGCTGCCTTCTTGCTGTGTTCTCACACGGCACAGAGAGAGAGTGCGAGAGAGTGAGTGAGAGTGAGCTGGCTGTCTGGTGTTTCTTCTTATAAGAACACTAACCCTATTGGATCAGGGCCCTACCCTAATGATCTCATTTAACCTTAATTTCTTCCTTACGCTAAATACAGCCACACCTCAGCATATGAATTTGGCGGGTGGGGACACATGCATTCAGTCTACAACGCTGCACAACAAATTATCAAAACTTTGCAGTTTAACACATACCCGTTTATTATCGCACATTCCTTTGGGTAAGAAGTACAGGCAGGCTTGGCTGAGTTCTCTGCTCATGGCCTCACAAGGCTGAAGTCCACGTGCTGTCCAGCCAGGCTCTCATCTAGAGGTTCTGGGCAAGAATCTATTCCCGAGTGCATTTGGATTGTCAGCTGAATCGAGACCCTTGTGGTTGTAAGACCGGGGGCCTCACTGTCTTTCTGGCTGTTGCTTGGGAGCTCTTCTCAGCTCCTAGAGAGTACCTGTGTCCCTTGGCATGTGGCCCCTTCTGTATTCAAAGCCATCAATCACTCCTGTGCTTTGCATCTTTTACTTCCTCATCTGTTACCAGTCAGAGAAAACACTTTGTTTGTAAAGGCCTCACATGATTAGGTTGGGCTCACCCAGATAATCTCCCTTTTGCCATATATGGTAGTGGTAAAATAATCACGAGAGCGATATTTCCTCATATTTGCAGGTTCCCTCCACCTCTCAAAATGGAGGTGAAAGGCTGAGGGTCATTTGAGGTCATTCTTAGAATTCTGCATACCACACTCTCACAGAGGGAATTCCACTTGCAAAGACAGCTTCAGCCCGTGCACATGGCGTTTCATCCCATGTGGGGTCTTCCCTTCCTGCCTGACAGGTGATGAGAATGTTGTCTTGTGCCTTGAGTTTACATTTGCCCGTGATCTTCATTCCTAACTGATTTTGGACTTGCTTAGCCAGCTCCCACATTTGTGTAAGTCAGGTCCTTGTAATAGGTCTCTTTATATGTATATTAATCTATATGTTTACATATAATATATATGCCGTTTCATGCTTGCGGGAGGAGGGATGGGGTGGGGAAGTAGGATATAAAAGGGTGTTCACAATTTAGACATTTCTACATTACCTAAAAATTTTATGGGAGTGTATTCATGCACATACATAATTAAGTATATACATAAAAGCATTATATATCACAAACACACACATATATATATCTCCTATTGGTTATGCTTCTCTGATTGAAGCCCAACTATACCACACTGCCTTTTAGGGTTGTGATGACTAAATGGGTTAATATATGGACATACGTTAGAAAAGTCCCTGACTCATGGGGGGTCCTGGTAAGTTCTATATAATTTTTAGTTAATATTATTATAATTATTGTTATTATCCCTCAAATGTGTTCTTAAGATACACTCATTTTATTTTATGTATGTCTAGATCGTAGCATCCATCCACTGTGTACTATTCCAGAAACATGTATTCTCTACAGTGTATTAATATTTGTCCATTCCTTTAGTGAAGGCTGCTCAGATTGCCTCTAGGGTCCCACTGCCACCCCCATCCGTGTACACATCTCTCTGAGCTTACAGTGTTTGCTGGGCTCTTCGGGGTTTCTGTCAAGTATGTGTACATTAGCAGTCAGCCAGAGATCTGTGGAGAGTTTCTTATCTCTGCCTTGCTAAACCTCTCTCATTTCCAGTATTGCCTTGTTTTAGCTGGTTTGCCACCCATCCTGAACCCAGATCACCACCTCCAGAAGGTAAAACTGAGGGTTTTACCCCTGAACTTGGAATGCCCTTAGGGAAGAAAGCCACAGACTCACTGAATTTACCCAATGCAGTGGCAGTTTTCATGAGTAAATCCTTCTCAAGATGTTGAGCTGACCTGTGGTCATTTACCAGTGACCTGAAATGGTTGTTTTTAATATGGCTGTCCAGTTTTATACTTATTTCTATGGAGGGGTACTCTCCCGATCACCTCACACCACCATCATTGGAAGGTGACTGGTGGAACGTTTGCTCCTGGAACCCAGACACGGTGCCATAAAGCAGCACAGAGGCCATATGGAGAGGCCATGTGTAGGTTCTCTGGCCAACAGCCCAGCCAGCATCCCAGATGACAGCCGGCTTCCACTTGCAGACACAGGGGTGAGTGCTCCCGTAGATGGTTCTAGCCCCAGCTGTTGAGTCACCCTCCACCTTTGAATCTTCCCAGCTGAGTCTCCAGCCATTGTGGAGCAGAGAAATGCCACTGCTGCTCTACCCTTTCCAAACTCCTGACCGACAGAATCGGGGATACAAAAAAATGGTGATCATTTTATGCCACTAAGTTCGAGGTGATTTGTTATGCAGCGATAGAGAATTTGAGGAGCTTTGGAGTATGGCAATTGGAATAATTTCCATAAAGTGGTCGACACCTGAAGATAGAACTGCAGCCTCCTTTTTAACATCATTTAATCAAGAAATAAGATTCCATTTACATGTTCCAACATTCAGTATAGTGTCCCAACGCAGACCCTACCTGTTTGGTTGCTTTGTAGGGTTACTTCCACTTAGAATGTTTGATTTGTAACATAAATCCTAATTGTTTTCGGTACTACTGAAAACTCCAAGGGAAGAAAACATGTCTTTAATTGTTTGTAAAAATATCTTATTTCGCTGGAAAGGATTACTCCCAAATTCAAGTCTAATTTTGCCCCATAAAATATGTTGCAGTGGAAAGAGTCCTGGACTGGGAAATCAGAAAACCTGGATTGGAGTCTGGCTGCATGATCGAGGACCAGTCACGTAAATTCTATAAATTTCAGTACTGCCCTAAGAAACGAAGGTTTTTGACTAGGCAGTTTTAAGAACCCTTCCAAAGTTGACATTTATGATAGTTCCAAAAGCTTGTTAGTAACTCCTTAAACATTCCTGCCTTTTTGGACAGAATTTGGCACTATCTTTCAAAATTTAATCTTAGCATATCCTTAATCCTAGCAGTTTCATGTTTAGATATCCAGCCAAGAGAGATACTTGCATAGGTATACCAACATAGTTCAAGGCGTTCATTACAGTATTGTTTGTAATAGGAAAATATTAAAACAACAGGACAATGACCAAATAAACTATGATATATATTACTGTTCAGTGCTGTGCACCAGTTAAAAAAGAACAAGAGAAGTCTACAGGTACCAGTATAGAAATATTTTTAATACACAAGCAAAACAAGTTTTGGAGCAACACATATAGCAGCATCCTGTTTTTGTAAAGTGAAACAAAACCCAAGCTATTTATTTGTGTATTTACAAAGGATTGGAAGGAAATACAACAAACGTCTCAAGTTGTTTTCTGCCTGTGGTCATTCTGAGTGATCTGAAATGGTTGTTTTTAATAAGGTTGTCCAGTTTTACGCTTATTTCTGTGGAGAGAATTCTCTGTTCCTCTTCCTGCTTGGAGCGGGGGAGGGATGTGTGTGGGGAGGTGGGCTACAAAAAGGTGTTCCCAGTTTAGATGTTTCTGTATTGCTGAACATTTTTATGGGCGTGTGTTCACGTCCTTGTGTAATTAAATCCATATATAAAAGTTTATCATCTGTTGTGAATTTCATTGCTACTTTCTGAAACTAAAGTTTTGGTTCAGAAAAAAGAATTTCTAAACGTCTGTGAAGTTCCTATTTGCCTGGGAGAAAAAAACGCAAACAGAAGCAGCTGTCAGGGTCGGGAGCATGTTGCCTGTGGAGCAAAACAGCAGGGGGGCCGGCTGGTGACCAGATTTGCCCACCCCCGTGCAGGTGCCACTGCCGTGAATAAGAATTACTACTCACTTTTTAAAAAAACAAAGCTGGGAGATGGGGCACTGATAGAGACTATCTGTTGGTAATAAAATGGAAATATATATGAGCCAGTTATTTAAATGAAACATAGCTCCCTGTTCCTTTGACTACCACTTTTGTTGTGAGCTTTAAATGTAAAGACCTAAACATTGCTGGGTAGAAAGAGCGATCCCAGAGAAGCTCCTGTCTGATGTTTAATTAAACTATAATATGTGGTAAAATAAATTAACATCGGTGAAATTACAAGTAACGTTGTGTGTGGACTGGGATGTTTTAAAATGATGGATTCATAGGAATATTTTATCCAGACACACTGAAAATGTCCCCACCTCACCATTTTTATTCCTTTCTTGAAAGCACTCTTGTGCAAGTTATCTTTGTTGAAGAAATGTTGTCGAAGACGGAGAGAATTTAATTAAGAGTCATAGAAGCTAAAGGTTGTAAATGAAAGAAAATATAAAAACTCACTTTGGAATTGGTTCCTGAATATTATATTTTTTAAAAAATGTATGTTTTGCTACTTTTCCTTTGTTTTGTGCTTCCTTTGTGTTTTGTGTTTGTTCATAGTCAACAAGAATATGTGACCTCATTATTTAGCACAGCTGTAATTACAACATAGTGACCTATTAAAATAAACCTATCCACCTATTAAAAATAAACCATTGTAGAGTGTTACCATTGATACTAAAATCTAGGTACTTACCACCGGTATCCACTAGGGGTCACGCTACCTACATGGGGGAAGTACCGATTGTAGTACGGGTGGTGGTGTGGGGCGGGAAGCAGAAAAAATTCTTTTGAATTATTTTCATTCCTGTTACTAGGAGGTAGCACTGTTTTTCTTCAATCAGTGCTCAGAGTTTCTGTCCTCTAACTATGGGAAGTTATTTGAGGATTCATGAAACTAGATTTGAGAAAGATGGCATTAGGGAAAGAGGTCCTTTTTTTTGTTGTTGGGTTGGTTGTTTTTTTTTGTTTGTTTTTTTGTGAGGAGGCAGAAAGAAAATAGAGTCCTGTCTGAGAATGAATATTAAATAGGTCAGTAGATGCATAGGTGAGGTAGTTCAGTGTTTAAAAGCACAGGCTTCCACATTTAAATCCTTGCTCTTCTACTCGTTAACCTCAAACATGGGAATCATGCTACCTAGTTCACAGGCAGGTATAAGAGTCAAATGGGCTATTCTCGTCCAGTGTCTGGGCCTTCATCAATATTCACAAAATGAAACTACTGTTATCTCCAAAAGAGTTGCCTTCATTTTCTATTTTCGAATGGCCAAATTTCTAGAAACGATGTCTTATTATTTAGTTTCTTTTCTGTATCCTCGAGTCATTAGAGAAATTTAACTTTATGTTTCTTTTTCTTTTAAAAGATTTTCCCTCTGAAAGACTGTGTATTAATTTAACACAAATTTGAGCAAGACATTTGCGCTGGTGGCGGGGGGAGGGGGCAGGTAAAATAGGCGAGCTTCTTTTCTCATCTCAAAACAACAAAACAAACTTCTGATCCAACAAGGGAGGGAGGGAATGTTCACAAAGTACTAAAGTCAATATTCCAAAAGGTGTATAAATATGAGTAATGATCAATAGGGCAGTTTGGTGGAAAGTGTTTGCTCTTAAGTCTGAAGAGGCAAAGATTTCATTCAAAGTTCTCTGAGCTTCAGTTTCATTATCTGTTAAATGATGACAATAATACTTGCCTTGCAGGATTGTGTGAAGGTCGAATAAGATAGTTGTAAAGCAGCTAATGGGGCTAGAGTTTGTTGCCTTTCTTCATCTGTAAGTCAAGATTTGTTTTTCTCTGACCTCCTCAAAGAGGAGAAAACGTGTTCGAGAAAGATGTTGTTTCTCTTACGATGGGAGTTCAGTAATAAAATTCCTGGGCAGGGAATTAGGGAATGCTTCACTGAATAGGTGCATTGGAATTGTGCCCTAAAGTTTGCATAGGATTTTAACAGCAAGAGCTAGCAGGAAGGATATTATAGGTGGTGTGGATGGCTTGCATATAAAGACTTAGAGGCACCTTGGTTCTCTTTGGAGCCCTGAGTAATTCAGCTTGATTAGATTTTTTTTTTTTTTTTTTTTTCAGACAGAGTCTCACTCTGTTGCCCTGGCTAGAGTGCCATGGTGTCAGCCTAGCTCACAGCAACCTCAAACTCCTGGGCTTAAGCAATTCTTCTCCCTTAGCCTCCCGAGTAGCTGGGACTACAGGCATGTGCCACCATGCCCGGCTAATTTTTTCTATATATTTTTCCTTGTCCAGCTAATTTCTTTCTATTTTTTTAGTAGAGACGGGGTCTCGCTCTTGCTCAGGCTGGTCTCGAACTCCTGACCTCCAGCGATCCTCCTGCCTCGGCCTCCCAGAGTGCTAGGATTACAGGCGTGAGCCACCGCACCCGGCCAGCTTGATTAGATTTATGGTACATATAGGGAAAGAAAAAGTCAGATGAAGTTGGATTGGAATTTAGGGACATATCAAAGAAATGTTCTGAAATATCAGGCTGAAGAGTTTGGGCTCTTGGTGGGGAAGGAGAGCAGCTGGGCATCAACTCTAAAGAGGAGAGATTTGGGGAAAGCAAAATTTTCCCCTGCATTTGAGATGAGGATAGGAATAAAATTACTCTTTTGTATGTGTGTATGATATATATTTAAATTTCATATGTATTTATATTTGTTCCCTTTAGTTGCACAGAGCATCTTTCACCTGAATCCAACATAGGTTGATACCACAGGATTCTAAGGAACCAGACTCTACTACCTGCATGTCATTTGTATGCCAAGTTGTTGCCTTCTTCCAGTAAAGACGATAGGTTCTAGGGACTTGGGAATGTCAGAGGTGACTCTAATAAAAACAGCAAGCTATTCTGCCTCCACATGCATGTTTCAACTGGAAACTAATCAGCTTCTCTGTCCCTTGGCAGGTATAACCACAGTTATATAGATCCTTACTGTGATACGATGTTCCTTACACTAATGTACCATAAATTACTATTTCTTTTCATCATATCAGATGAGATTAGGTTAAAATGACATTTCAAGTGAGAAAAAAAAAATCACACAGAGTATGCCCTACAAGTTGCTCTGGGGTGAAAGGCTGTTGCTTACCAAAGAAAAGAGGGGGCCCTTCCTATTCACATAGTTTGAGGATGAATTTCAAAAATCCCATTTGTGCTTATTCTGCTCTGCACTTTATTTATTCTAAAGACAAAGGAGAATGAAATTCTTGGAAAAAACTTTGAAAAATCCCACTATGGGTAGCTCGTGGATCACAGCGCTTGAAATACCAACAAAAGTAATACGTTGATTCATAATGATTTATTCTCTGTAGTTTTGGGGGCCTATTCTATCATCTCAAATGCCAAGAAAGGAACAGAAGAAGTTAGTTATAAGGAGTCGGAATTCCCATACTCATTATTTCTGCCCACAGCATTCGGCTGTATTTAGCAGGACAACTTTGCTAGGTAAAACTGTGCTATCAATAGGAACATAGCTTTGGAGACAATTAAAATGGGAAACCAGGTAAAAATAAAGACTTCTTTTTTTTAAACACCAGGTATTGAATGCCCACTTTTAAACTATTAGGGTTTTCTTTTTGAAAAAAGATGTGTGCTTTTAAAAAAAGGTATGTACCTGTGTCTATGAGTGTGCGTTCTTCAAGGTAAATGAATATCACTGTAGACGGACAGATTAATACTTTATAACCCCCAGTGAATACTACTCGGACAGGCTATATTCAATTGATACAGATATGAGCACAGTATTGTGGTTGGGGTTGATTTATAGGACGGTAAAGATGGTAGATGGGCTTGTAAGGCCCATTAATGTGTGACAACTCTTGCTGGAAATCAGGTGACATTTGGAACTGAGAATATTGTGAGCCTTTTGGGCAGGAAACAATATTTTGGCATTGCTACAGTTTACAAAGTCCTTTCACATATATTATCTTAACAGCGGTACCCTTTAGAGTAGCACACTCAGGCAGAAAAAAATACGTTAAGGCACCTTTCAAAGAGCCCTCCTCACCTAATGGACCACTTGGGTCTCAGACCGATCTTTAACAATGGCTGAAGGAGTTCTCTAACTTTGAAAAAGAGTAAAAGGATTTGTTGAGAACCCATTCTCTGGAGTGCACAATTTACAGTTTACCAAACAGTTAATTTAAAATTAAGTACATGTGCCAAATATGGCAATTATTATAAAGTGGCTATGGGATCACCTCTAATCTCTCTTCACTGGAGACCTGGCAAAACCCTTGGCAGATAGAGCTCTGTCCAGATTCTCCCCTTTGTTGACTTGTCTCTGCATCAGTTGTTAACCCTTTGTGCCACCATGACCTTAGTCCCAAGCAAGTTGCCTACTGGGATGAGGGTAGATTCAAAAAAGAAATACAGAAAACTCATATTTTCTGATGGAAATTACTCAAAGTTCAGACCAAAGCCAGAGTCTCCATAGTTATATAATTAGGGTTCTAGTGACTGCTCTTTCTACCTGATAGGAGCTTGGTTCATGCAGTGCTACAGGGAAATTCATGGGCTCTATTAACCAGAAATCTGGCAATCAAGGTTTCACATCCTCTTCCCCCACTGGGTTGATTGAAACTACTTTCTAACTGGCTTCCATTGTACTCCAGATCACCAAAAGCTAGGATGATGTATTTTGTAGGAATAATTAACAAGGCGGTCTAAAGTCATGGTTTTCTGCAACATCATTTCTACTAGCTTAATCCTGAGAGGTTCCAGATGGTACAAATATTCCTACAAAAAGAGCCTATATGTGCCAGGCCCATGGAGCGCAGTAGGATGTAACTAAATTCTGCTACGGACCGTCATTGAAAAGCCTTGTGCCTATTAATGTCTACAGTGAAGTTTGTTTCAATCAAGCAAGGCCCCACCCAGGCTGGCCCTTCACATTCCAATACTAATTTTAACAATCCTTTTGAGCTTATGAGTTTAGGGAACTTGCTTTAATAATTTGATTTTTAGCAGGGAAGAACTCTAGATCATTTAGTCTTAGGTGTGTTTTTAAAAGTGTAAGTGCAGAGACAAATCTTATTTGTTTTTGGGAGTTAAGTGCATTACTGAGAACAAGAATGCTTCTGGACTCCAGTGGGTTTACTTCCCTTCTTGGGCAATTGACTGATCCCTCAATGCCACTAACTATTTGCTATAGAAAAACTAATTTCACTTCTGCCAATAAAGTTCTTGGACAAGTTTGATTTGCTCTTGATGGAAATTAATATTCTTTTTGTTTGCCCCTGCTCTTCTCTGTGAAGATATAGTAGAGGTTCATATTCTCAGGATCAGACCATATTTGTTCACAAAAAAGCTGGAAACTCCAGGTGGGCTGACCTTTCCATAGTATTATGTCACTGGTGGGTTTAGACTATGTATTTCAAATGTCTTATATTTAGTAGGTGAGATGTTTTGAAGATGGATTTTTATAGGCATGTAAGAGCACATCGAACAACAAAATACCAACCCTTGCTTCATTCCCTCTCCCTCTCTTTGCACAAGAAATTTTTATCCCTTGGCACCAGGGAAAAATGGTTTAACAGAATTAAAAAAAAAAAGGACAACAAGAAGAAGGAAAAAAACCCTTCATAAGACTAAAGTTTGCATTGTATTCACATCTTTCTTACTTACTGAAGTGGAAATTGATGTTGCTTGTACTTAGTGGAGTCTGGGGCTCCCAACATTTCAGAGGATAGTTATTCCATTTCGTTTATGGGCTGAGGTTTTTATTTTTGTTTTTGAAGGTCACCAGGATTGAAGGAGCTTTGAATTCATCCACAAGCAAAAACCAATCATGCTAACAATTACCCATGAGTAGATTTTACTTGACTCACACTTGGCTAACGAATGTTTACCAAAGGCTTACCCAGTAGGACATTTGGGGGTTGTTGGCTGGGCTAACACCAGGCAAAATGGTCAGGTAGGACAAGCTTTCTAGGGAGGTGGTACAGCAAGAAGAGCAGGGCCTTTGGACAGCAGCAGGTGAGGAAATTGAGTTTGGTCCTAGCTCAGACAGTTGCCAGCTGCATGATCCTGACATGTCTTTCATGGCTTCCCATTTGGTATCCACTCACTCTGCTTTATTTTTCTTCATAGTACTCATCACCATCTGTTACACTATACATTCATTTTAAGAATATGTGTTGTCTGTCTCCTCCAAGTACCCGAGTTAGCTCCTCGAGAGCAAGGACTTAGCTTGTTTTGAATTTTGCAGTATCTCCAGGAGCTAGGTTGGTGCCGAGCATATCTAGCACCTGCTCAGTAAATGTCTATTGAGCAAATTAATGTCAATCGAGAATAATCTTCCTGCTTGCTGGGATGGTCGGGCTAAACGTGGTATATACGTGAAACACCTAGCAGAGTGGCCAGTACACAGAAAGGACTCATTAAATATTTGTTTCCCTTTCTATCCAATCACATTTCTAAACAGCTGTAATTCTTCATTGAACCTGAGCATTCAGATGGACAGTTTTCCCTGGGTCTTTGGGTCTTCATTTTGGAAGGCTCCTGTGCTACATAAAGCTTTGATCAAATAAATTTTTATGCTTAAAAAAAATTGTTTCCTTTACATTTACTCCTTCTCCCAAGTCTCACCCCCTCTCTCTATTCCCTGTGTTTTGGAAATCCCTAACTTTTAGGGACCCAGTATTCAGGTGGCTTTTTCAAAACTTTTTCTCAGGAGCAGCCATCCCTGAGTATCTGTGGAGGATACACTGTCCCCCAAATCAACAGATGCTCAAGTCCCTGATATAAATGGTGGAGTATTTGCATATTACCTACGCACATCCTCTCCTATACTTTAAATCTTCTCTAGATTACTTATAACACCTGACACAATGCCTACATATGACTTCAGTCATGTGGATTCCATGTAGTACTTGGTGCAAGGCAAATTTGAATTTTGCCATTTGGAACTTTGTGGAACTTTTTTCCCTCTGAATATATATATTTTTTCCTAACCACTAGACCACCAGGGATTTCCCTGAATATTTTTGATCTGGGGTTGGTTGAATCCAGAGATGCAGAGCTCACAGATACAAAAGGACGAGTGTATTTGATAAAAGTCCTGAACTCCTGGGGTGAATTTAAATCAAGAGATGACCTCTCCTAAGAATATGTACTTTTAAGCCTTATTTCTAATTGTGGAATAAAAGGAACTGATCGCTGTTAAAGAAATCTAAGGTATTAGCTAAGCAGATGGAAGAGGGGCAGAAGATGGACGGAAATACTAGATGTCCCTGAAATCATGCTATATTGCTGGTTTTCTACTCTGTCTGGGAGGATGGTTGGCCTTCAGTGGGTCTCAGAATTCTGGGCTGGTCTCAGCATCCATGATGAGATCCGATGAGCAGAAGCATTTGGCTGTGAACCAGGAGACTCGACTTCTAGTCTGAAGTCTTCCATTCATTAGCCTCGAAATATACACGTCTTTCATTTGACAAAACCTGTGTCTGTAAATAAGATAACAGTGGTAATCTTCAAGGCCTTCAGCTAAGACATGATAGCGCAACACTGTGCTTTTTCTATTTCCATTGGATTTTATGGTTTAAATTATGACTTGACCCAAACCAAACTATGGACTGCTGCAGGTAAACTGACTGTTTTTTAATGACTTTTTTTGGTGTGATAATAATAATAATAGTACATGTTAATAGGGGAAATTTGGGAAATAAAAAAGTATAAAGAAAATAAAAATTACTTATAATCTTACTATCAAAATATAATAATTGCAAACATTTTGGTATATTTCATTCTACTCTTTTTTCCTCTATATCTAATCTATCGCTATCTCTATACCTATATTTGTATATATCATCCTGTATAAATAATAATGCATTCTTTTTTCACTTAACATATTATGAACATTTTTCTATATAATTTTTCAAAACCATGATTTTCATGGAGAGTGTAATATATGTTTATACCATAATTTATATAATCATCTCAACTGCCATATATTTAGCTTGTTTCTCATTTTACTATTACAAATCATACCAATATTGAATGCTTGATTTACCACCAAACTTGTTCTTCAGGCTTCCCTATCTCAGCAAATGGCCTCACCATTCAGTGACTCAAATCAGAAATACAGAAGTCATCCTTTCCCTTATGTAAATTCCACTTCCTGTCCATCCCTTGATATCACCAGTTCTAGCTCCAAAGAGTAGGTTCAGCCTGACCTTCCCCCAGTCTCCACTGCCCCACCCGGGGCTTGCATCTGTTCCACTGGAGCAATGGCTGAACAGCCACCTCTGTGGCTCCCCATGTCCCCTTCTGTCCATTTTCCTTGTGTTCTTTTAAACCCATACATTGGAGCATGTCGTTCCCTGCTTTGGACTCTTCAGTGGCTTCTTAATGCACCTGCGTACAATTCAAAGTCCTCCAATCCCACCAGGCCCTATGTGACCTGGACCTGCTCCCCTTTCCAGTGTGGTCGTGTGCTGTTCTGTGACTTGTGTACCGTTTCCCAGCCACATCCGCCCTTGGTCATTTCCCAGGAGAGGCCACTCTCCAAGCACATGGCTGCTCCCCTCCCTTGCAGGCCCCGCCCTGCCCTTTCCTTGACTGGCAACTTCTTACCTGTTGTGTCTTGGCTTCAATGTCAGTCCCTCAGCCGGGCTCCCCAAACTCACGTTGTCTACCAGCAATACCTTTTATCACAACACAATGCTTATTTCCTTCATAGACCTTTTGGCAATTGGTATTTATTTATTTTCTTTTCCATCATCTGTGTCTCCACTAGAATTAGGAAGTTGTACAAGCACAGGGACCACATCTGTTAGTACACTTTTATGGCCCCAGCACATAACACAATGCTTGGGAAATGGTAGGCTCTCAATATAATACTTACATATGCACAAACCTCATTAATAAGTTCCATACTGGAAATTAAAATATGATTTTTTTGGCCAAAATATTGGAACATTGAAGGCTGACACTTGCAGTGCAGGTAGGTATGTGGAGAAATGCACATTTTAATAAGTTGGTGAGAGTGGAAATTGCTACAGGATTTCTGGAGGGTAAATTGTAGTATGCATCAAATTTTCAAAACATTCACAATTCCATGCATGAGAATATTTATTACAATATTAGTTATGATAATTAATAAATGAAAATGACCTACATTCCAAAAAAGAGTTTCAGTTAAATCCATTATGGCACATTTATGTAGGAGAACTCTGTATAGCTCTCTAAAATAATGATGTAAATCTGTACTCACAGACATGCAAGATCTCCCCACTATGTTGTTAAGGAAAAAAGAAAAAAAAACCCGAGATGACTAAACAGCCCATGGAGTATAATCCCATTTAGGTACAAGGTATGTATCATAAATAGGCACAACGAATCTTCTGGAAGGTTTTCGCTTAAACACTCGCAGTGGGCATATATGACTGGTGAACTCCCCAACAGTTTTGATTTTGTTCTTTAAACTTTTCTTCTTTTCCTAACTATGAGAATGTATGGTAATAAGACATGTAAACAATAAGAGAAAGACACAACTATTTTTGGGAAAAAAAGAAAGAAAGAAAAAATATCTTCACCATAGATTTCCTACATTCTCAGTCCTGAGCTATGCACTGAGCATGCAGAGACAAGGAAGAAATTGTTCTGAGAGCTCACTCTAGGAAAGACAGCAGAGAAATAAGAAGCATCCGGTGGAGTGAGTGGAATGGCAGAGACAGAGGGGTTTATGAGGAAGCCGGAGAAGACGGCTCCATCTCACCCTCCCTGGCCCTGCTTCGTGTTGGGTCTGCCACTTCTTTCTCTGATCTCAATTTTCTTAGTTGGGAAATGAGAGAATTAGCTTCTGAATGATCTCTAGGAGTCTTTGGGCTTTAAAATTCTTCCATCATTTTCAAGGGTGGATACAGAGCAGCTGCAAATTTCCAAAGCCTGTGTTCTGACACTTCGGGCAAACTTCTAGCCCACACTCAATCCACTGGTCTGTTCACTTGAAACTAAAACCACAGACACCACCTCTAACCCCACCCTCCATCCTTGCAGTGGAGGAGGGGGAGCTAGTCAAATAAGATCTGTCAGATTAAAATGAAAAATTCTAGGAAGAACTAACCACTTGAGTTAGTTTCCTGTTCAGGAGTTCATTCAAAGCAGTTATAGGTATGTGAGTTCACTGGCTGAGACCTAGATTGGGGAGGTGAAATTTTTACTCACAAGGTTTTATTAAATCTATGAGATAATTGCAAGACCCAGGATGTTTTGAACCTAATGGGACGTCAGTGCAGTTGAACTCCCAAACAGCTGTCATTCATTTTGGGGTAAAACTTGTGAATTAATCCCTCGATGTCTTTTTTCTCACTTCGTTTCCTTTTGGACTGTAGGAAGCATGCTTCAGCTAAAGGTTAAACTTTTAAAACTGTTCAGAAGGCAAATCCTTTCAAAGCTTTGTGTGGAAAATATTCTTTTAATTCAAATTTGGTGAGAGTTGCCAGGGTAGCAAATTAAAGATTTATTGTCTGGAATTTTTGGATTACAACCTAACATAGGTCTTGTTGCTTTATTCTAAAATGTTTGGAGGTCTTCCAGCCACTGAGCTTTCTACTTGGGCCAGGTATTGGAAGCATAGCCAATGCATTGATTGATTAATCAAAGTGATGCATGTTGTGAATTCTGTTTCTGTGACAGATATTCATAAAAAGATGTAGATGTAGCTATTTAATTATTTTTCCTGCCAGTTTATTACATGTTGGCAATATTTTTATGTCATGATAACACCACAAGTGTACCCTCTAGTTAGGCAGCTAGAGCTTGGAGGATCAATACAGTTTTGCAAGAGTATTAACTCATCAAGCAATGGCATGTGTAAGATCACAAACAAAAACAAAGATGTGGCTCTGGATGACTGTGCTTTGCAGCTACTCAAACCAGATCAAATGAAAAATAAAGTGAAAAGACATTTTAAACTTCAGAAACTTCAGGACAAATGGAATGTTACTGATCTGAACTCCCACAAGACACCAAGATGGATGCACTTTTACTCTGTTTTGAAATTAATTCTAAGTCCAGGGAGCGGAATACATAATGTCTGTAATAATTTCAGAGTGAATCCCAGGGAAATTAAACATTAAATCTGGCTGAGATTTCACATTATAGGAATTATCGAATGTGTGCCATTAGCAAACATCATTCAGCAACTTACTGTATCCGAAGCTGCGAGGTTTAAACAAATACTCCAGTGTAACATTTCACTTATTAGGAGGCGTGACCAAACAATCAAATTACCAAGAATAAAATGGGAGTTCTAAACAGCCTGGTGTTGTAAATAAAACTACTCTTAGCTCTGCACCAGCTCTGACACTCTCGTTTGGGTACCTTTGAATCCAAAAGCCCAGGGAAAGGTGTATGAAGTAGGCTTAAGAAGACCCTCTTTCAGCAGAAATAAAGGTGGTTATTTTTCAACTGTATTTCCCTCCTTTCCTCCCATTTCCAATACTCCTTTCTGTTTCTGCAGTCTCTGGCTCAGGTGTTCTCTCATTGTCTCTCTCTCTCTCTCCCCTTCTCTCCTTACGAGTAGTTTATCTTCCCCCAAAACTTTATTACAGAACGGAAAAGACTGTTAGCTTGTATCTTGCTGGCTGAGGCAAATATTTACTTACAAATTGGCTTTCTGAACTTAGATGACTGACAGATTGCACTTTGTTGCTTATACTGACCGACTGAATCTCGCTTAGCTCCACCCGTTTTAACACAGGTGTGTCTCCACACTGCGGTCAAGGACGTGCTTTGTGCATATGGTCCCCGTGTCTGTGACATTTCTGGCAGAATCCCCCCATTGAGATCCCCAGAGGCTGCCTGCCATCCGCTGGATTCTGTTTCCACACTGGGCTTTCATGTGTCATGGGGAAAGAGTCCAGAAGCTCCTTGCTGGTGAATGAGTAGTTTCCAGCTTCCATGGCGTTTCCCAGGGTCAATAATCACTCTGGCCTTCAACTGAGCTTCTTGTATGGCTCCCAGGAGCCAACTGTATGGCTAGAATAAGGCTTAGAAGAATAATAAAAAATTCCAGACTTGGACGGTATCGAGTCACATCACCAGACACGCTCTGTTCCAGTGGAGCCGGTTTGCTCAGGTGGTGAGCACATGGCCAGAGTTCAGGGTCAGCTCCAGAGTCTGATGGCACCCTGGGACGGCTGTGGGGACAGGCCTGCTCTGAGTCCCCTGAGGGAGCAGGACACTGAGTGTGGATGTGGACAGATCCCAGGAGTTGATCACCACTCCTGAAAAAGAACACAAAACCGCCCAAAGCTTAGGGTTGGCTAATACATAAATAAGATGAGTGTTTTCTGAATGAACCAAAAATCAGTCCGTGTCACCTGATGAAAACTTTTTTTGTTGTGTTTTTAATAAATGGCCTTTACTGAGAGAAATGTAGCGACAGGCAAGTGGAGCTGTTGCAGGAGTCTGGGCTGAGTGGTTGACGTGCAGAAGGCGGCCAGCGGTTGTTTGTGGGCTGTTCCCTCCAGGGCTGTAGTTCTCTTTGTACAGCATGTGGAGGGATCCTTTCGCTTTTTAAAGCCCCCGAGTCTTTAATGCACACAGGTATATTGTAACTTGCAGTCTGACAGCAAAATAAAAGTCACGATGTACAGTGCACTGCTTCAGTATATTTTTTCCATGTATGACAACGTGGAGATGGAAACCCTTTTAAACTAAGCAGAGAGCACCCAGGAGCTAAATCCAAAGAACATAAAACAAAAATCCCAATTTAACAAGTGGAAGGAAATATCACATTCTAGCTACACTATACATAGCATTGAGAATTTTATTTTCTGCTTTTCTGGGAAAACCTCCCTGAACTTTAACCCGCTATGAGTCACAGAACCAGGAGAAAGGCCTTTGCCCGCACCTCCCCAACCCACATCATCCCCCATTCCCTGATGCAGACAGGACAACCCACCTGGGGTGACAACCTGCCATCCTCGCCCCGCTCAGTCAGCATCAGCATGTCTTTCCCTTTCCTGGGGACTGGAATGTTTTCTCAGCTGCTGTCATTATTCTCTGGGTTCTAGCAAGAGGAGGGAGTATGCTATGTTGAAAAAGGGCTTCAGGAAAATAAACTATCTGGGTTGCCTGAAGGAGTAAGTTAGTTGGAAATAATGACACCACTTGGAGATAAAATTCAACGGCATCTTTTCCTTTTCATTGCACACATCGCAGGGTTAGTTTCTGACTTCGGTGCATTGCAGATTAATCTGTTCCCCCTGTTGTACTTCACCTTTAAGGAAGTGTCCACATCTGGACGTGCTAACTGCTTTACTGACAGTCCCCCAGGGCAGAGCCCTTGATTCGCAGAGCAGCCTAATGAGCAGAAGTGGTGAGGGGCAGTAACTTCCAGGATGCTTCCTAGGAGCATTGAGCCAGATGGAAAGGATCACGCTTTGCTTAGATGTAAATATCCCTTATATATCACTGGAACTTTTCCTAGGAGGTTTTCCTAGGAGGATGGAGTGCTCAGGAACTCTTTATTCATGATCCTTCTTTTGGGGCATAAAGAGTGTGAATGGCCAACGTTTTGTGTCTGCCTCCCAGTACACTGTGAGTCTTGTTTTAGCTTGGTTGGGTTGATAGTCATCCAATTTTTCCATACTAAGGGTCAAGAGTTAAAGCTCTTCAGGACATGCCCACCTTATACCCAGATCAGAATATTCGCTTTCAGGACGAGTAAAGGCAAAGGCTTTGTGTTGACCCAAAGTGAAGTGCAAACGGCCATTCGTTCTCCTATTCTTTCCAGCCTGGCCTAGTCCAAGTTCCTGCAGCCATAATTTATCTCGTTCCCTACCCTTTATAGATATTTGATTGGGCCAAGTGACATTAGAGTTTGAGTAGATTTTTTGTGGAATGACTAAAAGCAAGTACCTTTTCTTTACAGCTATCCCTCATCAAAAGCCAATGATCCTTTTTTTTTTTTTTATTTGCAGGATGTGTTCATTGCAAGGGCTCCCAAGTTCAGGTATATAACAAAGTAAAAGGTGTAACTTTAGCCACAGAAGCTATTCTGGGGTTCTGAAAAGCAGCCAGCAGAAAGGTACATTTGGACATTTGACCACTTCTTGAATCATTGCCTGGACTACCAGTTTTCAAATGTGTCTGGTCCCCAAGATGTTTTGTGGGTGGAGGAACAGGAGATACAAAAACCCCAGAGTTCACTTACTCCCTGCCAGCAGTTGATCTTTCCCCCAATATATCTCTTGGGAATTAATGAGGAAACCAGGAATGATTTACATTAGACACCGAAGTATAGATGGCTTATCAAAATAATATTTGTGTGCCTCATTTGGTAATATGGAACTGTCACCAGGAGACAGCTGTCCAGCTTCTCTTTCATCCACAAGTGGCCACGTGACTGGTCCTCCTCAATAAAACATGAATAAAGAGAATATGAAGTTACCTTCAGGCTGAGGCTTTGAAGTAGGTGGGGCTTTCTCTACCCCCCTTTCCTTCTTCCCCTGGATGGAATCAGAGTCCTCTAAGGCCCTAGGGGATGATGGCAATGCAAGATGGAAGGAGCCTGGATCCCTGAATCACCATGTGGAGGGAACCACCTCAATGGCCAGGAAAACCCCCATTGGATTGTTAGATGAATGAGAAATAAATTCTATTGTGCTGAGCCACTAAAATTTTGGGGCTTATTTGTCATGATAGTCAACATGACCCTAATACACTAATAAGATGGTGTTTGATTTTTATGTCAAATAAATTAATAATTTATTTAGGGAAAAAGCGTAGATATTTTTTACCATGAATCTTCATAGCACAAGATGATGAAGAACCTCCTAGAAGGCCATTGAGATCACTAGACCCCAATTCAAGAATGAGACATCAATAATTTTCACTTCCATACTGATTCACTTTTGATCTTACATGTTACCTTCAAATTGCCATAAAAATGGCATATGGAAATTAGCAAACGGATGTCTTCTTTATGATGTAAATCTATATTTTAAAACCTGAGAGCATCAGTGTATTTTCTCTGGTGACTGTGTTGTTTTAGAGGTAGATATTGTGAGTCCTTGTGTTAAACATCCATATGAACTGAGTATAGCAGTCACCCTTTATCACTGGGGGATGCATCCCAGGACCCCCAGTGGCTGCCTGAAGCTGCAGATGGTACCAACCCCTCTATATACTATGTTTTTTCCTATACATACATAAGTATGATAAAGTTTTATTTATAAATTAGGCATTGTAAGAGATTAATAACAATAATAAAATAGAACAATTATAACAATATACTGTAATAAATGTCACGTGAATGTGGTACCTCTGTCTCTCAAAATATTTTATCGTACTGTACTTACTCTTCTTCTTGTGCTGATGTGAGATGATAAAATGTCTACAATGTGAAATAAAGTGAGATGAATGACGTAGGCATTGGATGTACGAGTTAGTTTCCTACTGAGCCAGCACTGCGATACCACAACAGTCGATCTGACAGCTGAGGTAGCTACTGAATGACTAAGGTGCGAGTAAATGTCCCCACTTGGAGATGCTGGCCAAAGGAATGGTGCACAGCCTCGGTGTATCAATTGTTTATTTGTGGAATTTTCCATTTAATATTTTCATGCCGTGGTTGACCTTAGGTAACTAAAATTGCGGAAAGCGAAACTGTGGACAGGGGAGACTACTGTATAGTGTGAGTACAAACTTTAGGAATGAAGGCATTGTTTTTGTCTTGTGAAGGAACGCTCCAAATTTCCGTTAATTTGGATCTTTTATACCTTTCTAGATTTATCCAGTGCCCCTGGAAGTACTACTTAGGGGCTTGATGATATGAGAATTTGCTTTTGTAAGGAAAATCCTAACCTAGGTATAAGACAATAAAAATAGTAGTTAAAATAAGTCACATGGTTTATTAATAGAAACCCATGCATGGTCACTGATGTGGCTTCAACAATAACTCTAATTTTCAGAGGCACAGATGTTAAACTGCTTTGCCTCTCCAGATGTGCTCGCTCGGGGTCTGTTGAAATGGAGCAATATGTAGTCCAAAACACGTTGCCCTCTCCGAGAACGGAGAGGTACTTGCTTACTTCAGTTGTCCAACGTCTTTGTTTTTCCTCCAACAAAGATCAAAACAGAGCTCTTAATATGTGTTTGGTTTAAATTTAATGACATACAGTATTTACTCCCATCGGCACTTCCTCTCACCTGCGGAGATAAACTGTGTTATTTTACTACAAACCCATATGGTTTCCATCTCTGTCTTGCCTGCCTTGGTGCAGTCTCTGTTTACTGCCGAGTGGTCACTGAGTCCTGCGAGCGCTTCATGCAGAGCGGTAATACACTGGATTTTATATTTGCTCTTTTCCATTCAGCTTGTGTTTGCCCCCTCTTAAAATGAACACAAACTCATTGAGAAGTGTTTTCTGCCTGACTTAGCCTTAAATATTATCTAACTAACTGAGATAAGAAAGTTTCATGACATTCCGTAATTGTTTGGCATATTAGCTCTTCCTTCACTGTTATGCTTTTTTTCCCCCCACATAAACATTAATATGAAAAAAGTGCATGTTTTCAAGGAAACCATTCTGACTTATACAAAATATATCGAGCTCTCTCTCTCTTTTCTTTTTTTTAGTCTATGAGGGATAATAATTCTTTTGATGGAGGATTTTACAGTATAAAGAGCTCAGATTCCCTTTCAAGAAAGAAAAGGAAGCAGAACCAACATTCATTCATTTATTTAATTCAATTAATAAATGCTTTTAGGGTACACTGAAAGTGTCAAACATAATGTGTGTGTGTGGGGGGGTACTCTACCTCCAGGAGTCTTATAAATAAAACAGACTTGGTATGTGGTATTATAGGACATCACAGGTAGAAAGAATGAATAATTGTAAACGCAATGAATGTTACAAAACGGGAAGTTCAAGGCTGGGGGGTTCCTGGGGTATCCGTTGCCTCATATGGAGAGATCTGTCTCAGATCAGGAGGACCCAGGAATACCATGAAATTAATTGAGTATTTTAAAAATGCGCTGAGTTATAAATCAAGTACAATACGTAGATAAATTGGCTTTCACACATTAAAGAATCTCAAATTGGGATAAGGATGGATCGTCTGACTTGGAGGATTAATGGCGAAATGTGCAAGAAAAGTGGTATGAACAACAGCAACAATAATGATAATGTTTCATGAGAAAAAGCTTGCTAAGGCTCAGGGCATTTTACTCTTTATCAGGTATCTTTTATTTTCTTACTTTTTTCCTCCCTCTACCCTCTCTCCCTTCCCTCTCTTCCCCTTTGCATATAAAGCAACGGTGCTTAAAAATGAAAGACTAAATTTGATTATGCTACCACCAATTAAAACAAAAGAAACGAAAGGAAAAAAAAAAAACAAAATGAAGGGAAAAATAACTTACACTTGCTTCCAGTGATCATTCTAAACTGGACAACACAGATGGTGATTATTTGAGTGTGAAAATTGGGTTGTAAAATGAATATCTTCAAAAATGTCAAGAGTAAATGCCCTTTTGCAGGCAAACACGATACTGAAACAATTCCAGCAGCTTGCTGCCCAGGGCCCTTCATTCCGTGTAAATTGAGCTTAAGGGAAAATGTGTCTCTAAGAGAGAGGCTTTGATAGTGCCAAGGCACACTTGGCTGAGAAGAAAAGAAGATCATGGGTTCTTGAGTATTTTGTGGTTTATGGTTGAGAAATAGGCATCAGGCTCTGGGTTTTGAGGCACAAAGCATCTGCATACATATTTTGTGGAACATGCACAAAACAGGATTAAGGGAAACAGGTAGTTATCCATCTTCCCTTTCTGAATGAAACCGGGTAAAAAAAACAAATTCATCCTCAACCACTCAACTATTTTCTTTTACAACAGATGCACAATCTGGTTATGAAATACAAATTTTAAGAATGAATGAAAGGTACACAGCTCCTTTAGACACATAGGGATGGAAGGGATGTAGACAATGCAATTTTACAGTTAAATACAGTGCAGATTATACACCAAGCCCTTATTTTCTGCAGTGTGATGGAGAGAGCTCAGTACAATATGAAGATGCAAAAAAGCACATGATGAGAAAGGGCTGTCAGAAGGAAAATCTACAAGAGAAAAAGTAAGTTTCTTCGTTACCCAAATGCCATTTTCTCCTTGGGGAATGACAGAGAATATTAGGATAAAGAAGCAAGAGCTAAGTGATACTCTTCTCTTTTTGTTGACACTCTAGCGGTGGCTCACCAGAATTAGACAATCTCTTGGTCCTTAGAATTTCTGAACAGATTTTTTTTTTTCTCTCTTAAATGGTGCAACACCTCCATCAGGGGGAAGTGGATGAGCCCAGACTGCTGGGATCAGTGCAGGGAAGAGAGCAGGGGTTCCTGGGGCCATGGGGCTGATTTCAATTTTCCTCCCAGGAAGGGCTGTCCAAGACACCAGATCCAAATGGCCAGGACATACTTAATTCTCAGTAAGTGCTCATTAAAATCCAAGGTGGGAGAGAAGAAGGGTATAATGGAAAGTCTCTGGGAGGCTGCAGCTCTTATCATCTGATGGGAGCTCATGCGGGTCTTCCTAAAGGAGATCCAAGACTATGGGCGAGAAAGAAAATGGAGACCAGCTCCAGGCTGCACGAACCCAGAGAGAGGGTAAGGAAGGGTTCAGCCTGCTGTCTGTGGTGCATGGCTAGATTCTAGCTCCTACCAGAGATCAGGGGGGAAAATGGCACCAGAAACCAGGACAAAAGGGCTAGATAGTGTATACATAGAAAGTGTAAGCACAGACACCCTCATCAGATGCTTCTAGAAGTGGCTGGTTGCCTAAATCTATCCCTGAGGCACACCAGATAATGAGTGTTAGAGCTACAGACTGTGTCTACATTTCATTTGCCGGGGGTTGGGGTGTCCCAAAGACACAGGCAGAAACGCTCTCTGATGCAGGCAGGGGCCAAGGGGACAGATGTTATTGAAAGAGTGTGTGTTTTAGGGGGATCATGGTAGGATACTAGGCAGGCCCTGGATTAATAATTGCTTAAGAACCACTAGAATTTCAAAGACTTACTTTTCCTAAGCCATACTGTGTGAAATACTGTGTTGCTCATTCCACAAAACAAAGGCTATGAGACCCATTTTATAGGTAGAGAAAATCAGAGGAAAAAATTAGAAGTGATTCACTTCAGGCTATGGAAGTTAGTCGTCATGATAACCGTTTTCAAATTTGGTATCCCAAATTTACTTTTCTACATGATCTCCGTTTATTATACATTAAAATATTTTATTCACTTCAGCCATATATCTGCAAATCTTTCAGGAGTCTGTTATTGTGGGGAAATATTTTAAAAGCTTTACGTGTCTTAGAAATGCTTTGGTGTATTGTCTGTACTGGAATTTCTCATTAGTGTCTCTGCACCGGATTAAAGCTTCATACAGCTTGACTATTTGAATGATAGCCTTTTTATTTTTAATGATCAGTTATTCATTCATTTTTGTAAGGCATAGGGAAGGATTGTGGAAAGAGGTAGACTGTAAATGTTGACCCTGATATTGCAATTGACATTGCTCCCGTTTCTGATTTGTTCAGCCCATTAGAGTTTATTTCAGAGGGTTCTGCAGAAAACAAACAAAACACTAATACAGTGGTGGGCAAAAAACCCACAACAAAAACAAGCAAAGAAGGCAAAGACTCAGGGAGATAAAGACAGCCTCACTAATGAGTCCCCAACTGATTAAAAGTAAATACATTTCTATTCCTAGAAAAGTGTAAGTAACATTTGTTGCCACAAACTGTTTAACTTCAGCAAAAATAAAGAGTTGCCCTCAAATTTGTTATGGGAGGACAACAACACTGCAGCTAATTATTTCCCAGGTGCCTCTGGCCTGAATTTAAAAATGAGCTACTAATGGCAACATGTGAAATGGGCCCATCTCTGGGCCCAGATTGACAGATAACCCATCATTATGGGTGTCTTTAAGGGGACACTGTGTCACCATTGAGCGTTGTCTCTACCCATGGTACTGACTAGATTCATGGGGGTTTCATGTATGACATGGGGTTAAGCACTTAAATTCTAGAGTAAAGACCACCTCTGCTTGAATCTTAATCCTGCCTATATGATTCTGGGCAAAATACTTGCGTCAGTTAGCTTTGGCTGTGTAACAAACTACCCCAAAATTTAGTGGCTTAAAAAATCATGATGTATGTGTTCATGATATGGTGAGTTGACAATTCAGCTGGGTTCTGCTGGGACATCTTCTTTTTGCTCCTCCTATTATTTGCTGGGCTCACTCATATGTCTGGGGCCTTGGGTAGGGCCCTTCTCTTCGGAATCTTTCTTCATGTATCAGCCTAGCCTGGGTTTCTTTATTTGGTGGCTGAAAGCTCTGACAGCAAGAGAGGGTAAGCTTCAATGAACAAGTATGTAACATGAGACTTATGTCTCATTTGCTATTGTCCCATTGACTAAAGCAATTCACGTGACCAAGCCCAAATGTAAGGCTTGGAGACATAGATGGCATCTTTTGAACAGCACACATATAGGGAGTTGTGAACAAATTCGGGATCATAGTAGTAATGATCTGCCATACTGCTTCTCTAAGCTTCCAGATTCTCATGGGTAACATGAAGATATCAAAGTAGCTACTCACAGAGTTCTTGCAAGTTAAATGAAATAATCCATGTAAGGTTCTCAACACAAAGTTCAATAAATGTAAACTGCAATTATATTACAGACAATTAAGAAAGGGAGAGAGAAAGAGAAATTAGGGAGACTAGGATGGAGAAAAAGGACTGGAGGTATATCTTGAAGGTTGAGCTAGGGGAAAGGCCCTATGGAGAATATATTGTTGACGATATGGTGAGGGACAAATGCTTATTTGGGTCATGGCCACCTGTTGTCACTGAACTTTGTAGTTCCTATTAGCTCTTTGACAATTTTCAAACAGTTCTTTCCATACCAGGAAAACAGATTCTTTCAAATTTTAAATTTCAAAAGTTTTCTTTTTTTAGTAAAATCCGTGGGTGGATTTTCTTTTCTCTATTTTATACATTTTCTACAATGGGGTATTATAGCTTGTATAATTAAAAAAAATTAAAACACTTCAGTTTTAGAATAGAAATTCTTTGTTATGTTGAGTTCTTTTTAGAATTCTCATAGAATTCTAAATAATTTTATGTTTGTTTGTAAAGTCGACAATTTTGAAAATTTCCTTTGTAACCTCAGAGGTACCAGTCAGTTTTCTCACCACCGTACACCAAGGATTCCCTTGACATGTGTAAACTATCTGCCCATCTGCGTTTTTGAGAGATTAGAACTTCCTAATTCCAAAATGCCCGAAGGTTACATTTGGAACAAGCATTTGTTTATGCGATGGTACAAGTCAAAACTACATTTAGCTTTCTGGTCTGCTGGAAGTTGGGCTCTATAAATTTAAAATGATCTTTACAAGTATGGAGTTGGAGTATTTGCAGTCTAAATTTCGAGAAGAATGTTAAATGAGTAATTACACACATTCTAGGCTGAATTAATTAAACGAGCCTGCAAGTTTGGGAATTTATCCCCCTCGCTCCCTGCCAAATTTCTTAGAAAGTGAAAAAAAAAAAAAATCACAGCTGCAGTTGGGAGATTTAGACCAGATTTTTATCCGATGAACTTTCTAAGCGCGCTGGGATATGCATATATCTTCCTGTGTCTGAAGAGCCAGATCAGATACCTCCAGTTCTCAAAACGTGGTCTGTGGACTAGCATGTGTGAGATCACCAGAGGGGTTTTGTACAGACCAGACTGTCCTTTGGGGGCTCCTAACTTGTCTCCAGAGGCAAACCTGGGGCTTTCAGGCCCCAGAAGAATGAAGCTGCTCTCGGGCAGAGCCTCCTATGCCAGAGGTCCTGAAGCCCCTGCGCCTCCCCAGCGCGTGACTCCGTGCACGCCTCCCCCTTGCTCTGAGTTCCTACTTCAGTGGAAGCTGATTAGGGATCTAGACCAGGAGTCTGAAGATGTTTCCCGTAAACAGGATCAGAGAGTAAATATTTTAGGCTCTGCAGGCCATAGCGTCCCTGTTGCAACTACTCAACCCTGCCGTTGTTGCTCAAAAGAAGCTCTTGACAGTATGCAATGAGCGAGCATGGTGGCACCTCAATAAAACGTTACTTACACAGACAGGCAGCCAGCCAGATCTGGCCAGCCTCTGGTCTAGGCAGATCCTGGTCTGGAACTTCTTAGCCTTTTCTATCTCTAAGCCCAGGGCAACCTTTTTTTCTTTTCTTTTTTTTTGAAGCCACGTTCTGCTCAGTTCCTCAGAGGACCTAGATTTATGCAAAATGAGATCAGAGAACATCTAGGCAACTCTAGAGTCTTTGGAGAAGAAATAGAAGCTTCCAACATGGGCTGTGTTGGTCATCTAGCCAGGGGCAGAGGGTGAAGTAGCAGGTTTGGGCCACAGTGTTTGGTATGACTAGTCACTTTTTAGATGGAATGGGATGGAAGGACAGCAAGGTTGACTTCCATAAGGTCTTCTATTGAGAAGGTGGCTGAGTTAGGACGTGAACTTGAAGATCCCTCTGTATTCTCTGGAATACAGTTCTGCTTGAACTGGGATCAGAAACACCTGGGGGCTCCTTAAAACGCAGATTGCTGGGCCCCACCTCCCAGGTTTCTGGATCAGTAGGTTTAGGCTGGGGCCAGAGAATCTGCATTTCTAACAAGTTTGCGGGTGAGGCTGATGCAGCAGTCCAGGGGCCACACTTCAAGCCACGCTTTTAACCGGCCACGGGGGAGCATTCTTTTGTGAAACTTTCTAGCTGCTTTTGTTTCTCATCCGGCACACGGATTTGAAGTGATTTCCAGATTTGACTCCAGCATCTTTACTTTTCTTCTGGGTAACAAGCTCTAGCACACCTCAGAGTGGCACTCTGCACTGGCATTATTAATTTTTGACATGAAGTCAATCTAAACGCGATCAATACACCAGTAATTGGCATGTTAAACCGCCCAGCGGTAAGGAGGCTCTGGGACCAACACCTTCCGCTCCCAAGAATGACTACGCGGTCACTTGGCCACTTTCTGGGGCCGGTTCTTTACCAGCCCCCATGACATCTGCACACTCTGCTTTCACCCCTCCTGTTTTCCTAATCCGTCCAGTCACATTTTAATGGGTGAAATGGCTTTGGAGCTTTCCCCGCGGAAACAATTTTCACCCTCAGCGAAGGGCAGCTCCTGTCCTTCAGCAAGGAGTCTACTTCCGTGATAAGTTCTCACAGGAGTCCAGGACTGAGATGCATTTTGACTGTTGCCCTGATAGCAGCGTGTTAACACCAGCAGCAGAAGTAGATTTGTCATGGAGCTTTTCTGATGAGAGAGGCTCTCCAAATTAATCGAGGCTGGTGGCAGATTTTGTCAGTGAGATGAGATGTTGCCCACAGCTAGTTAGTCTGCTGGAATATTTGGTGCTAATGGCAGGGTTTCATTGAGAGACATGTTTAGGAGAGTCACAGCTAATATGCTTCTAGATCCTTCCAGGAAAATAGTGAGCTTATAAACCACAGGACAGTGATATTAAGGCAGCTGCATTACACTAGCCAAAAATTCATGACTAAGATTCTTTAATGAATGCTTTGGGGTAGTGGGGGATAAAACCCGGCCAACCAAACTGTTCAACTGAAATATCAAAAGCTTGAAAATTTTAAAAAAGTCCTTGAATGTATAACACTTATCTCCAGGATTCTGAACAATACCGACATCAGTGTAAATTGCTTCTGTTGATTGTAATCCAACCGAAATATCATACCTCTTGGCTCTGCCCCGGGCAAAGTTTTCACTGAAGTCATTCGTTTTGCTTTTTGTTATGGTTACCTGACCTCAGTTAGAATGCAGCAGGCTACCAAAAATTGCAAGGCAGACGTCTGCAAACTTTTCCAGTTCCTAACATTTCTCTGCTTTGGAAATAGGATGGACTCCAGTCGCTTTTCCTGAATTTGGTCTTTATTTTAAAGATATAAGAAAGATATGATTAGGCGTGGGAAGGGACTCAAAT
>CM052443.1:35156892-35197731 GCA_028533085.1 Varecia variegata
TCCTAAGGTTTAAGTCTGTTAACCACCGTGATTTAATTTTTGTGAGAGGTGAAAGCTGTGAGTCTTGTTTCAGTCTTCTACATGTGGCTATCCAGTTTTCCCAGCACCATTTATTGAATAAGGAATCTTTTCCCCAGAGTATGTTTTTGTCTGCTTTGTCAAAGATTAGGATCAAAAGAGGAAGAAAGCTGAGGATAGATTTTATCCCATTACAATAGATTGGAAAAAGAGTAGAGAGAAAATCAGGTCACCTGGGAGAACTGGGTGGGCAGGGCTGAGAAGGTCAGGTTGGAAATAGCTGGAAGCCCATGGTGAGTTTACTGAGGGACTGCTGAACGCCAGCAGTGGCATTACCAGAGATGCCCATGGAAGCAGAACGGATCTCACAGAAGGTCCCTGCATGTGAGAGAGCACAGCCAGTGGCCTGGGTGGAGGAACTGGGCTTGCCCTTCTTGGGTGTCTCAGGTGAGGATCATCCTCTGCCAGCCACCACATGTTGCCTATGGATCCTGCAGTAGAAGGAGGTGTATCTGTGCCTAGAGAATTTGTTGGATTGCACTCAAATGACCCTGAGGGACAGTCACTGTCCTCTACTCTTCAGTGACACAGGGGCAATGGTGATATAGAAGAGAAAGTCCAACACTGGTATTTGATGCGGGGTGGGTGGGGTTGTACGTGTGTGAGGCTGGGGTGGAGAAAGGCTGTCCTTTGCCATCGTGTAAGCCCGTATCTGAGGCAGAGTGGAGGACTGATTTCTTGCAGTGACATCACAGAGCAGAAAGAAGTAAATGTGGATACTTGTGTTCTGGGGTTTGGAAAATTTAGAGGAAGTGTTGAGTCCCAAGAGCTGCTGAATTCTCCACAATCATGGGTAATGGATTCTCAATAAATATAAAAAGGATCTCACATAATTGTTTCTTGTTTGTTGCTTTTTTATTGAATGCCATCATACTGTCAATGGGGCCATGAGCTGCATATGATTTGAGCTTCTGTGCTAATGTGACATTGTCTGTTGGCCCTGCTGTTTATCACAGGGCCTAGAACCTAGTAGGCGTTAAATAGTATTTGTTGAGTGAATGAAGGCTGAGCCCTGTATTAGCAAATAAAAATACTATACAATAATTTTAAAAATTTGAAGTTTTCTTCATTAGATATTGCTTTCTTAAGCTGGTCATTATAAAGCCTGTTTCCTTTTGTAAAATTATTAACTGAACAAAAATCAATAGCATTTTCAAATACCAGCAATAGTCAGTTAGAATATGCAACACTATAAAATATTTCATTTATATTAGCAACAAACTATAAAATATCTAAGAATTTATGTGAGTCATATGCCTAACACCCTTTGAAAGAATCTTACAACTACTGAAGGACAAATGAAGATTGAGTAGAACAAAAGACAAATTTAAATAGTAAGATCTAGAAGGCTGGCAAAAATAAAACTATTTTAAACTATACCAATAGTTTATATTTGGTATAAAACCATACCAAATGTTGATTAAGGAATGGTGAAATAAGAGCTTGCATACGTAACTTGTGGGAAAATAAAACAGCATAACCACTTTGGAGAGCAACTGGCATTATTGTAACAGCAATAAATTAGAAATAGCCTAAATGTCCATTAATGAATATGGAAATGGATAAATAATCTCTAGCTATATTTATACAATGGATTTATGCCACATAGCAATTAAAGTTAAATGAACTAGATCTGTATGTATCATATTGATTTTATCTCAAAATATAATGTTAAGCGAAAAAATCAAGTTGTATAGAGATAAATATACCATTTATGTAAAATAAAAACACACCCTACCATATAATACATTATTTATGATCAAATATATATTTATGTAACTCAAGCATAAAAAGGCAGACTGGTTTTCTGTGAGGTAGGAGTAAAGAAAGTGAGATTTGGGAGGGGAACAGAGGGGCTTTGGCTATCAAGTTTTGTTTCTTGTATATATTAAGAAATGTGAACATTTTAAAACCTTGGATGATGGATACTCAGGTATTTGTTATATTTTCCTTTACTGTAAGTAACTTTACAGAACCTTTTCAAATTAAAACACACACATACATAGATACCTAACCCATTTAATTTCTTATAACTTAAGAAAAAATTGATCTTGTCAGTTCTCTCTTTGTGTAGCACATGATGGATTAAGGTCCTTTGGCAAGGTCTCCTCCAAATGAAATAACAATTTACATAAATATATAAAATAGTATGACTGATTAGCAAGGTTAAAATAAAAAATATATACCTAAGAAACATAATAGAAAATAAGAAAAGATATTCTTTAAATATTTTATTAGTCCAAAAAAAGGACACTCCAAGAGAAAATTTTACTTTGTAATTGACAGAGATATATTCCCTGTATGATTCAAAGGGTGAAACTCAGGTCAGTGAGAGAAGACTGTAGGGAGAGAGATTTTAGATCAACATAAAGAAAACTTCCTAACAGCAAGTGAGGAAGCACAGCTGAATAGCACCAGAATGCATCTCTTATTTATGTCCCAGTCCAAAGCACGTCGGGCAACTCTCTCCTGCAGCCCTCTGGAGTGGTTTTTCAGGTCCAATCTCCTTTCCTCATCAGCATGCCGTGCCCATGGCTGTTACCAAAGGAGAAGGGACAATATGGAGAGTCATGCAGTGAGTTTTGTGTTCAGACCAGAAAGTGGTGTGTGTGCATCATCGCTTCCATTGTTAAACTGGTCCAAACCCAAACACGTGACCCCCAACTGAACTGCAAGGGAGGCTGGGAAATGCAGTCTTCCTCTATGGCCGAGAAGGGGAAAGGAAATGGGATTTGGTTGCATGACCTTGTCTCTGCCTGAGATGTTAAAGCAGAAGAAGAGAGTGAAAAGATAGAGCTTTTTATTTTATTTATTTTATTTTTTACAATGTCTTCTTCACTGCCCTCCCCCAGGGGGAAGATAATATCACCTATAAATTGCTGCCTGGAGTAAGTCCCTGCTGTAATAGGAGGATAGAAGGCCAAAGGGACAATGTAGTTAGAAAACTTAGAAAAACCTAATATGTTTGAGTCAGCAGGACCTGATGGCTTGCCCTGTAGGATACTGAATGAATTTTCAACTTTCATCTTAGGACTATTAGCCGGTGTTTCCCCCAAATCACAGAGGATTGGAAGATCCCCTAAGGACAGCAAAAGGGTAAATGAGGTGCCCATCTTTGAGAGAAAGACAGGATGACCTGGAGATTTCAGACCTGTGGCTTAATTAACATTGATACCTGGAAAGATCTTGGAATAAATCATCAGACAATCAATTGGATAGCACCTGAAAGGAAGGACATAAAATACTAAGCAGCAATCAGTAAAGTTTTGTAAAGAGCAAATAGTGCCAGACCAATTTAATTTCCTCCCGTGATTGTGAGAGGCTACGTGGACCAGAGGAATCGATCGATGGGATCTATCTCAATCTTAGTAAAGATTTTGATTTTTTAAACCAGGCATTGCCTTTGACATGTTAGAAAAGTATTTTCCTATTCAAGCTTCTGCTAGAGGCTGGAAGGTGTCACCCCAAGGGGAGCTAGAGGGACATATTAAGTGCTGTCCCAGAGGTATTGGGGCCAGGATCTAGCCTACTCAATAACTATTTTGATGGCCTGGCTGAAGGGATTGAGACTACGCTCATTACATTTGTAGCTGGCACTAAATTAGGTGGGGTTGTTACTGCTCTGCAAGACAGAAATAAAACTCAAAATGGCTTTGACTCATTGAGAAAATGGCTCCCCAAATTGGATAAATTTTAACGGGGATAAGTGTAAAGTAGCACAGGTGCCCCCACAGCCCTAGAACAGTGCCTTGGGCATACTTGGCGCTCAGCAAATATCTGCAGCACCTTCCTTGCGGTGCTGTTGTGAAGATCAAAGTGTGGTAATGATGTGGAAGTGCTCTGTTAACCACAAAGTGGCTTATAAATGGTAAGGGTCAGCACCAATAAGAGGATAGTTATTATTAAAGGCAAGGAAATATGTCCTGTGAGGAAATGCTAAAAAGTGGAGTTGTTTAATCAAGAGAAGAGGAGAATAAGGAATGATTTCATGAGGATGACCATTTTATAAAGGTTTGAACAAAAGAAATGATTATCTTGTGTCTCTATTTGTGTGAAGGAAAAAAGGACTTGAGTGATACAAGATGAATTGCAGTAAGACAGGAGGAAGAACTTCTTAGCTAGGCTGGGTTCACCTTTGGGACACTACACTACCCTTTTGTCATATGTGTGACACTTGTTCAACGTTGACCAGCTCACTGTGACTCCCTAAGGGTAGGATTTCTGCTGGTCCTTGTTGTATCTTCAGTGCCTAGAACAGGACTTCACATATACATAGCATATGCACAATAAACATTTGTTGAATTAGTGAACGTTGGGGGCATAAAATATTGGCTCAGAACTTGGGGAGTCATCTTTCTCAGAGATCTTTAAAAAACAATGGTAAATTATGCTAGGAGACAAAACGATCTTTCCAACATTGACTTCATGATTATATGTACATTAAAAAAGAAGTGAAAATATATTTTTGCCCTAGTCTTAGCTTTGGTTCTGCAACTGCTCACAGGTAAGACTTCTAGCAAGAGAGGAGAGGAGGCAAAATCTCATTGTTCTCAGTTCGGTCAGTACCTCTTACCTAGCATAGAACCCTCAAGAAGAAAAATGGAAGAGGAAAGGAGAAAACGTGCTCTTCATGATTCCTGCTAAATTGGATTCATTTTCTATGTCTCAGCTGTTCATTGGCACACTTATTTTTCTAGAACTTCTGATCCAGGCCACAAAAACCATAATCAGTGGCTTAACTTTGCCCTAAGGCTTGGGATGGGACAGGATGGGCTGGGCATGTCCCTGCTCCCATTGCCAGGGTATTTATTCCTCACATTCTCAATTGGTATTCTAGACTAATTTCACCAACAGAGCCTATTTTTAAGGGATTATTGCATAATTAAGATGATCTTCTTTGAATGATATGCATTATTTAATTTTTAAGTAAACCCATGAGTTTTAGACATGAGTGTTCTAGAATTATGCCTGGAAGGGGTCATTCTTTGGGGCAGTCAACCCAGGGAGCTGCCTTGTAGCATCCACAGTAGGCATCAGTGTTTTGGAGCTGGCAATGGCCACACACCTTCTCAGTTCCTGGGTAGGCAAGAGGAACTGAGTATGTACTGACCTATATGGAGTCCGTGCATGGGCCTCTGATAGGTCAGTGATCCCCCTGTGGCCAAAATATATGGTTACATGCTTTTTCCTGGGGAGAGGATCTGTTGGTTAAGAAAGACTATCCTAGGTTTTTAGGAGAAAGTCAAATGGCAAGACAGCTGGTTTGTCCCTACCAAGATGGAAGGGATGGCAGAGATGGTGTTTTGGTACAGCTTGTGGTATAGGGAGCAGCTGCTGAAGCTGGCTGTTCAGACATGGGAGTCAGGTGGGTAGTCACTTGTCATCTGGGAGGTCTGTCCCTCGGCAGCATAACGCCAGCCAGCAGGTACAAGGGTAGGCCAGTCCCAGGAGGACAGATGCTGGCCAAAGGGTAGGGGTATGGATTGCAGTCCCAAACTCAGAGGGGCATGTAAAATTATTTTATTATCTGAAATATAATTCTATTAGAACCTCTAACCCACTGGGCTGGTAGGAAACATCATCTCAATTATTTCAGGGTTTCTCCCTCTCCAGTGCCATGAGAAGGTTCTAGAGGTTGATGCAATTTCAGGGCATGGAGAGATCTTGTGGACATTTGTCATATTTTCTGCATAAGTCACTGTTGAAACATCCATTCTCCAGTCTGAGCAACTAAGAGGGTAACTGGTTAGAATTATGGGGCTTCTAGATTGTTTCTGTGGGAGGTGGGCATGGGGCTTGAAGGCAGATGAAGCTGACCCCAGGGCATTTGGGAATCTAGAGACTGGACCTGATTAGTGAACAGCCAGAGAATCTGGGGAGGATGTGAGGATCCATAGGTAGCCAAGGTGATGCCGGTGTGTGCTCTGCGCTGGCGGAGACAATTAATGCATTTGACGCTAGGCAGAACAGCTCAGAAACCCAGGTAGAACTGAGTCTGGAAATGAGGGACATAAACCTCCCTGCAAAGGGTCAGAGACACGACTGCACACACCAGGAAGAGCCTGTACACAGACGAAAAGCTTGGGTGTCCATCAAATAATGAATTTACATTTGCCTTGAACTGTGATGCCACATTTAAGAAAAAAGTTGTGTGTCAACCTGCCTGAAACTTCAGTTCAGTTGTCTTTTCTCCAATGATTGGATGGAAATATTTCACTTTGAAACCTTTGAAAATAGCAACTTTACAAGCCTTAGGAAGGCTTTTTTGGCAGTAAGTACATTGGGGCCAACAGGCACTACAAAGGGTAGCAAAATGTAGAGCAAAAATAGCAAAAGCACTGAGAGTAAGGATGGTGTCTACAGACGCCTTGAGCTCCTTGGATGTTGCATGACATTAGTACTGATTTTACTACCCTCATAATTATTACATTAAGAAAATGAAAACCAACTGAATGAGATGATGCCTTTACTCAAGCCACTTGCCAGTTAAGGAACCTAGAAAATCAGACCTTAGGGAAGTTTCACAACATCCAAGGGTAAACCAAGGCACGTAAGGATTAAGCAATTTGTCCCAAGTTCAGTCGTGGTTCAGTTGTGGAGAAGAGACTGGGGTGACTGCTCCTAATTCCCAACTCTTCCCTGGCCTTAAGTGCTTCCTCTCTTCCCCCAATCTAATAATGTGTAATAGTTTCCAGATATACATTCTCTTTTTTCCTTATTTACCCCTTTTCCCTTGCTTCTTTCCTTTCAAACAAGTGCAGTTCCTCTTGGAGTAATATTTATATTTTTATCCTTGCTTTGCAGATGGGGAAATGGTGGCTGAGAGCTTTGGCAATGTCCCTGTCTGAGGTAGGGTAAGAGGCAAATGTGCCTGGGATTTATTTGCATCCTTAGATGCCCAGATTATGTGATATTCAGAGCAATATCCTTCGGAAAGTGTCTCTCTTGGAGGCTTCTTGCTCTCTCAACGCATTTAGAGCAATGCATCTCTACTTAAGAAATGATTTTAAAATCCCCTTTCAACAAGTAAGTATCCCAAATGAAATTTCATCTCCATTCAAATAAACTAGGGTTAGAAATTTTAGGGTGGGTACGTTAGGAGGTCTGGACATATGAGAGTAGCTGGGGAAATACGTATTAGGGAACAGGGAGATAAATGGGGAAATTCAAATCCTAATGGTGATTGTAAAATGACTTACTGTATTTTATTCCTCCAGTTAATGTCTCCATTCTCATTCAAGCAATGTCTGAAGGGATTTAATTTTTTTTTCCCTGTTGCTACTAACCTTGATTTTAGCACCAACAACAGCCTCTAAACTTGCTGCTGGGTGTCAGGAACTATTCTAAGTGCTTTATTCACTCACTATTACAACAGTCTGAAAAGGTAGATGTTGTAGGTTGAGTATCTCCCATCCAAAATACTTGGGACCAGAAGCGTTTCAAATTTCAGATTTTTTTGGATTTCGGAATATTTGCATATACATCGAGATGTCCTAGGGATGGGACTCAAGTTTAAACACAAAATTTATTTATGTTTCATATACACCTTATAAACATAGCCTGAAAATAGTTTTCTTCAAACATGTCTACAGAGCTGAAATGAATTTACTCGTCTATTTTTTTCTAGCCAATAGATTTCTAAGTTTGGGTTTGCTCATTACTCGTTCATTCATTCATTCACTCAATATACATAAAGCATGCGCTAAATTCTGAGGCTATAAAAGATGAGTGAGATCAGGCTTCCCTCAAAAATTGTATCACCAAGAAAAGGAGACGCAGTCACAGGGAAATGCACTAGAATGATACAGGTGCTAAGCAGGGCTCACAAGACCTGGAATGAGTATGACCCGGAAGCCTCCTCGTCCCTCTCCCACTTTGTGCTCAGGAGCCTGTACTTTGTTGTTTAGACCCGAAGATTTTTTGTTTGTTTTTTAAAATGAAACTATGAATTTTATTCACATTTCACCAGTTTTTCCACAAATGCCCTTTTTCTGTTCCAGGATCAAATTCCAAATCCCACATTGCATTTGGTTGTCACATCTCCTTACTCTCCTCTGATCTGTGGCAGTTCCTCGGTCTTTTCTTTGTAGCACATCCTGAACCCTCGGTTTGGATTCATCTGATACCGTCTCTTGATAAAACTAGGATTATGGATTTTGGGGAAGAATACAAAAGAGGTGAAGTGCCCCCTCAGTGCATTGTACCAGGGGATGCATCAGACCAACACGGCTTGTTACCGGAGGTGTTCACTCGGACCACTTGGTCAAGGTGAAATCTGTCAGATTTCTCCACTATAATGTTAATCTTTCTCCATTTTTGTGCTCCATTCTTTAGTAGTGAGTCTCAAGTCCAGCCCACACTCAAAGGGAGAGGAATTAAGTTCCACTTCCTGGAGAGAGAAGTATCAAAGAATTCGTGGACATATGTTAAAACCACCACAGTAATTAATAGATATTATAGAGGAGACGATTTGAGGCTATGCAAATATCTTCTTTCTCCTTAACATTTCACCCTCTAATTTTAACATTCATCAGAGGATCTTGCCTGCAGCAATCATTACAGTGGTGTCCTACTGGTGATTTTCTATTTCTCTCATTCCTTTTACAGGTATGATTTGGAATTCTTCTATAAGGAAGATTTGTCCCTTTTTCCCCATTTATTTATTTATTCAGTCAATTATTTATATCAGTATGGACTCATGGATATTCATTTAATACTTTGGATATTCTTTGGGTTATAACCAGTATTAGAGTTATTTATTTTGTTTCTCCTATTCTTCTAGCGCTGGCCATTGGGAATTCTTCCAGATTGTCTCCTGTGTTGTTTTGACATGCCGCTGTCATTGTCGTGTGTGCATCTCTGTGTGTGTTTTGTGCACTTCCTTGCTTTCTGGCATTGCAAAATGTTCCATGCTCATATTGCACATATTCTATCTTCCCTGTCTTAACTCTAGAGTCAGACCTTACTCCAGGGAGCCCTGGCTCCATATATTGGAAAATGGTGTTTAAAAACCAATATCTGGGCACTGAGTGTGCTTGTTGCTGCTGTGTCACTGCTTCTAAGTTTTTAGGTAGAGAAACAACATAACTCTAATTAGAAAGTGCCCTGGCAGGCAATGAATTGGCAAGGCATGCTTCAGGAGGCAGTGAGGACATACCGATTATCCTGGCAAGAAGGGAGGAGGCACTGAATCTCAGTACTGGTGGCTTTGACGGAAAGGAGGGAGGGAGTTTGTGGCTTATCTGCACATTGGTCTTCAGCCGTCATAGCCTGAGTCCTACTCTGCTACTTGCTGGCTATGACTGTGGACAAGTCATTCAACCTTTCTTTGCCTTGGTGTCCTCATCCAGAAAAAGAAGCTAGCAACACCTGTTGAGGGAATCAAGTGAAACAAAATGTGAAGGTCCTTGGTGATTCCAAATCACTATCCCAATGGGAGGACCTTAAGTTTATTGATAAATACTCTTCAGCTTTCACTTTGCTTTTTGGCTAGTAGAAGGCCTAGTGCCTTAGGAACTTCTTTCTCCTTTGACTCTCTCTCTTCTCCTCCACCCCTCCAGGGGGCCTGTCTTGTGACCTTCACCTCCTCCTTGGTTCACTACCCTCAGGGGCTCAACTCTTGTGTGGGTGGTCTGTCCTGGGCTCTCAGGCTCATTGCTACCTATTAGGAGGCTGAGGGAGAGCTGGGAGGAGGGGACAGGAAAAGGAGTTCTGCCCTTAAGACAAAGTATTTTCAAAATAATTAAATCTTCCCAGGGCCTAGGGAATTAGGTGGAAAAGGGTTCTACAGCAATGTTAGCTTAGTATGTGCAACTCCTAGGAGGAGGATAAAGGAAGGAAAAAATACATTATTCTCAAGAATAACATAACATAATATCTAATTGTCTTAGGTTCTTTAGGCTGCTATAACAAAATACCTTGGACTGGGCAATTTATAAACTACAGAGATTTATTGCTCACAGTTCTGGAAGTCCAATATCAAGACGCCGGCAGATTCTGTGTCTGGTGAGGGCCCACTCTTCACAGATGGCGATTTCTAGCTAAGTCCTCATGTGGGGAAAGGGGAAGAACAAGCTCCCTCAGGCCTCTTTTTTTTTTTTTTTCACAGTTAAAAAAATTTTTTAATTGACACATAATAATTATACAAATTTATGGGTTACAGTGTCATATTTCAATACCCCCCCATGAATGTGTAATGATCAAATAAGGTTAAGTAGCTTATCCATCACCTCAAACAATTATTATTTCTTCATGTTGGGAGCATTCAAAGTCCTCTCTTTAACCTATTTGAAAACATAGAGTAAATTGTTGTTAACTGTAGTCATCCTACAGTGCTATAGAACACTAGAATTTATTCCTTCTTTCTAGCTGTTAACCAGCCTCTCCCTATCCTCCCCTACCCAACCCTTCTCAGCCTCTAGTAACTACTATTCTACTCTCTACTTTTGTGAATCAACTAATTTAGCTTCCACAGATGAGTGAGGACCAAGGCCTGACCACAGAGGAAGCTCTGCTGGGTGGATGCTCCTTTGGTTCAGCTTTCTAATATAGCAGCCCATGCTATATTAGAAAGTCTTCCACATAATTAAGGCCTTCATTGATGTTGCATGATTTTTTGGGTTTTTAAGCCAAAAGTTATCTGGGGGAAATGTTTTGTGAGTGGGCACTCGTGTACAGCACACATCCACACAGGGCCAAGCTGTGTTGGACCGTTTCGTTCTTCAACCCAAATGTGCAGTTGCCCCATTTTCATTGCTATACTAGACATAGCTCACTGATGTCATAAGTTCTTTTGATAAATGGTAGAATGTCATTCACTTGACTTTTTTTTTCTCTCTGAGCCTGTCATAGAGAAGATATACCAGATTTTGCATTTGCCACAAGCAGAAAAAGTTGTTTGCATACAAAAGAACCGGAAGGTTTGACATAATTGCATTGTACAAGCCTGATCTTTGTACAAGTGCCTTTTGCTACATAACAAACCAACCCAAGACTTATTGGCTTAAAAATAATTTAATGCAATCTCTCCAAATTTTATGGGTTGACTGGGCTCAGCTGAAGGATTTTTGCATGGGATGTCTCATGGGATTGAAGTTGGCCACAGAGGGGGCTAAAGTCATTTGAAGGCAGGATACTGAAATGGCTTCTTCACGCCGATGTTTGGCACCACAGCTGGGAGGGCTGGATGGTGGAGGGCTGGCCAGGCTGGCCTTTTCCTCTCTCTTTGCATGGGCTGCTATAGTCACAGAGCAGCTGGACTTGTTAAACAGTAGACAGCTTCCCCCAGAGTAAAAGCTGCAAGGTTGCTTATGCCGTAACTTTGGAAGCCATACCAAGTGTCTTCTGCCACATTCTCTTGGTCACACATTCTCCATGGAAAGGGATCATCCAAGGTCATGAATACCAGGAGGTGTGATTCACTGGGGAGCTGTATTTGAAGAGTAGTTATCTTAGTTTGCTCTCTGCTTCCAAGAATTCACGTCCTTCCACATGTGAAATATATCCAACACTCCCTGTGAGAACTTTCCCTCTCCCCGAATCTTGTCTCATTCTGGCATCAAGTTCAGAGTTCTGGTTATCTATTGCTATGTAACAAGGCTCCCCAAAACTTAATGGCTTAAAGGAAGCTACCATTTTATCATGATTCTGTGGGTTGTTTGGGCTCTTCTGGGCAGTTCTGCGCCCTGTGATATTGGCTCATCCAGGGATTGGCTGGGCTGGAAAGTCCAAGATGGCTCACTGCATGGCAGCTGGCCGTTGATACTACAGTTCAGGTCTTTAACATAGAATGACAAATATCAGTGGACCTGGACTGCTTCAGACCTCCATCTGGACCAGAGTCAGGCTAATCTCAGCCAGTGGACACGTGACTCCCAGGAAGTTTCCTTCAGGCTGACAATATTTTTGTAATTAGTGGATAAGGCTACAGGGCGCCTGGGAACCAAAAGGGTGGGCGCTTCCAGAGCAATCTCTCACACTTACCCATCACTTCGACTCTCACCACTGCTTTAGAAACCACCACAGGGCATGTTTTCTCTTTCTCTCATGTTCTCTCTGTCTTCCACTCACGGTGACTAGTGGTGAAAGGACATGGGGGAAGACACGTGTACTGCAAAGGAGACCTGCCGATGCCCAGCCACTGCTGCCAGTGCTCGCCACACCTACCCAACATCTGCTTGGATCTTGTCTGCCCTCTTGTCAGAATCCATAAACACATGTGGAGTTCTCACAGTTCACCTGGGAGGGCACCTTGCTGGGTGTGGTGAGAACGAGAAAATGAACCAGAAACAGTTCCTCACTCTGAAGGGCTTACTGTCACGTTAAGGGAGAAAAGACAAACTTACAAATAGCTTGACCGTGCTGCGGAAAGCAATATGGGCTGTAAGGAAGGTGCAAACTGCATGGTACAGGAGGTCAGAGGACAGGAAATTCCACTTCTGCGTTCGGTCTTTGATTCTCCTCCTAGCTCCGGACAAATTGTTACATTTCACTCCAGTTTCCCCATATGGATAATGAGGAAAACACACCTTCTTTCACAAGTCTCACGGAGGAGCGTGGAGAGTCTGTGACAAGGTATCTGTGAAGGATTTGGGATTTTATTGTGGTAGAGTCCAAACACATCTTTAACCTTACAAGTGCTTGGGATGGAGAGGGCAGGCGAAGGGGTTTAGAGCTGTGTGCCTGTGTGCGCATGTGCGTGTGTGTGACTGCCACACTCCAAATGAGGCCTCAGGGGGTAATAAACAGAAGGCCTGCTGGGACCACCAATTTCTTTTTCCCATCTGTGAGGGCTGGGGCCCTGTGCTTCACACTGGGAAGGGTATTACCGAACTCTCCTCGGTCTTGTGGTGCAGCCGCCTTTAATTCATATTTGCATGTGTTGTGAGACCAGCCAGGCAGCTGAACACTGCCCAGGAGTGGAGCCTGTGATGATGTAGAGAAATGAAATCACTGTTTAATGAGAATCGGTGAGATAAGGTCCACAGATGGACCATTCGGAGGGCTGTGTTTGAACCACGGTATTCCATTCATTTTATAATACACCTGACTGTGGGCTTAAATTGCATTCTTGGAAAATTTAGCTCAGCATGACCAGTTCTTCTTAGAATAGCATCACTCACATAATGTTGTGCTCCATAAGCCTGTTGCATAAAAGGTTACCATGTAATTTTTCACATTATAAGTCTCCAGTGCTTCTAGAACTTATCTTCAAAATAGTGTGAAATGGCATTTCCTATATCCACAATTGTGTTTTGAAGTAAGTTCTAAAAAGCTGTGGTTACAAATTCCATGCCTTAGTTTACCCTTTGGAATTTGTCTTCCATTTTTAATAGAGTTATTTTTTTGTAAATCAATAAATCAATTTTCTTTTTTTAAATTCATTTTTGGTTTTAGAGACAGGGTCTTGCTCTGTCACCCAGGCTGATATGTAATGACACAATCATAGCTCACTGCAGCCTCGACCTCCTGGACTCAAGTGATCCTCCTGCCTCAGCCTCCCCAGTAGCTGGGACTACAGGCATGTGCCACCACCCCAGGCTAATATTTAAAATTTTTTTAGAGATAGTGTTGCCCAGGTGAGTCTTGACCTCCCTGGACTCAAGCCATCCTCCTACCTCTGCCTCCTGAGTTGTTAGGATTACAAACATGAGCCACTGTGCCTGGCTCCGTAAAGCAATTTTCTAAAAGAATATACCAGTGGTATTTTTGAAAATATCTTTTAATCTTTGATTAATGTTTTAATTGTGTTTTTTCCTTATTTTTATCCATGTAGTAGTGCATTGGACTCAGCACAGAGTTTAGAGTTAGACAAACTAGGGTCTGAATCCCAACTCTTCCCAATACTAGCTGTGATGGGCAAGTCACATAATGTTTCTAAACAATAATTTGTTTATAGTGTTGAAAGGCTTTGAGATAAGGTAAGTACAAAATACATAGCACACAGACTATCACAGGTAAGTACTTAATACCCAATTCTAGCTATTATTATTTTTATCAGGAAGAATGATAAAGTCTCTAGTTTAGACCCTCTAACCTAGCTATGCCTAGATCTTTGAAAATTTCACCTTACTGTGTTTCATCTGTATCTGTAGAATTACTCTTCTTAGCAGAAGAACCATTATGCACAGCTAATTTCAGGTTCATGAGTTCTTAAGCACAGTGGGAAACTAATAAATCAATTAAACATATATTTCATAAGAGATTGCTATATTTTCATGTGTATACATAAATATAATTTTCAACAATGAAAAGTAGCTTGTCATGAATAGCTTATTTCATGAGATAAAAAAAAAATAGGAAAAAAATAAACGACACCTAAAAATGCAATTCTGCCTAAAATAGATCCTCTTGAAATTCCACAAGATCATGTCTGTTATTTCAAAAAAAATATTGGATAACAAAATAGCCAGTCACAATGTGGGATATACTATTGGAACAAATTGTCGAGTGTTTTGAAAGGAAAGGAAAAGCTTTCTAGGAATTTCTAATCACAGAGAATTTAGACTGAAGGAATTTGTCACGGTGTTTTCTGAATAGGCTTAGAATTTTATATTGGATTAAAAATTGGTTTAGGGAGGGAGTGGCTCCTCAGAACTAAGCTCTTCCAGGCTCCCTCTTGCTTTGTTTTTGCCTGGGGCAGTATTTTTTGTTTGCCAAGACCAGCTGCTTCCTCGCTGGCCAGGTTTCCGTTTAGTGGCCCAGGGCTGCTTCTCTGATGTCCGGGAATTTGCCCCTCTGAGGTGGGACCGGGCAGCTGTGTGTCCCCAGGCTGGGCGAGGGGGCTGAGCTGCCCGGGGGCCTGGATGGCTGTGTTCTGCTGCAGCACTTTCTCCAGTATCCCTTTGTGGATCTTCCACAAATGTGACCTCTGCCAACCTCGCCTGAGCTCGTCAGCTCCTCTGCCTCGGGGACCCGGGCGGGAGACAGAGGAGGCTGGTGCAGCCTTAGATGCCAGCTATTTTTTTCCACATGGTCTCCGGGAACGGTTACTAATCACATCAGACCCTAAAACGATTTAAGCCTTTCCTATCTGCTAAGCATGAGATCCGCTGCTGGCACCCAAACAAATCCCACACTACCGCTACACGAGAACACACACATTTTTAAATGTTAGTGTAAAACGTACCATTAATCAACCGTCAACGAGTATCCATTCATTTATTACGTGCTGTGCTCGGTGATGTGAGGGAGACAGAGCAGAAAGAAAGCTCAGCCTTGCTCTGGAAGGGTTGTCAGATCACTGCGGGTAAACCTCGTCCTCCACCCCACCTGAGCGGACGCCTGTAGTACAGAAATGTTGTCATGGGTTGAACGGTGTCCCTGAAATTCATATATAGAAGTCCTAATCCCCTGTTTGTCAGAATGTGACCTTATTTGGAAACAGAGTTGTTGCAGATGTAGTTAGCTAAGGTGAGGTCAGACTGGAATAGGGCGGGCCCCTAATCCGATATGACTGGTGTCCTTATAAGAGGGGGAAATTGAAACACAGACAGGACACAGAACGCCATGCGAACACTGGAGTTAGCTGCCATGAGTCAAGGAGCTACTGGAACTAGCAGAGAGGCCTGGGGCCCATCCTCCCCTGGCGACTCCAGAAGGAGCAGGGCCCTACTGAAACCTGATTTCAGATTTCTGGCCTTTACAAATGGGAGACGATACACTCAGGTCTTTTACGCCATCATTTTGTGATACTTGGATATGGCAGCCTTGGCAAACTCGTACACGTGTGATGCATGTGTCCACTCATTTTTTGTCGGGGAGAACTGTCCACTCACCGTTGACTCGGATACAAAATCTTTCCTTCGGCTGACTCTCAGCTCCAGTGTCACCACTGAGAGAGGCCTTCAGGACTGCCTCATCTAAGAAGGACACTGTGCTTTCCTTCCCCGTGACCTGTTTCATTTGCTCATAGACTTGTCACTGCCTGACACCATCTTCCTTCCTTTCCTAGATTTTTTTTTTTTTTACTATTTTCCATACCAGAGCTTATGCCCCAGGAGGCTCCTGTCTGTTCTGTTCAGTGCTTGGCGCACAGTAGGTGTTCAAAAAATATTTGTTGCAAGAAGAAATAAATGAGAGAGAATTTGGGAAGTTTCAACTTTTAAATTAAAAGTTTCATTTGGGAACATAAATTTTTGTGTGTCGCCAGTGCTGTGCTTCCTCTCTTCTTCCCTTCCTCCCTCCCTCTTTCTTTCTCCTTCTCTCTTTTGGAGCTGAAGGAAAGTATCTGGACTCACCACATGGACACAGGCAACGTGGGCCCTGAGCTGCTCTTGTCCTGCTGGAGATGAGTGTGGTTTTGTTTGGCTTCCTACTTCAGTTTGTCTCCAAGCTGCGGAGGACACATAGTTGGCTCTCAGTCCTGCTTTGCCACCTCCCCGGAAGGAAACTAGAACTTCAAGTGAGGCTGAGCGTGACGGCCACAGGTCTCCCACACCAGGGCGGTTCTACCAGACCTGCCTCTCAAGGGGGGGGGTCTGCCAGGCCCCCAGCTGTGTAGGGCCAGGAGCAAAGGTGAGAGCCAATGTGTGGGCATATCTAAGCCGTCCAAGACCTCAGCAAGAGTGAGGAAGTGGGGCTTTGCCAGAGCCCTGAACTCCCTGCCTTTGAACACTCAGGCACACCTGAGAGGGACTCCCAAACACTATTTGGTCCCGGGATGATAATGTGGCTGTTTGTGCTCCCAGCTGGTGAATAAGGAAGGATTGGACAAAACGACAGGCAGTGGGTGGAGGAGGCTCCTGAGGAAATGCCTCAGATAAATGCTTCTGGGATAAAATCCTCAACCAGGGGGTGACAGTGGGAACGGAGACGAAGGGATTTATACAATAGCTGACACTACATTTGGTGGCTGAGTAAGTGCTACTTTCATTTATGTGGGACTTATATTTCTCCTACTTCTAGAAAGAATTTGAGGAGAATGCCACGTCGAAAGTGAGGGATGAGGAAAAAGAAGGTGTCCCTGTCTCAGGCCGGAAGAAGAGCTGGAAGGAGAAAGTATTTGCGAGCAGACAAGGTTATGTTCTGTTTTGGATCTGTCCCTCTTGAAGTGATGAAGGGACATTCTAATAGAAAAGTCTACTGGGCTACTGTAAACATATTACTCAGAGACTTCCTGTCTTTGATAGGCAGGGTGTCTGGAAAAACAAATCTATGTGATTAGCACAGAAATAGGAACTCCTTAATTTCTAGCTGTAGCTATTGTTTACTTCTCACTGCTATTCGGCGTTTTACCTTTGCTCCAAAGGAGTTGTAATTTTGAGTATCCTATGCATGTGTGCGCACTTGCACACACACACAAGCACACGAAGCCTATTTTCTGCAGTTGTATCCCAGGGTCTTGATACCAAATTGCTCACAGTTTTGCTTCCCTGTGTCCTGGGAGAGCCCTTTGGTGTTCTGTCTACACTCTGTGCGGCCACTGCACTTCAGGTCCCCGGCAGGCACCTCCACGTATCCTCCTGTGATCTCGCCCTCCTCTGTGGCTTGAGTAGCAGAAATGCGTTCCTGCAAGACTCACCCTTTTGCTGGGACAGATGGCTACACCCAGAGCCCATTCAAGTAACTTTTCTTCTGCCTGCCTTCATTCTCAGAGACGCTTTCAGTGTTCTCCTTGGAAAACCACACAAAACAATGCCAGATGTCCAGGGTGAGAGCTCAGCAAATGAGCACCAAGTTAGGACTTAGAAACAAAATAAAGAGATTATAGTTTCCAAGGTTGCTGATTCGTGAAAATGTCTAATTGGCAAGTGTATTCTCCTTAAAGATTCAGAAGACGAAGTGTATTGATTTATTATTCCCCTCTAGAACTGATCCTTTCATAGAATCCAAGAGAAGTTTTCATTTTTTTAATTTTCTATGTGAGTGTGTCGGAATTTATTAATAGAATATGCTTAACTTTCACTACTACCTAAATCTTAAACTCTCTTTGCTTTAGGCCCAAGAAAAAAGATATATTTCTTTTTTGTTTCTAAAACTTTATAAATATAATTTTTTAAAAAAATTACATAAGTAAAACATGCAAACAAAAGATAGAAGTTAGTGAGTAAATGTTGTTATTTTCTCCCACCCTTGATTTCTGTTCTTCTCTCCAGAGGTCGCCTGTGAACAGTTTGCCATGTAGCTTTGCATGCCTTTTTCTGGATATTTAAATACGTGTCTGGAATGCCCTGCCCAGGTGATCACACAGCTGGTCCTCCAGTTCAATTGCCATTTCCTTAGAGAAGCCATCTCCGATGACACAATCTAAATTAGCTTCCCCCCTCTCCCTACATCACCTTTGGCCTATCACCCTTTTGGTTTTCCTCATAGCATTTATTCCCATCAGTAATAGGCAGAATAATGCTACCTCCCCTACAAAGATATCCATGCCCCAATCCCTGGAATGAATGTGTTACCTTCCATGGCAAAGGAAACTAAATGTGGTATGATTACAGGTATGGACCTTAAGACAGGGAGATCATTCTGGATTATGCTGGCGGGTCCAATTCAATCACACGCATCATTAAAAGTGACGAACCTTTGCTGGCTGGGTTAGAGAGAAGAAGGACCAGAGATTCAGAGTGTGAGAGGGACTTGACCTGCCATTGTTGGCTTTGAATATAGAAGGGGGTGACCTCAGCCAAAGGATGCAGGTGGCCTCTAGGAACCGGGAATGGCCCTCAGCTGACAGCCAGCAAGGAAATGGGGACCTCAGTCCTACAACCACAAGGAACTAAATTCTGCCAACGACTCAAAGGAGCAAGGAAACAGATCCTTCCCAGAGCCTGCAGAAAGGAATGCAGCACCTTTCTGGGTGAGACTTGGATTGAACTTCCAACCTGCAGAATTGTGAGATGACAAATTTGTATTGTTCAAACTGCTAAGTGTGCAGTTATTAACAATAAAAAACTAATACACCATCTACATTATGTTGGTCTTTCATTGGTTTGCTTGTCTGTTGTTTGGCTGCCCAATAGAATGTGAGCTCATGGAAAGACACACTGTCTATTCAGCCCAGCACTTTACTGACTGGTGCAGTTCCCCGCATGCCGTAGGTGCTAATTATTTTGTTGTTGAATGAATAAATGAATGTGTAATGTGTACATATTTATATATGATATCAGGTTATACATATTGTTTTATGACTTACTTGCTATTTTTCACTTAATAGTATGTCTTAAATATCTTTCCATGTCAGTTCATATAGATATAACATATTCTTTTTAATCATTACACTACATACAACGTGTGATTGGATGTATAATCATTTTGTTAACCATTCCCTTATTGATGAACATATAAGCTATTTTCAATTTTTCACTTTGCGCATCTCTGGGCACATGTCCACATATTGCTATGAGATAGAAATGAAGTTTTTGGGTCAAAGCATAAGTTCTTTTAAGTTTGATGGACATTGCTAAATTGCCCTCTAAAAATGCCTATACCAAGGGACCTCCCCAATAACTGATTATGAAACAAACTGTTTCCCAACACTCTTGGTAATGTTGGTCTTATAAATCCATTTTTTTTAATGACTTGTAGCTAAAAATATCTTCTTGTGTCTTAGCTTTTGCGTTTCCCTCATTGTTACTAATGTTGAACTGCTTTTCTTAAGTTTGTTAGCTATTTGTATTTCTTTTTCATTGACTTGGGTTCTAGTGTCAGCATTTAAAGATTTGAATGACTATAGCACTTACTAATTGTGTAACTTTGGGCAAATTTCTAAATTTCTCTTTGTCTTAGTTTTCTTTTTTTTTTTTTTTTTTTTTTTAATTTTTTTTTTATTTCAGCTTATTATGGGGGTACAAAAGTTCTGCATAGATATATTGCCCATGTCCCTCCCATTCCCCCGAGTCCGAGCCTCAAGCGTGTCCATTCCCCAGACAGTGCACATCGCACTCCTCCTGTAGGTATACACCCATCCCCGCCCCCACCCCCGTCCCCCCCAAGTCAAAATGGAGATGATAATGGTATCTGAACAAAAGGACTATTACGTATGTTAATTGAGTTAATATATTAAAAATGCTTAAGATATTGCCTGGCAAATAGGATCCTATCAATCAATATCACTTATATCCTTGTCCATTTATTTTCTCTTGCATTACTTTATTATAGATTTGCAAAAACTCCTTATATATTATATATATATTATTATGTGGTATAAAAGAGAACTTTTTATATTATATAATATAAAACACATTTATTGCAAATATTAATATGTTCTCCAAGTTGCATGCCTTTTAGCTTTAGTTGTGGTGTATTTCATCTTAAAGAATTTTAAAATTCTTTCCAATCTGTCCATCTTTTTCTTTATATAGGACATATAGAGCATTATATTGTTGCTTAAAAAGACATTCCTAATCACAAGATTATAAAAGCATCCTCCCATATTTTCTTCCTCTATGTTTATATAATTTTTTTGTGTTTAGCTCTTGAACTGCTTTGAGATTTATTTTCCTATAAGGAGTGACGTAGGAGTCAAGCTTTCTTCCGATGTGCAGGCACAGTTTTCCCAGTGCCATTTGTTGCGTACATTCTGCCCTTTCTCCAATGATTTAAAATCATTGATTGACTTTGTGTTTTAAATTCACACATATATGAGACTTTTCTATTTATTCCTTTCTTTTTATTCTTTTTTGTCAATCTGGAGCGTACTCCTACACAAATACCAACCACACCATTTTAATTTACATAACGATATAGTATATTTAGTGCTTGGTAGTGTAAGTTCACATCACTATTTTTTCCCTAAATTTTCTTGGATATTTAAAGGTCTTTTCTGCTTTATGTGAACTTTACAATCAGTGTGTTAAGGTTATTTTGCTTTTTTTTTACCTTATAGAATAATTTGGGGGGAATTATTACATATGAAATGTTGAGTCTTTTATTACATTTATTATTAGGTCTAATATTAGTATTTTGCTGTTATGATAAGATATTTTGTTCATTACATTTTCTAAGGGGACATTGTTGATAAATGAAGATGCTAGTGATTTATGTATGTTTATCTTGTACCTGACGGTCTTATTAGCTTGTATTAGCTAGAACAGTTTTCTAGTTGATTCTTTTAGATTTCTGAGTACATAATCACATCATATACAAATAATTACAGCTTTATCTCTCTCCATTTTCCCATCTCCTTTCTTGTCTTTGACTTGTTGTATTGGCCATATGGTTGTCACACTTGATGGCATAATTTCTTGTCCTTTCCTTGACTTAAATGGAGGAGGTTTTATTTTCCTCTTTACTCAACTAAATTTGCTCATGTATAAATAGATTTTTAGATTTGCAATGGCCTTTTAAAAGACATATTGATATATAGAATGGAGGTCAGCAAAGAATGTGCTCTTTTGTACAGGGATATGGGGAGAAGGAGGGAGGAGGAATGGAAGTAAACGGTGAGGAAAACAGAATGAAAAAGGAGAGAAGAAATAGGAGATGGAGAATATTAAAGCAAAACAAACAAAAACAGAAGAGTGCATGTTTCCAGACTTCAATAGTAAAATGATGGCTGGACTGCTTCTTGCCTTTTGGGTGGAAGAAGGGACATATTTGGCAGGTGGAAGGGAAAGCAGATGACAGGCCCTATATGTGAATGACTGTGGTGGGCATCCTCATGGCATCAGGACTGAGATGGAATGGTGGGTAAAGCATTAACAGCAAAGCTCTCCCAACACACTGCCAGAAACTCTGTGCCCATCCAAGCAATGACAGTGCCCTGCTCAAATACCACTTGACATCGTTGACATGGTACAATATACAGGTGTGACACGGTCACCTGAGTGCTTAAGACTGGATGTGCAAGTCTGGCTACAGAAACAGCCATGGAGTTATCTGCACATTTTCCTTTGTAGAGTCCATAGGTACTACACCCTTCACCAGTCTGCCACAGAACACATTATAGAATGCTTTAGAATGTTCTGCCAGTGTTCACCTTTCACCAAGCTGGCAAACTCCTTGTAGAAATATAAGGATTTTACTGTATAAACAAAATTAGAATGACATAATTCCAGTTTCCTTCAATATTTTAATATTATATTACAGAATGTCTTATGTGCACTGCTCCCTCTCTGAAGGTGCCAAACTATGACACCTGAGTATTTCCATGTCCACGTTATTTTGAGCATCTTTTCCTATAATCACTATTTTATTCCTTCAAATCATTTACTAAGCAACCTGTTTTTTCTTTCTCAAATGAATCTCCCTCAAAGTTCTTTTCTCTGGAGCTGTCACTCTTCTTTGTATAACTTTATCATGGCACTTACATTGCTGTTAATGTCAGTTACCCTCCTAGACAGTGCTGTCTCTGGGGGCTGACACTGTGCATTTTTGTCTTTCCTTTTCTCATTCTTAACACAGTGCCGGCATACAGAAAGTGATCAATAAATTTATTGGATAGATTGATATGTGAAAGAATAAAGCAAGATAGCACATTTAGATGTGACTTTCTTAGGAACAGTCTCAAGGTAACGGTGAGAGTGGCTTTACCATGGCAAACAAGATGATGGAGGAAAAAGTTCTGCCAAATATATTTTAGTGATTTTGCTTAATAAAACACTTCCTTGATTAGTCATATGAATATCGGTTGATATGTATTGATACCGCTATGGCGTCTACTATCATCATCTTCATTAAAACCACTGGACTATTAGATAGCACTTTGGGAGGCATGGGAGCTTATGTAATGATGCCTAACCCATTGTTTCCCTCATTATTCCTGTGACATTTCAGGTGGTGGGGCATTATTTCTATCTGGGCTTTGTGTGTCTGGAAAGTTGTCCTTCCTGGTGCAGAGCTGAGAAGGTCCTCTTTCCGTCTATGTCCTTTGTGTGTAGGCATCACACCAACTCAAGTGCAGGGTTCTTGCAGAGAGGTCAGAGGTCACCTGGCTGCTGGTGGGGAAATGTTCCAAGACTCCTTGGGAAAGGACACAGGGACACTCACAGGGAGGGGAGTCGGCCGGGAGAGTTTCCACTCATTTTTAGGTACCAGTTCCCTTGACTCCTGCTCTGGCTGGTTTCCCTTTAGGGCCTCTGAGTCTTCAGAACAGATCAGTAAGCACCACAGGCCACTCGCCTGTGCGTACACCTGAATGCGCCTCCTCATTCCCAGAGAGCTCTTGGGAGGGGAGGGAGGAGAGAGCACTGCTCGCTCTTTCTTAGTGGGGAAAATGAAGCAGCATTAATATTGACACAGAATTTGCAAAGAAAGCCCAATATCCTAAAGGACAGATTATAGATGCATAAAATCTACACTTGAAGAAAGGTACCTTACAAATAAATTAGGTTAATCCTCTTATTTTACAAAGGAGAAAATTGATACCTAGAGATCACACAGGAGTAGAATCAGAAGTAAAACTCAGCGCCCACAGTCCGGGACTCGTTTGATTATACAGTGGCTTGGATTACATTATTCAGTGAATATTAACATCATTTTGTTATAAAATTATTTTCCAATTTTTGAAGGAGGCAAGGTGTGGGTTTATTTCTCATCCAAGAATAAGCACTACAATTTCAAGATATGGTTTTGTGAAATCTGCTATTTTTGTTACTGGATTATATATTAGTCATACTTTTCTGGAAGAAATGGGGACATTGGGTAATGTGCAAAACTAATCTATTATTTGAGAATGCAAATTTAGCCAAATGTGGCAGCACAGAGAACAGAGATTAGGCATTGGTAGGCCTGGATTCCAGAGCGAATCTGCCCAGCTTTCTGTGGGGCCAGAAAGCACCGCTCAGCTCTGGTCACTCATCTGTGAAATCCTTTCTTTATCCTGCAGGATCTTGAAGACACACTCGAGAAAAGAGATGTCAAAGTGCTGTGAAACATACTTTCTCCATAGAATGGAATTACAGTCCTCAGTTATGGTAAGATGCACAGCTATTAGCTTAAGACATATTCCTGAGGACTTTGTTCTAAAGTGCCAAATATTACCGTATTTGTATTGCTGAGAGGCAAGTCTTCCCAACTGTTATTAACTTTGGGAAGAGCGTTAATGAGGGAAAGGTAGGGAAGCAAGGATGTGGATTTCCACTCCCTGCCGGACTGTCTCTTCCACGTCACACACCTGCCCACTGCCTGGGCAGTCAGTGAAAGCCAAAGTTAAATCTCAGGTCTCTGAAACTCAAAACGCTCAACTCTTTCACTCCAGAGCATCCACTTTGTCAAGTACAGGAAATCTCTCCGTGTATAATGTCATTAGTTTCTTCAATTTGCTTAAAAGGAATTCAAACACTTTGGAGGCCAGGCATGATGGCTCACACCTGTAATCTGAGCACTTCAGCATCTTCCCGAGGTGGCAGGAGGATCACCTGAGGCCAGGAGTTCAAGACCAACCTGGACAACATAGCAAGACCCCTTCTCTATAAAAAATAAAAAAATTAGTTGGGCCTTGTGGCACATGACTATAGGTAGTCCCAGCTACTCAGGAGGCTGAGGTCAGAGGATCACTCAAGCTGAGGAGGTCAAGGTTGCAGTGAGATACATTAGAGCCACTGCACTCCAGCTTGAGCAACAGAGTGAGATCCTGTCTCACAAAAAAAAAAAAAAAAGAAGAAGAAGAAAGAAATAAAGAAAGTAAGAAAGAAAGAAACAAAGAAAGAAAGAAGAAGAAAGAATTCAAACATGTTGGTTTTTATTTCACTTCTGAAATTGTTGAGAGAGGATTGGGGAGGATTGTCCTATTTTAAGCATCTTTAATAGGTAAGATATTCTATGTATTAGGGCTGATCTACTCTGCCTGAAACGTGTTACTCAGAGTGACAGAGGGTGGGTTAAATGAGACTAAGGAAGAAAAGAAGGCAGCTGATCAGAAAGGCAAAACAGTCAGCGTGACCCGAAGACTCCCGGGCCAGCTGCTTAGCCGGCTTTGCCCAGTAGATCAGGTTGCCGGCCCAACTCTAGCTGCTTTGTCTTAACAGAGGGAAGACATTTCTGAGCAACAGGTTGCTGATCCACGAAGCACACTGCACATTTTATCATCATAAGCAGGCAGCTCTTTCAACACTTTCCCTGTCACCATACAGGTCACTGTGTTTCGTTTTTGTGACACATTTTCCCCCTCATCTGCCCTGAGTCAGATGGTAGAGTGAGTAGGTAAATGGTCTTAGCTGCCCACATAACTTTTCCATTTTTATTTTTTTTTTTCTGGTCAGGGTTGTTTCTATTTCTGACAGTTCAAACAGTTGTTCACATAAATCAGTGGTAAAAATCTCTCTGTGTTAGCAGGCAGTGAAAGGATTAAATCATCTTCCATGAAGTCACTTATGTTGCCCCGTCACTGATGGTATATCACTTCTTTTTAGCTCTTCCTTTGGCGAGGCAAGGATATCTATATTAGGTAGATGACAAATGAACTGCACTCTTATCCTCTTGTTAATACAGCTGGGACTCTGCCCAAAATCATACACCACCACTGACAAATCACTGTAATAATCACAAGCCTAAGCTTTAATTTCTTGGACCATTTTTACAAAGCTTTCATGTTTCAGCCATTAAGATGGACAAAACCGATTGTTTTGGAAAAATGTCTGGGGCTTATAGCTTTCTTACTTGGGGTCTGAAATGTATTGTTCGGAGCCTCAGTCCTATTGCTCACGCTAATGCATGGCCCCGGGAAAGTCTCTCTATTGCCTTGTGCCTCAGTTTCCTCATCTATATCATTTCTCATCCCCAGTATCTAGGGCCGAACTGTAATTTAAGGTATTATTGACACTCAGATGTTTACTTTTAAATTGAGAACATGTACTCTTTCTTTCAGAAGGCATCTCTGAAAATGTAAGAATTCAAAATTATATCCTAAAAATAAAACATGTAGAGATTTGTCCCTGAAGAATCTCCTCGAGAGAACCACTTTGGCTCCAATACAAGCTGCTGATCGCTACAAACAAATATCTAAAAAAGGGAATGAAAACTGCGAGAGGAAACAAGCCTCTGATGGGCAGAGAGGGCCCAGTATACCTTGTCCTGTTCCCCAGAGAAGCCACTTAGTTATTCTCATCAAGCTGGGCCCGGGAGGGAGGCAAGTTTTGTTTCTGACGATGCTCTATGCTCCTTTTCTTCTCTTTGTAGCATGTCCTCTCTTCCCTTGGGCCTCTACCACTGGGCAGCCAGTGCCCTCAGGGAGCTTCCCAGGTCTCCCTAAGTGTCCTGCCTGCTCCTGTTACTCCTGTTACTCCAGGGAGGGCCTCGAACTCTGGGTTCAGTCTAACCCTGTTTCCCAATAAAATTACCCCCGTTCTGTCACTTTCCTACATGACCTTGCCAAGTCATAGTAACTGTTGTACAGTAGGTGAAATCATGTCCATTTGATGAGGGAATGTTGTCTTAATCTAAAGGAGGAATGACTGTGGGTCATACTCGACACTGTGACAGAGAGCTCTTTGGTATTTGATCAGATCTGATCAAATTCCCAAAAGACACAGAAATCTGGTCCTAGTGGGCCTTCTGCTAGGTCCCAGGAGGACACAGGACTCTAGATTCATCCCAGCATCTCAAAAAGACAGAAAGGTAACCAGGAGCTTGTGCAACTGATAACCACGCACCCCTCCCCCCGCCATGTCTCTGAGCAAGGGGCCAGGCCGAGGGGTTCAAGCCCAGCCCGCCATGAGTTTCCAGGAAATGACTGACCCAGAAGCCACAAATGCTTTCAGAAGCCCTGGAATTAGAAATGGTAATGAACTCATAAATGGGTGAGGGGGAAGGATTAGCATGTGAGCTGCCCATTTCCATGGATACAAGGCTCCTTTCATTTATTTTTACTGGGCTTTTACGGGGACTCAGAGCTCCAAATCTGATAGGACATCTGTGCTTCATTAGCTGTGTTTCATTAGGTTTATAATGTGATTTAAACGGACCCCTCAAAGCTGCAACAAGGGAGGCTCCTGAGAGTCCCAAGTTCCTGGCCTTGTCTTACCAGGGCCCACGAAATGGCTGCATGAATGGAGACGAGTGTTTGGAGGTCACGGGGCCACTGGAAGATGGATCTCAGGCTAGGCTGAGGTCAGACACATCTTTTTCTCTACACTTAAAGATCTTAGAAAGGGGGCCTGCTAAACCCAAGAGCCTCTCCACAGGGAAAAAGAAGAATTTGGCTGTAGGGCCTAGAAGGCTCCGCTACTTCCAGCAGTCTGGGTACTCTCACCCGCCCCTGCAGCCTTCCCTCTTCTCTGCCTTGGAAGTCAGCACAACAGACACGTGTTTTCTAGGTTGAGGGAGGAAATGTAAGCGTGATGGCAGTTTGGTGGACTGCAACAGGAAGCAGGAAGCAGCCACTTTTTGAGTGTTCCCTCCAGCAATGATTAAAGTAGAAGCAGGTAGTCAGTCACGTGACAGGTCTGAACTGTACAAACTGGGTATCACACTGCTCTGAGAAGAGTTGCTATGGTAACTCAGACAGAGATGGAACAGCAGTAAAGGAGAGCTGCCCTGAAAGCAAATGTTATTGATTAAATGAAATTTTTTTTTAGGGGGCGGGGTGGGAGGTGGGCAGGGATGAGAATGGGAGCAGGAGGCAGGTGAACCCACCGTAAGGACCACATGGAGACTGCGGTTTGGTTGTAGGTTGACAAAGCTCGTCGGGAGTTCTCATAGCGACTGGAAGTTCAGTGATCATCTGCACAAGCTACCGTTTCTGTGGCTGAACTTTTTGATGTCAACATTATATAGTACATTCATTGTTTCTTAAGAAAATCTATGATGTTGGAGCCAGGTGGTATTTATGATGATAACCTGAGTTCAAAACCCGGTCATTGGAAGCAGGATTATCTTCCTGCAGGGTTTACCAACGTGTCCACTAAGCAACCTGGTCATGTCTGACTGGGGCCCATGTGATGCCTTCGGTTGCTCACATTGCCATCGCAGAGGTGGCCGTTTGGTTTAGGAGGTAGGGTAGCCCTGTACACGTGTCCTGATTCCAGTTCCGAATGCATTCTCCCTGTGAACTTCTCCCATTGTGACCTCTCTGCACTTCGTCTCTGGAGAAAACAGCATCGAGAAAAGAACTCTGCCCTACTTTTCAGGATAATTATGAGAAATAACTTATTAATGATCATAAAGCCACTTGAAAATACAAGCTCTTCACAAATGCGAGATGATGAAAAATGCATATGGATAACAATAACAGCGATCACATCAAGGCCACTGGGAAAGTTGCTGGAGTGTGCACCAAGGTCCAAAGGGAGAATAAGGACCTATGAAGAGGAAATATCCCTTGATACCAAGTAAGAGATGAGGATAGCAAGATGCTCTGGACTTCCTGAGCTGTCATCTGTGTGTGCAATTCACTTTAATCTACGGGGACACATTGCAAATTTGGCAAAAGCGATTTTTTTTTTCCTTAAAGGAGTTGTTGGTCTAATACTCATTATCCTCAGCATGCCCTTGTCTTTACCATGAGCTGGTTGGAATGACCTTCTGAAATAACCAGCACCCTCACTCCTGAGGCTGATGACCTTCCCTTTGTCCCCTTGTCTTCCCTTTTTGCAGCGAAGCTGTACAATACAATACAGCCCTCTGCCAGCAGATCTGTTACTAAAGGAATTCATGCATCTTGCATCTTGAAGATGCATTATTAATGCCTGGACAAATCACATCAGGTGAAACCCAGCAAGTCCCTGGCACTGAGAAAAAGGAACAAAGGCCGGTTTTACAAGAGAGCTATGGATGAGACAAATTATAACAGCTGGGAGTTTCTTGTAAGTAAGACGGCATAAAAACCAGAAATGCTAAAATTGTGTGCACAGACAGCAACTTTGTATTTCTGCGGTAAAACAGATTACACATGGTGCTGGAAGAAAGCCACTCTAATTGTGGCTTCGTTAAAGTCACGGTGCTGCAGCTCTTTGAATTTCCCAACAAAAGGGGCCAGCTTGCTGGTGACCAAATTACTTCCAAGCACAACCCCAGGCTCTTGTACGTGATTTCCGAAGTGGACTAGGAAGGATGGATTTTTCTAACAGGGCCAGTAATCAACTCTGTCTGCACAGGGGAAAAACAAAATGTGGCTTGGGAGAGTCCACCAGGGAACTCTGGGGCAAGGGAGGCCAGCAGGGATTGGGGGGTGTCTTTCTTGTCATCTCTCCTGGCCATGGTGGGGGATGCCTGGATAGTCTGGCGTGAGACAGCAGTTTGCTTGTGTGTGATTCATCCTCCTGCATGAGAACTCGCAGATCCTTTCGACTCCTAAACTGGGTGATTGGAGACAGATAAATATCAGGTTTACTTCAAATGGATTAGAAAAGGCCATGAGTGCACAATCATTTAGCTGTGCAGATCCATGACTGGGCTAGTTCCCAGTGGTCACTAATGACACGTGAGCTGCTTCAGCACTGATGAGCTTCCCTGCTCTTTTTCTGTAGGGGCCACGGCAGGGAGGATTTGTTTTAAATTGTGGACAACAGCTAAAGTTTATGATGACATTAAAGGCAGGCATTTTTCAAAACTACTTCTATATAATCAGTTCATTAAATAAGATTTCTTTGACATCTTGAAAGAAATAATATTCTTTTTAAATATGAGAGCTGCTGATGTGTTGAAGAAAGGGGCCGGTGGTTTCTGTGTGTGTGTGTGTGTGTGTGTGTGTGCGCGCGCGTGCGCACACTTGTGCCTCATGCACACGAGTCTCTTGTGGTTTCTGTGTAATATCGCCCACATTTTCTATTTGGAGAATCAGTTTCCCTTACATGTACTCAACAACAAACATGAAACCACCTAATTATATTTTCATAATCATGATTAAAAACCATCTAAATTATCCTGCTTGATGTACTCAAAGTTTGTTGATTGCTTTTTGATGTATATTGGAGCTTTATGCAAAGCCACATCAAATGAGTTGCTTCATAATGAAATAAAGGGAAAAACCCTTTAATATGCATGTGCACTTACTTAAAATATACATATATAATTCATACTTGGCTAATTAACCAGCATCAACACAAAATCCATGACCATGAAATAATTGTGGAAAGGCTGATTACCTTCAAATAGTACATTAATTTCCACTTCATATATATATATATATATATATATATATTTTTTCCTTGTACAATATTCAATTTACCTTTTACAGAAGCCACTCAATCTTTTGGACCATCAATGCCTCAAAGTATTTTTGCACCTTCTGAGAAAGAGCTGTGAGATTAGAGTTTGAACTTCAGAATTAAATCCTATAACAGGAGTCACATATAAATGCTCCCCTTCCCTAACATCTGTTCTCTTGGACAGTCGAGAGAGTCTGAGCCAGTTGACATGAAGGAACAGGAATAAACAGAAGTCCAGTGTGGTATCTTCCTGCTGATCCTTCACAAAATGAACAAATGTCCCTTTCCCTCTTCCTGGGGGACAACAGTGTACAGACTCCTCATGGTTTTCCTTTTACACTTATCAGTTTATCCCAGGGCAGGGCAGGAAGAACTGACTTTTAGGCCTTTTTCTCAAAGCACCTTTTTGTGTTTGTGGAAACATTGTGCTCTGGGCTTTCAAATTACTTTGATTTTTACCCTCAAATTTCATCCAATGTTTAAAACATGCACAGGTTATTTCTAAAGAAGGTGCTTGTAACTGTTTACTAGCAGGGTGTTTCACACTGTTTAAGTCCTCACAGTATTGGAGGCCTGTCTGTTGCTTTTGGAGACCTTGGTTTGGAATAAATAGGCAGTTGACAGGTGAGGCAGTGTCTGCAAAGGGTGTAAATCAAAGGGGAGAGATGAAACGTGTTTTCTACGTTCAGATATGCTGTGATGATAGGTTAAATAAAAAGCCAAACTATGGAGGCTTTTCAATTATAATGTGAGGAAATACTGGCTCATTGATTCATTCAACAAACTTCAAGTACCTGTGGTTTGCCAGCACAGAGTAATTCTGAAGGGTATTGGTAAATCAGAGAAAACTGAGAGGTGAGGAAAACTGAGATGGGAGAAGTTATGCAGAAAGAGACCCAATACAATATGCAAATTGATATAGTAGGGATTTATGCAAAGGACTGTGGGAAGATGGAGGAAGAACTTGTAGACATGTGGGACTAGGCTTTATTGAAGGGGAGTAGGATGTCTCACCATTAAAGGCATTCCAGGCAGAGGAAATGCTATGTACAAAGATCAGAGGTGTGAGGGGCACACGTGTGAGGGTGCATTGAGTGCTTACAGGTGACAGTCCTGCATATTAAGATATGAGCTGGGAAGAGGCAGGAGATCAAGTGAGAAAGGCAATAGGCCAAGTGGGAAAATGTTTATGCTTTGCACAAAGAAATTTGGACTTTATCTCGTAGCAAAGATGAAATTGGAGAATGGAATGATCAGATTTGTATTCTTGGAAGTTAAATCTCTTGAAGTGTGGAGGATGAATTGCAAAGTGGAAAGGAAGATTGGCAGAAGGGAGCACAGTCAGGAAGTTATTGTAAGAGCTCCGGAGAGCATGGATGAGAGCCCGGGACAAGACAGTGACAGCGAGGACAAAGAGGAGAGAGAAGTCCTTGACTTCTGTCCCTGTTCAAATCCAAATGACCACAGTGGTTAAAGCCCCTCTTTTACATGAGCCACAGACTTTGGCCACACAAGACTCTTATCAGTTCCTGCCCTGCTGATGCCTTTGCAAATGCTATTCCTTCTGTGTGACTCATGCCTGACCCCTTGTCCAGCCAGCTAACTTCTACTTTTACTTGAAGATTCCCCTCTAGCATTATTTCCTCTGGCAAGCCGTTCCCTCTTGTCTGGACTCCCATAAAACCGGACGTATCTCTAATGAAGCAATGACCACAATACCTGGCACTTGGCTCTGGTCTCCTTCAGGGTGGGGGTAGGGGGCTATGCTTTGCAATACATGTCATCAAAGTGGCCGTCATGCAATGGGCACTCTCTGAAATGAACAAATGCAGCAGTTTAATTGTTATTTCATCAAATAGTTCAACAAAAGAAAACACCGCAGCTGTCATCCTAGGAAACGTTGCTGGGTAAAGCTGTCCTGTTGATTCTGGACCTGTGGACCGTAGCTACAGAGCGCAAAGTCTTGGTGATTTCACAATTTTGTGGTGATTTAGATTAATATAAACCACCAATAGAAATAAGAAAGGCCTTAAAAATTCACTGTCATCTTGGATACCACATATATAAGGCACATATATATATATATATACACACACACATATATATATATATAATAAATGCAGAGAACCAGGCCAAAAAATCCCCTTTAATACCACCTGTCTGTATTCTTATTTGACCAACGCAACCCAAATGTCGGTTATCTGTCCACTTTTCTTTACATTGTGGAATCACAGAAACTGAATTTTACTGAGTTGGCTCAGCCCCTTAAGTACATGTAGGGCTACATTCTTGGGTTACATGCTGCCATAAAGTCTTAAAATATGATGTTGTTATTATTATTTTTTCTTTTCATAATTTACTTTAGGAAATGCAATGATTGATATTCAGTGAATGAAATGAAATATAATTTCCTTTTCCTCTGGTACTTTGTGCTGTCTTTTCTTTTCCTGGCCAATGTTCCTCTTGGAGTTATTACCACGATGACTGGATTCCATGGTTTTTGACCATAGATGTTTGCTTGTAATGTCCCAAAATGGCCTAGTTGTCCCGAGACCCAGGATTTGTTGCCTTCAATTGTTTCTGCAAAGAGTCCTCAAGGCAACCTAGACTGGTGGAAATAACAGTAAACTGTGTCTGGACTCTGTCCCCAAATAACATGATGACTTGAGAAGTCACCTCAACCTTTGGGACTGTGCTTCTTTCTGTGAAACAGGGTGGTTGGACTAAATATCTTTATTGTTTTTTTTTTCTTTTCTGTAAGTTCATGCTTTTTATTGAGGCCCTCTCCTCCCCAACTTGGGGTCTTTTTCTTCTCTATTGTTTACTCTGACATGTGGAAAAGAAGAGAAAAATAGGTGTTTCTGCCTTTTGGGGAAATGTGGGCTCTTTCTTTTTTTTATTTTTAAATTTCAGAATATTATGGGGTTTGGTTTATTATAATATTTGGTTTATTGTTCTCTTCACTTCAGAAACAATTTACATTTATCATAGCTATTTATTTATCAACATTTATTAACTGTCAGCTTGGGCAAAGCCCTGTTCTAAGCAAGATAGGAGATGCCAAGAGAATTAAACCAGCTTTCAGGAGGTCACTGTTTAGCGCAGCTATTAATATTTTGCCTCTGGAATTTTGGGGCTGGGAGTTTTTATTTTTTGTGAGAACTGACCCCATTTGATAGTAAAAGGTGCTATGGCTTTGAGTCTAGAGTAGAGATAGAAGGGAGTTTATAGGTTATCTAACTGAATTTCCATTCCAATGTACGAAATACCGTATGGACGATCTGGTTTTGGGACTCTTCTTGAATACTTTCAGAATGAGGGAATTATGACTTCTGAAGGAATCTTAAAGATTCCTAATTGTAAGAAAGTTCTTCCTGATACTGAGATAAAAACTCCATCTCTGTAACATACAAATGCTTTTTATTCTTTTATTTACTCATTCATTCCACCAGCACGTATTTATAGAGCACAGTGCATGTATGGGGTGTGGTTTAGACCCTGAGAATAAAACAATAAAAAAGATAGACTTGGTCCTTGCCTGTGGATCTTGCATTCTACCTGAGAGGTAGGTGTTGCAACATAGAGGAAGGGTATCAACTCTAAACCTGAATGATCAGAGAGGTTTCCTCAAGAATGCCCTAAGCTGAGATTTGAAGGATGCAGCAATGCTCAATGATTTTAACCCCTTATGACAGTCTTTGAAACACTTGAAGACAGCACTTCCCTAGAGTCCTTTACTCTAGGCTAAACATAAAACAATTCATTCATTCCTCATTTCCAGATCAGCATCTTCTAATTGATTCATTCAGTCACTTTCTTAGGAAATAAGTGAGATTTGTTTGGCCTAACATCTTCTTTAGTGAACCCATTTTGGTTCCTAGCAATAATCATTTGTCTCTCAAAGTGCTTACAAACCATCTATTTAATTATTCATTAGGGAATTTAATTGGGTATCACTATCAAGATTTATTAGGAAGTGTTTACTATTTAAAAATTAAAATTTTTGCTTATTTGTAGTTTTTTGGCCTCTCTGATTCTACAGGATTTCTCAAAAATTACTGACAGTGGTTCTCCAATTGTATTTGCTGACTCTTTCTCCTGGGAGTAATTATCTGAGTCTCGATGCAATTTGCCCATCATCTCCACAGTCTTACTCTTGGGTTGTGTCTTAATTATAGTCCTTCTTCTTTTTTCTGTTTGATGGTCACCCTCTTTGGTGAAGTGGATTGTTTTGTACCACCTGATAATATCGTACCACTTTTGCAAAACAAAGACATTATCCTTTTTATTTTTCACCTTTTTTATTTCAAACACAGCACAATAAATGCATTTCTGCCTTTGCATTTTTCACCAGGCTAAGTTCACTTCTGGCCTTGGCCTTTGTGGCCTTCTTGTGGGTTCCCTGTGTCCCCCTCCTACTCCTCCTCTGAATCTTTGTTTTGTAATTGTCCTTTCCTTTTCACTCACATGCTTTTAAAAAAAACTGAACTTATTAGAGGACATGCTAAGCAGGTACTGGGGATTTCTTCCGATGTTTCCTCTTTGTTAATATTATTCATAATTATATAATCAGATTTTCATTTTTAGTGCCTCCAATACTTCCTGGGCCACATTTCCTTTTAGTGTTGTACTTCCCCTGATTTTATTTAAAAAAAATTCTCTTCCAAAATCTAAGATGCACTAATCTTACGGTATAAAGAAAGGGGAAGAGAATTAGTATTTATTGAGTACTTACTATCTTCTGTGTCCAAGTTATGTATCTTATGCATCCTCTCAACCCTGTTTGGGGTTGGTCTGGTTGTTCCAATTGTTCAGATGAGTAAACTGAGACTCAATATGTTGTCCAAGCCTATGAAGAGCGAAGCTGGGATTTGAGCCTGGATCTGTCTGCCTCCAAAGCTCCCTCTATTAATAACATACCACAGGCTAATTACTCCCATTCACAGGCACGTCTATCCTCTCTTTCATGTTCCACAGAATATGGAATGTTAGTATTATACCTCTTGAGAAAGAATTCATTCTCCTTGAATGGAGATTCACAGGTACAGTGCTATAGTTTCTTCTATGTATCACATTGTTCTGCTCAATGATATCTTGACATAAAATTTGGTCTTCTGTAACTTCCTTGTAAATTACTATAGATTTTTTTGTAGCACACGTGACTAGTGAGCACATTGTATGAAGGAAGAACACTTAGGAACAAAAGAACCTAGTCAAAGCCCTCAGCATCTATTAACATATTAGTTATTTATTAATTACTATGTAATAATATTGTTACAAACTCAGCCACTTACAACAGTGCACATTTATGATGTTACAGTTTCTGTAGATGAGGAGTCTGGGCACAGCTTGGCCGGGTCCTCTGTTTCAAGGTGGTGTTAGCCAAGGCTGTGGACTCATCTGAGACTTGACCAGGGAAGAGTCCACTTCCAGCACTCAGCTCCTTGCAGGCTGCCGGACTGAGGCACCTTCTTGCTGCCTGTCACCTGGGGACTGCCCTCCTTTCTTCACCATGTGGGCCTTCCCAGTGGGCTCCTTGCTTCCATGAAGCCAGCAGGGGGAGATTCTTCTCACAAGACAGGCACTGTGACCTTATATAATGCAATCGCTTATGTGGAGTCAGAACATCCATCACCTTTGCCAGATTCCATTGGTTAGAAGCAGCTCACAGTCGCACCCACACTCAACAGAAGGGAATGACATCAGGGCATGAATTCCAGGATCTAGAATCATGGGGACCATTTCAAAATATATTTGGCACAACATCCATTCTTTTGGATATCAAGATGAATTTTATCATTCCCTGAGGATTTTCCTTGTCAACATCCCCTTTAACTACCACAGACATACCTGCTAGCAGTGTTTTTTTTTTAATCTTTTTTGCGCCCTATCTTTCTCTAGTGTTAAATCTGCTATCCTACTGTGACCTTTCAGCATATAACAAATTCTTTTAATTGTAATGTTTTAATATCACTATTTTAGCATGTGTGCACATACACATGCTTACACAAGCATGTACACATGCACATACATGCTTGCACATACATGCACACACACTTACACATGCATGTACACACACGCACAGAGTCCAGCACCTATGGCATCTCTCTGCGGTCCTTTCCCAAAGATTAGTCACCTGGCTGGTCCTTATGGTTGTATTCTGTCCCTGACCTATTGCTACTGTTCATAAGTCACTTCCCAGATTAGAATTCTTTTCTTCCCATAAATATTAAAGGAAGGAAATTTGCTTCTTTCACCAGGACCTTTCTTGTCTTCAAGGCTTGTTTATGTGTTTTAAAGAATTCATGTCAACATTATATCTCTTGCAGGAACTTTGGCCAATTTCTTCATTATACCCTACAAGAAATAGCCTGTGGTCAAGTTAATTCAGGGGAGAAGGCATGAAGTCTGCAGCACTGGCAGGCGGGAATGACAGTATTGACCCAAGTCTCTGCTGCTATCAGCCAAGTCGACCACTTATGTCGTAAAGAAAATCAGCGTGGCTTGGACCTCAGCTTTCAGGAACTCGAGTTGGTATTTGCCTCTTTGGATTCTTGTTTCCCACCCAATGCATTTTATTTTATTACAGGAAAAATAATTTAGGACTTTGGCAAAAACAATTAAATAATTCAGAGACTGGTGATTTTTTAAAAATTTGTAGCTGGATCAAATATTCATAAGATGTAGATCAGGAGGTACATTTCTTAGATGAGAAGTGCATGGGGCCACCAATGCCTCATCACAGTGTGGTTGGTGGAGCTTAAAGTCAGGCAGCCCTGGACTTGGTATTCATGTAAAAAAAAGCTCTCTGCACCATTGCCTTACAAGCCGTTCTCTCCTGTCTAGACCCCTGTGTTTGTCACTTGATGTGGCATCATCGATAATGACTGGAGCTTCAAGCACACTTTTTGTCCTTTATGATATTTCCAGTATCTTTTTCAGTAAATTTTTAATAATGCTTTCAATTATGGGCCCAAAAATATTTGATAAAATGCACCCTTGTCTAATACTAGCACTTAGACTGCAGTGGTGTTTTTAGATAGCAATTAGTATCCACAATGCTGTCATGATATTTGTGAACATACTTCAGGGTTGATCTTAATGATCCCATTATAATATGCTCTGCTTTTTTTCCGCAAATGTGATGGTCTTGCTTTTATGATATTGTGGAGAAGCTCTGGATTTGGGTTTTGATCTGAAAGGAACAAGCTTGTGTGCTTCTCCCTTCTGGAGCCATGACTTGCTGGAACAAGACCCTATGAAGGTCTTTAGTGGGTCCCCATGGAGCCCTGTGGTGCAGTGTGGGAGACAGCTGTAGCCTTTATACATGAAATCATGAGGAGGTGGAGACGCTACAGCGACGTCCTTTGTGAACCATTTGGTGAAATGAAAGGTCTTGTGGAAGTTTCCAAAAACTGTAGGGCATGACACAATGTCTCAGATAACGTTTGCCTCATCCATAAAACCATTTTGAGTGTCCTCAACTGTGCGTAAGCTCCTTCTAGATGTATAACTGCTATCACCTTTGGCTTGAGTGGGTTAAATGTACGTAGGCATGCTGAGACTTGAGCAATGATTCAGAAAAAATAGCCCAAAATACTCTCGGAAGTGAGAAAGATGGAAATATTTGTTGCAGTTACTCATAATTATTCCGGTTGGCATTGTACAATTCTTATCTTGGAGGCTGGTTTTTATGGGAGTGAAGTTGCTAAGTGATAGCTTATATATGGCATAGCCAGGTCCCATTAGAAGTTAGGTATTGATAACAGAGGAGAGCCAGGTGGCTAAAGGACCCAGAATAAATGCATAACCTCCTTCTGGATCAGAATAGGAAAGCACTGTTGATCTTTTTTATTCCCAAATCTTGAGCGCTTTGAGGACATTTCACAGTTAAATGCTTATGAAACTAACATATTCTTATCTTATTAGTATGTTTATAATGCCATACAGCTATGATGTTGAAGTCTATCTTAGAGGTTGATTTCTGACTTCCCTATGAGGAACATGCCATTGCAGACCTGTAGGAAGTTCCATAGCATTCAGTGAAGTTATTCTTGTATTAATTTGTTCTGTCTTCAAACTATATTTGTGCTTTCTCTGTTTGCTTGTTTGTCTTTCTACCAACTGGGGTTTGAGTTCTAAATAAAAGGCCTAAAACCTCAGATGGCATGGATTCCATATTTCTATATTATGACCATATTTACTTAATATTTGCCCAAATACAGCACTCTGCATTTCAACTTAGTAAGTTGGCATATTTACATACATTTTTGCTTGTCCCACTAACTTTTTTTCATATTCTGGAGTATTCTGTCATCCTTTCTGCCTCAGGCCCTTTGTACATGCTACTCTTTCTACCTGGAATGTTCTTTCCCTCTCTTTGCCTGGTTAATTCACCTTTAAAACTTAGCTCAAAGTAGCTTTTCAGCAAATCCTAAATGAAACCCTCTGGGTTGCTACTGAACTAGTTCTGTTTCTTCATTAAAAGTTCTATATCTCTTCTTGGTGATCCTAATCCCAAATATAATTAAATAATATATTGTGCAACCAGTTTAACCTCTGAATCCCCAGGTAGAACACACGTCTGGAGAATGAATGCTGTCTTGTTCACAGTTCTACTCCATAGTTCTATCCGAGCTTCTCACTTAAGTACTTGCACTAGAAGATGCTCAGTTACTATTTGTTGATTGAGTGAATAAATATTGTTTGAAGAATCTGATTTTGATCAAATCTGATATACCACTAAAGAAGAGCAATGCATACTTGAGGTCTAGTTTGTGGCTTCAACTACCACCAATTCTCTTACGTCTTACAAATCTCTATTCCAAAATTCTCCTCTGAGCTCCAGATCCATTTAACCAACTCCCTGGGGAACATCTTCACCTGAACATAAAAGATGCCTCTCAATGTCCAGTTGCCCAAACTGGAATTCATGGCAGCCCATTGTTCCTTCTCCTCCAAGTCTACCACTTCTCCTAATGCATTATCTCGATTAATAACACCACCATCTACCCAGCTGATTGTAAGCGTGATGGGGCTTTGACCCCTGTGCTCCAACCGGTCACTTTTCTTCTTATTCATGCTTTGTTCCCAAAGCTGATTGCTTAAAAAGATGAGCAGCTCAGATTAAAATGGATATTTTTTGCCATTTCCCAGGTAGAACTTCCAAACAAGAGCTCAAGGTCCATCAAGAAATCTGGGAGTCACCTTCATCTCTTTCCTCTCTCCTCATGTCCTTATCTCAGTCCCTGAGTCTTGCCCAGTCTACCTGCAAAGTGTCATCAGGTGCTTTCTCTCTGGTGTTGGTTCATACCCTTATTAATTCAGCCAGGGCTACTGTGCCGACTCCCAGTTGTGCTCTCTGCCCCTAGCCTTGCTTCCCTCCGGTCTGGCCTCCCAGCTGCTATGGGAATGCTGTCTAAAAGATAAATCTGGTCTTGGCTGTACCCTGAGAGAGCCACTCTTTCACGTCCTTCATGATCGCTCTTGGCCTGTATTTGTGACCTCAGGTCCCAGCACTTCCCTTCACAGGGGACCACTTGCACTTTCCCAAGCGTGATATGTTCTTTCCTGCCTCTTGGCATTTACACATGGAGTCCTCCACCAGAATGCCCTTTCTCCATCCCTCACATTTTAAACAAAATTTTATATCAAATTGAATATCCTTTATGAAACATTTCACAATCCCCTTCACATTCTTAGACATCTTCTTTTTCATCTCCATTAGTGCGTGTACAAACTGCAGTCTCACTGTTTTGTGATTATTTATTTGTATCATAATATATCCCTCTTCTGCACCAGACAAGAGCTTCTTGAGGTCAGTGACTGTGTCTTGTTACCAGTGCCTAGAACAGTGCCTGACAGCAGTGGGTATTATATAAACATCTGTTGATGAATGAAATGAATAAAAATGTAGTCAATAACACTTTTCAGTTGGGTATATCTTTTATATTTGTTAACAATTTATTAACACTCTCTAGAGGTTCCAGGGGCAGCGGACTCTACAAATTGGGGTTTTATAGTCAAGGATCCATTAGAATTTATGATGTGAAGGGGCTTTTATAAAATAAAATTCAGATGCACATTTGCTTGTGCATTTCTGGTTCATAATAATTGAAAGTATGATTCTCATTTGAAATAAGATAGAGCTGAGAATAGATATTGGGAGAGAAGAGGAGACATTTCTCATACATTTTTGTTCATAATGGAAAAATATGTTTGGATCTTGTCTCTGATGAGAAATTAGATGTTAAATAACATTTGCTATGTGACAAGCAAGCAGTGTCTAATCTGATAGAAGAGGGGCAGTATATATTCTGAGATATATTTTGAAATTGACCAAGAAACTGAAGTTGGATAATTATCTTTCATAGCTCCATTTGGAGGATATTGCTATTGATGAAAGTTTTAATCCTGTTTACCCTGATGGAAAAACTTATTGAATAGGATCTCACGTAGTTCCATTTTAATGGGCCCAACTCCAGAAGTCGATCTGGTCTCATGTGACTTATTATATCACAATACTTCATTTTCTGAGGCTTTTCCATATACCAACTGTCAAATCACTCTCTACAGCTCACACTTCTCTCAACATCTGTACCAAAGAGTATTATTTTGTGAGGTGAGAAAAGATTATGATATTCTCAGTCTTGCAGAGAATATGTTAAAATTTTAGTTTTTGCTAAGAATACTTGAAAAATGAAGTATGTCTGGAGCAATTATCATAATCTTGGAATAC
>CM052443.1:35198231-35241421 GCA_028533085.1 Varecia variegata
TCTTTTGCTGGAACTCTTACTGGATACATGTTCTCTTAAGTCCAGTCTGGAATTTATCCCCTTATACTTTTTTTCTATTCCTCTGATGTATTTTTTCAATTTCAAGATTTCTAATTATTTTTCATAAGCACCTTCTTTCATTTCTGAAATTTTATTTCATTATCTATTGTTATATTTTTGTAGATATTGTTGCTTCATTTATCTTTTTGACCATCCTAACCAAACATATTTTAAAGTCTTTGTTAGATGGTTTTGTGACATTGATTTCATTTGGAGTGAGCTTACTTGATTAATTAATTTATTTTTGGCTTCGTTAGTTAAGATTAGTGTTCTTTGTGCTTTGGAATTCGGGTTTATGAGCTCATCTTAAGTGGGGAGATTATTTTTTTTCCTTTGCTCTCTTCCTTTGTGCTCCCTTCTTCCTACCTAGAAGTTATACTGTTGCTTCCACTCAGACCCCCACATCCTTGTTAAGAACAAGGTTTTATAAGTGTATGGTATTTTTCTATTGGAAGTCACCCTTCAGCTTCTGGCTTTAAGCAATAAACTTAGCTCTAAACATCGGTATGGCATGGAACATTTTAGTCCCTACTACCTTGCAGGAACAAGCTTTGCGACCACCACCAGAATCTGATAGGCTGTGGTTTTAGCGCCTACACCCTCCTTTCCATAATTGCTCTGAGTTTCTGTTTCTTTTTTGATCTAATGGGATTTTTGACTTGCTTTTGCATTTTGATACATCTTTCTCTTTTTTGTTTTCTCTTTTTGGTTATGTTTTCTTTCTCATTTATTATTTCTAAGTGTTTGAAGCAGGCAGATAGATCAACCTTGGATTTTCAATTTACCGAGACATTCTGCCTTTACTCCCTTTATCATAAATACCATCAAAAATTAAAGTATAGATCATAAAGTAAAAAAGATGAAAAATCTTAAATAATGCTTTGTTTTCCCTGAGGTTCTGAGAATAAAAGGTGTATTGGTGTCACTGTTACATAGCATTTATGAACCATAGAGTAATTTACTTATCTGTAGTATGGGAATAAAAAGTTGTACCTGTTGTATAGAACGATTGAGGAGATCACATGGAATAATGCATGTGAAGAGCCTTGCACAGTGTCTACATATAGCAAGAAATTGTAGGTGTATAGAGTTCAAATTGTAGCTCTAACAAAATCACTAAGATTTGTGTTGAAATTTTTATTCTAGAAAAGGGTATTGTGCAAGTACATAAAGCAATGTTAGAGACATTGGAATATTCTTCCTGTTTGCCAGACAACTTTTTTTGAAATCCCATTATTAGAGAGTTGTTTTTAAAAAATTAATACATCTCTGTTTAAATCGGAGATTTCCATAGCAAAGTCATACATCACCTTGGTCAGCAGAGGTTTCCACACACCTTCTTATGTGTCAGTTTCGTCAAATTGCTTTTCCTGATTGCTGATTGGGGGAAAAAGGAATTAGAGTTTTATTTAGGTAAGGACAACTTACGACACTTCCCAGAGTGGGCAGATGGATCTGTCTGGGACATGCTAGCGGGGTTTCTAGTAACTGGTGAACTGTTCAACAATACAAATAAGCAGGAGGCTCAGGGGCAGGGAGAAGAAATGCGGAAGGTATCATCCAGCTTCAGCTAAACCATACTGTGGCAACTACTTTGAGATCTTGGTGGCTTACAACATTTTGCTTCTGTTATGTGCCCTATCTGGGAAAATTTAGTGCTCATGGCCAAAGGAAAGGAGAATATGATAGAACATACAATGGCTCACAGTGCTGCTTTCTACTTGGAAGTGGCACATCTCACTTTTATTTGCATTTTATTGGCCAAAGCAAATCCCGTGGCCAATCTTGAACCATAATACAGTTCTCTGAAGCTTATAGTGCAGGGTGACTGATAACTGCATAAGTGAAACTAGCAGGCTCATTTTAGGACCAAGATGTGTCAAATCTTCCATTGGTTTCTTTAACATATTGTTATCATATCAAGCAGAGAGTATCCAATGTGTCAAAATGCTTTTGGCAATATTGCAAAAGCATAAGGAAACATAAAATTCAGTAGAGATGAAACATAATTAATATCAACTTCTAAGCTTATTATGGGCTGATTTGTGTCCTCCTCCAAATTTATATGTTGAAGTCCTATCTCCCAGTACCTCAGTGTGGGACTGTATTTGGAGGTAGGGTTTTTCAAGATGTAGTTAAGTTAAAATGAAGATAGCCCTAATTCTATAGGACTGGTGTCCTTATAAGAAGGGGAGATAAGGGCATAGTCACACACAGAGGGAAGATCACAGAAAGACATGGAGAGGAAGATAGCCATCTGAAAGCCAAGGACAGAGGCCTCGGAAAAAACCTGCCCTGCTGACACTCTGATCGGGACTTCTAGCTTCCAGAATTGTGGGAAAATAAATTTCTGTTGTTCTTTACTACCCAGTCTGTGGTACTTTCTTGTGGAAGCCCTAGCAAACTAATACAAAACTTTAACTTACATGAAAAATGTCTACTGACCTCTTTCTCATGTTGTAGACATGATAAAGAACAGCAAATCATCCTGTCCTGGCCTATGTCTGATCTAGAGACTAGTGTTGAGAAATTCTCCTAGGCCTTTCAGTGGGCAAGGACCATGTTCATTGTCACAGGAAAGTCTACCTTCTTGTTGTTCATGCCTTCTTGCTGGCCGTCCCGTCCAGATAACAACAGCTCAGGGCAAGCCCACTGGGACTGTTTCTTCTCACTGCTGGTGACAGTGTACTGATTAATCTAGCTAGCTGTGCCTATCTGCTCTATTCCCCTCAAGTTAGATACAGGCACTTGAACTTAAGATTTGTTTATGATGAATTTATTCTCAAATTCTAAGCAAGCAATGCGTTATGAATGTATTGGATTCTAAACAAACAATCAGAATATGTTATAACTCTATTGGCTCAAGAGCCACATTGCACACTCTTTTCCACTCTGTAACTCTTTAGGCTATTGTACAGACAGTTGCCAATGAATTTACTTCTCTGTGTGCATGTGTGTGTGTGTGTGTGTGTATGTGTGTGTGTTAGCACATATGAAGTGTTCTTGCAATAAAGACATGAAAGGAAATGATGAAATATGCACAACTCTCTCTTCATATAGGAAAATGCCTAACACGCACAGATTGTTTAAAGTTGTGCTCAATTGACATTCCCAGGCATATTTACCAGGAATGGAATTTTTCTCAGAGACATCCTATCTGCAGTCTTACAAGGTCTTGGTGCTTAAAGCAAAGATGCCTCTATTTGGAACACTTGGGGTTTAAAAAATCTAATTTACCTTGAAATCCCTTTTGCATTTTAAAAATTGTGTCTGAATTCTCAATGCAGTCAGAGTGACTGTTTGGTAGACAAAATGTATCCCTAAACCATCAAGGGATTTTCATAAGCAATTGGGATTACTCCAAAATACATTGCAGATTGGTATCAACTATCATATTTGAATTTGTATTCCAGTGCTGAGAGCAATTTGTAGCACATTATAAATCAGGGCTCCTCCCTCACAATTTCAGAATGCTTCTGTCTGTGACAAGCACTAAATATGCTGTTGCCACAGTAGCAACATCAGAAATTGCCCAGAGATATCACACAAAACTGAATGACAGGAGAAAATTTCATAATCACTTTATAAGTACAACCCTTCAGTATAGCCCAATCTCCTTCAACCCGAGAAAAATTGAGATGAGTTTGGATTGAGAATGTTAATTGGAACCTGATATGCTTGGCTTCCTGGCACAGTATTTAAATATTGTCAGGGCTGTCTTCCTATCCAAGAGAGCTACAAAAAGTTAACTTATCTTTTTTTCCCCCCAAAATGAAAGCTTAGATTCCAGAGAGTACAAGCCAAATTCATAGAGCAAATTCTAAAATTGCAAACTCTGTAGCTAAGAATTGATCCTAACAATGGCTTTTCTTATTTATATGTAATAAAAATTCTAATGATCTGAAGAACAGTAAAATCTCTAGTTTAGCAGGAGATTGAAGTGTTTTTTGGACTGTGCTACATGAAAGCCATCAGAGACAATAGAGTCTTCATAGATAGCCACTCGAACGTTTGCAAAAGGCATTAACAATATATCATATTTCACTGCCAGCTGCAAACCCATAATGTTATTCACAAATTATGTATTTAAGATTGGGGAGCTGGAGACATTTTTGTAATGCTAATATTAAGACATCCCCTCCAGAGGGGTTCTATAGAACCTCTGCCTGCATTTTTCATATTCACCTTACTGCTTGACCATGTGATGATTTAGAAATCGTTGCCTGGCTACACTGATCCCTATTTCCTAGAGTGTTACCTTCCAGTGTTCAGAAGGGCTATATTCAGAAATGTTACTTCCAAAAACTGGACTATAATTTTCAGAATTTGTCTAAGGAAGCTTCTAAAACCATTAAGAATACTTCTAACTATAAGTCATTCAATCTGAGGGAAGAGAAAAGAGGTATTTTAAATAATGAACTGAAAATAAGACCACAAAAATTAAGATCGGCTATCATGCAAATAATATAAGCATGGGGATTATGATCTAAGATATACCTTTATTCTTGTTGTTTTGATTTAAAAATGATATAAAAACTACAGAATGGAAAAAAAAGTAAACTTATAGCAGATGCTTTTACAGAGACCTAAAATTTTTAAGTATCCCAGAGGAAGTAGAATTAATTTATAATGAAATTGGAGTGTTTGATATCTCTATTAAGATGAACAAGAGAGACGCATATGGTGGGGAAATATCAGTAAGGTAGACTTGTCTGGCTAAATGGTGTAAAATGAAAGCATTAATTAAGACACATGGACAATAATAATAACAACTGCAGTAGCAGCAACAGCAGCAACAATGATGGTAATGATAATTAAAAGCATAGGTGAAGGGAAAAAGGAAGCTAGGATGGGTCAAGGTCATTATATAATGAGTTATGATTTTATCAAAAAGGAATCAATCACCCAATGCAGCTCAATAGAGCCAGTATTGACAGCTGATTGGATTACACAGCTCCTTTCAGTAGAATTTAGGTCACTGGACAGTAAAGGATCAGATTAGGCCATGAGGCACTGAAGAAGCAGCAAGAAAGTAGGGACAGGAGAGCTATCTCCACAGAAAGAGAAGGGATGAGAAGAATTCACAAGGTTAGCCTTTTAAGTTCCTGTTGGACAGAGATGACACAGAAAATTGTGATCTTCAGATAATACCAGAAATTTATCTTAGCTGCAACCTTTGTTCCTTGGTCAACATTTATTTGAGCCTTAGACAAGTGACAGAATTGATAAATTTGACTTACACTTTTCTTTCTTTACCTATCTGTCTACCTAGTGCAGTTTGAAAAGGAGTGAGAAATAGGTATCTATCAAACTGGAAATCAATGCATCACCTTTCATTTATCCTTAGAGACAACATACTGTTGTGGTTAAGAGTATTAGCTCTGGAATCAAACAGATCTAGGTATCCACCTAAACTTAGTTTCCTCATCTGTAAAATTAGGTCAAGAATAACTGCTCATATAGTTGCTGTGATGATTTAATAAGATGAGGCAGAAAGCAGAAAGCACTGGGTCTTATGAAAGATTGTTCAGCATTTAACAATATTTAGACATTATTATATTAACATTAACATTATCATTGATAATAAGTAAAAATAAAATAAAATGGCAGAATTTATTTATGAAAAATTCAATACATTATTCTAAGCTTCATTGGATATCTTTAAATAATTAAAGGAAAGAATTATTTTTCCCTTAAAATATGATAAATAATAATTCCAAAATAGCATCCTCAGAGAGAGATATCTTCATATGAATAGGCATTTTACCCTATGTAATTTTCATATCCTAATGAAATTCAGATCAGAATTAATATATAATGAAAAAATAGTTTTTTTATGAATAACTTACTCTTGCTATAGAAACAGTTGGCAAATGATGTGTGTAGTATATTTAAGAAGCTCATGGCATTCTTAACCACTCCATTTGACATTTAGTTAATGCAACAGAGGGTTTCAACTTGATAGTGAGAAGAGAGCATTACACAAGTCACCATATTCGGCATGTTTGTCACCAGCTTGCTTTGTGTTTATGTAACTGCTTGCTTTTTATAATTGCCCTATGGCTGGCTAGATTTCAAACTACAAAAGGAGGCTGGGTGCAGTGGCTCACGCCTGTAATCCTAGCACTTGGGAGGCCGAGGCGGGCGGATTGTTTTGAACTCAGGAGTTTGAGACCAGCCTGAGCAAGAGCGAGACCCCGTCTCTACTAAAAATAGAAAGAAATGATCCGGCCAACTAAAAATATATATAGAAAAAATTAGCCGGGCGTGGTGGCGCATGCCTGTAGTCCCAGCTACCTAGGAGGCTGAGGCAGTAGGATTGCTTAAGCCCAGGAGTGTGAGGTTGCTGTGAGCTAGGCTGACTCCACGGCATTCACTCTAGCCCAGGCAACAAAGCGAGACTCTGTTTCAAAAAAAAAAAAAAAAAAAAAAAAAACTACAAAAGGATCATTTAACTTTGTTGTTTGACATTGCCCTTGGCCTTTAAACAACAGGATTTAAAAAATAAATATTGGTCCTAATGTAATTCTTCATCCATAAAACAATCAAAGAAGAAAAAGAAAACCCTTTAGACAGAATTTAGGGATTCAAAACCTCTTCCAAGCAGCAAGTAATTAAGACTGCTGTTTATTTTACTTCTCAAACAGACAGGATTTATACTACAGGGTAAAAGGAATAGTTTATGTCATACATTCTCTCCAAAAACATCCAGAAAAGATTGATAAAACACATGCACACACAGATACACACACACTCACTCACATACAAATTCATATGTTTAAAAAAGAAATGGATTCTCTGTTCTGATCCATTGGTTTATATCTCTGTTCTTGTGCCAGTACCATGCTGTTTTGGTTACTATAACCTTGTAGTATAGCTTAAAGTCTGGTAAATTGATGTCTCCAAATTTGTTCTTTTTGCTTAAGATTGCTTTGGCTAAATGGGGTCTTCTCTGGTTTCATACGAAGCATAGAATTATTTTTTCTAGATCTGTGAAAAATGATGTTGGTCTTTTAGTAGGGATTGTATTGAATCTGTAGATCACTTTGGATAGTATAAACATTTCAACAATGTTGATTCTGCTGATCCATGTTTTTCTATCTGTTTACATCCTCTGCTATTTCCTTCCTCAGTGTTTCATAGTTCTCCCTGTAGAGGTCTTTCACCTCCTTAGTTAAATATATTCCTAGGTATTTTATTTTCTTTGCTGGGATTGTGAAAGGTATTGAGTCTTTGATTTGGTTCTCAGCTTGACTGCTGTTGGTGTATATGAATGCTACTGATTTGGGTACCTTGATTTTGTAACCTGAGACTTTGCTGAATGTACTTATCAATGCTAGTAGTCTCTTGGCAGAATCTTTGGGGTTTTCTAGATATAAGATTATATTGTCAGAAAGAGCGATAGTTTGACCTCGTCCACCCACATTTGGATACCTTGGATTTCCTTCTCTTGTCTGATTGCTCTGGCTAGGACTTCCAGCACTATGTCAAACAGAAGTGGCGATAGTGGGAAAAGTTGTCTGGTTGCATTTCTAAGCAGGAATGCTTTCAGTTTTTCCCCATTCAGTATGATGTTAACTGCAGGTTTGTCATATATGGCTTTTATCATTTTGAGGTAAATCCCATCTATGCCAATTTTGTTAAGCGTCTTTATCATAAAAGGGTGCTGAATTTTGTCAAATGCTTTTTCTGTGTCTATTGAGAGGATCATATGGTCTTTGTTTTTACTTCTATTTATGTGGTTAATTACATTTATAGATTCTCATATGTTGAACCATCCCTCCATCTCTGGGATGAAGCCCATTTGATAGTGATGGATTTTTTTTCTTATTTCAGAATATTATAGGGGTAAAAAATTTTGGTTACATGAATTGCTTTTGTACTGTTTGAGTCAAAGTTATAAGTGTGTCCATCCCCCAGATATAAAACCATCCTCATATTAGCATCTGATCTTTGACAAAGCAGACAAAAACATACACTGGGAAAAAGAAACCCTATTCAATAAATGATGCTGGGTAAATTGGATAGCCACATGCAGAAGACTGAAACAGGATCTGCACCTCTCACCACTTACAAAAATCAACTCATGATGGATAACAGACTTAAATCTAAGGCATGAAACTATAAGAATTCTAGAAGAAAATGTTGGAAAAGCTCTTATAGACATTGGCCTAGGCAGAGAATTTATGAATAAGACACCAGAAACAATCACAGCAACAACAAAATTAAATAAATGGGACCCAATCAAATTAAAAACCTTCTGCATGACCAAGGAAACAATCATTAGAGTGACAGACAACCTACAGAATGAGAGAAAATATTTGCATGCTATACATCGAATAAAGGGCTGATAGCTAGAATCTATCAAGAACTCAAGCAAATTAGCAAGAAAAAAAATCAAACAACCCATCAAAAAGTGGGCAAAAGAGATGAACAGAAATTTTTCAAAAGAAGATAGACTAATGGACAACAAACATATGAAAAACTGCTCAACATCTTTAATCATCAGGGAAATACAAATCAAAACCACAATGAGATATCACTTAACTCCAGTGAGAATGACTTTTATCAAAATATCCCCAAACAACAAATGTTGGCATGGATGTGGAGAGACAGGAACACTCATACACTGCTGGTGGGACTGAAAATTAGTACATACTCTATGGGAAGTAGTATGGAGATACCACAGAGAACTAAAAGTAGAACTACCATTTGATCCAGCAATCCCACTACTGTTTATTTACCCAAAGAAAAAAAGACATTCTATAAAAAAGACATCTGTACTCAAAATGTTTACAGCAGCACAATTCACAATTGCAAAGGTGTAGAAACAACCCAAGTGTTCATCAATAAATGAATGCATTAGTAAAATGTTGTATACCATGGACTACTACTCAGCCATAAAATCAAATGGTGAACTAATACTTCTTGTATTAACCTGGATGGAACTGGAGACCATTCTTCTAAGTGAAGTATCACAATAATGGAAAAACAAACACCACATGTACTCACCATTAATTTGGAATTAATAGATCAGTGTGTATGTGCATGTGTGGAAATAAAATTCTTTGGAAATCCAGCAGGTGGGAGGGGGAGGAGGGAATCAGTAAATTCACACACCTAATGGGTACAATGCACACCATCTCTGTGATAGGCACACTTATAACTTTGACTCAAATTGTACACAAGCAATTTGTGTAACCAAAACATTTGTACCCTTGTAATATTCTGAAATTTAAAAAAAAAAAAGAAAAGAAATGGAGAAGCCAGGAGGAATAGAAGGACTAAAATTCTGGAAAGGAGAAAACCTCTTAGAGATAAGCTAATCACCTTCATGTTGCCTCTCTCTCTCTCTCTCTTTTTTTTTTTTTTTTTTGAAGGATTTTGTTCTGCTCATGGCTGAACATTTTGTTGGGCTGAGGCAGAGGGTTTCTGTCAGAAGTGAAAGAAACCAGTAGAGTTTTTGCAATTGTACAAGGCTAGAATGACAAAAATTAAACACTTGAGGGGCCTCAAACACATGGTTTATTTTCTCCTCAAGATATTTGCCAAATTCTGAAGATACCTGTGAAGTTAACAAAGCTAAGTTTAAAAACAGAAGGGGCTTTTTCACATCCCTTAGTTCTGGGGAAGCAAAGGCTCATCAGATTCTCAGTTATTAGCACTTTTCTTTAGATACAGTGTTTAATTAGAGCCAGACTAAGTTTTACCAAAACTGCAACACAGCCTTGACTCGGCTCACTTCCAATTGGATAAAGGCGATTGTCTTCCCCCTGAATCTATGATAACTAGAGAGGAAATTATGAACTTTCTCTGGTGAAATATAACATCATCTGGAGTCAACATGCTTGTCATTCAAACAAAAACTATTAGTTATGCCAAGAAACATCATCATATAACCAAACTCCAAGAGAAAAATCAGACAGTAGAAACAGAATCACAGGTGATCTAGCATTGTAGTTAAGAGGTATGAGCTTTCAAACAACTGTAATTATTATGCTCAAGAAAATAGAAAAAAGAAAGAAATATAGATTAATGGAAACTTTTACCAGAGAACTAAAGTCCAATTTAAGTCTAATGTTTCTTTGTTGATTTTCTGTCTTGATGATCTGTCTAGTGCTGTGAGTGGGGTATTGACCACCCTCCCCACCTACTATTGTGTTGCTGTCTCTTTCTTTAGATTTACTAATATTTATTTTGTGAATCTGGGTGCTCTGATATTGGGCGCCTATGTATTTAGAATCATTATATCTTCTTGCTGGATTAATCCCTTTATCATTATATAATGACCTTCTCTATCTTTTTTTACTATTTTTTATTTAAAGTCTGTTTTATATGATGTAAGTATAGCTACTCCTGCTCTCTTTTGGTTTCCATTTGTGTGGAAGTTTTTTTCCATCCCTTTACTTTCAGTCTATATGTATCTTTATGAGTAAGGTGAGTTTCTTGTAAGGAGCATATGGATGGATCATATTTTTAAAATCTGTTCTACCAATCTATCTTTTAAGTGGAGCATTTAATCTATTTATATTCAAGGTTAATATTGATATGTGAGGCTTTGTTCTTTCATATTGTTGGTTGATTTCTAGTTGTTTTATTAATATTATTTCTTTGTTTCTTTCTTTTTCTCTGTCTTTTTGTCTTTGTGGTTTGTTAAACTTCTGTTATGTTGTCATTTAATTCCTTTCTCTTTCTCCTTTGGGTGATTGTTTTATAAAACCTGTGAGTTTTATATTTTTGTGTGTTTTTGTGGTGATGAATATTGCTTCTTCAATTCCATGTTTAAGAATCCTTTGAGTATTTCCTGTGGGGCTGGTCTAGTGGTGACAAATTCTCTCAGCATTTGCTTGTCTGGGAAAGACTTTATTTCTCCTTTATTTATGATGCTTAGTCTGGCAGGAAATAAAATTCTTGGCTGGCAGGTTTTTTTTTCTTTCAAAAGAATAATTTTTGATACATTGGACTATATTAAAATTAAGAACTTCTGCTCATCAGAAGACACTACTAAGAGTATAAAAAGGCAAGCCAAGCCACAGAGTGGAAGAGAGTATTTTTCAATACATATGAATATATAAATTTTTTTTTATTTCAGCTTATTATGGGGGTACAAAAGTTCTGGTTAGATATATTGCCCATGCCCCTCCTATCCTATAAATATTTTTAATACAAAGGACTTGCATCCAGAATACATAAAGAACTCCTACAAATCAATAAGAAAAAGACAGGGAGAATGAGTCTGTTTATATATAGTTCAAAAAGAGGCACAATTAATCTATAATATAAGACACAGGATAGTTATTATCCATGGCTGGGCTACTGACTGGCAGGGGCCATGAGAGAGGCCTCTGGCATTCTGGAATTATTATACTTCTTGATCTGGGTATTGGATACATGGATGCATTCACTTTGAGGAAAGTCATTGTGATTTGTGCAACTTTTGTATGTATATTAAATGTCAGTAAAAAGTTAAAAACACCATTTGGGTGATAGTTACACTAAAAGCCCTGACTTAAGCATTATAAAAGGTATCTATGTAACAAAAACCTTTGTACCCCCTTAATATTTTGAAATAATAAAAAACTTAAAAACAATAACCCAAAATACAAATATGCCCCTGTGTACAGAAATCTCTAGAAGAAAGGGCAGCTCATTGCAGGAAGGCACCTGTCCTGTCCTTTCACTGCTTAGAATACAGTGGCCAGTGGCTGCCAAACTTTTTAGATGTATGTCAACAAAAAAATAGAGCAAAACTTTATGTGTATGTTTACTTACACATGCACTGATGAACACTGTAAAACGTGCTTGGTTCCTTATAGCATCCTATGTGCATATGCTGTACACGATGGACATGTAACCACAAGTAAATGCATAAAGAATGAGATAACCACAAGTAAATGTATAAAGGATGAGATAAAGAGAAAATAAGCACTACTTTAAAAATAAGTTTTTTTCCTATCAATCACATAAAATCCTGTGGGATTTTTCCCCTTTAAAAAGAAAAAAACATGAGAAGAATGAGATTCAACATGTCAGATGTAATTAGGTCATCATTGCTTTTACCTCATCTTGTGTCACATGATGAGCTTATACTGGAAATAAAAGTATTCAGCTCAGCTATTTTCTTATTTACTTGTGCTTTTATCATTTATGCTATTTTCAATCTGCAGGGTCTTTGAAAGAATACTTTCAAGCCATTTGTCCATTTCATGAGGGGTAATTTAGTTCAATCTATATGATATAAAACATAAATTCATTTAACCAGGCACCTGCTATAAATTATAATTGATGACAACACTTCAAAGTGCCTCTCAGGGAACACCCATTTTTCCCTCAGTGCCACATGACACCTGACCAGTGTCAATCCATACATTTCGTGCATCTCAAGTAATTTGTTCCTTTAGGATAAAGAAGATAACATAGAAATTCTAATATTTTTCTTCCCACTTCCAGAGGATTGCCTTGAGGGCACCTGAAATGCATATACTTCTTAATAGGCAAGTGAAGTCACCTAGTTTTGCTTACAAATCTGAAACCAAAAGTCAGTGCAATTATATCTGAGACTAAGAGGAAGTGGCCAGCTCCAATGTGAATGTCACTGTGCCCATCCATATATGAACAATGATCCAGGAACTGATGCAATGCATTTTACACCACAACTCCACTGGACATAAAGTAAGGTTTTCATGGAACCATTTATTTCTCTGTAAATTTTCAAGAAAGGGCAGTGGACTGGAAGCCCAAGAAACTTTTGTTCTGGTCCTAGTTTTGTCCCTACCTCAATCTGTCCCTACCCTAAATATCTTCATGGGCATGAAACTTCATCTCTTTGGATTCAATTTTCTTAACTGTAAAATGAGGGATTGGGTAATAAGTTCGCATGAAGGCCCCTTTAGTTATTACAAGTGTTATGGGCCAAACTGCATCTCCTCCAAATTCATATGCTGAAGTCCTAACCCCTAAATGTGACTTATGCAGAGACAAGGCCTTGAAAGAGGTGATGAAGGTAAGATGAGATCATTGGAGTAGGCCCTAATCTAATATAACTGATGTCCTTATAGGAGAGAGAGGTAAGGACATAGACACACACGGATGGAAGACCGTGTAAAGAGAAGTGGCCATCTGCAAGCTAAGAGAGAGGTCTTAGAAGAAATAAATCCTGCTGACACTTCAATATCAGACTTTTAGCCTCCAGAACTGTGAGAAAACAAATTTCTGTTGTTTAAGTCACCTGGCCTATGATACTTTGTTATGAGAGCCCTAGAAAACTAATACAATAAGTAAACTTGAAGTATTGAGAATGTTCTGTGCTTATGGTTAAACCTTGAAAACAGCATCCTGAGCCTAAGTTGTCCCCACCTAATACCTGAGCATAGAAGTGGCTAAATTTATTATCAGCATCTAGAAATAAATACTTGAACTTTTAAACTTGCTTGACAAGAACTAGGCTTCTTTTTCCTAGTTAAGTGCAGAATTAGGCTATCAGTTTACAAGTTTTCCCCTTACAAACATCATACCATTAGACAGGTTAGGCAGTTAGTGTTCACGAGAAGCCAGGAGAATCCAGGGGTGTTTCAGGTCATGGCCATGGTGGTTTTACTGTTACTGTTTAATATTTATGGAGTGCCCAGAGCTATGTGGGAAGATTACACGGTGCTAAGTGTGATGCCCAAGTTTCATTTAATGAAAATACTTCTTTGCTTACTCAGTCACCACAGATTTTCTCAAAGAAACAATCTACCTTATTTGAATTTATAACAACCTGATTAGTTTTCATTTCATTTATATTCTAGCAACTATTTTCAACTAAAACATCTGGTGTCCACATAGGATGGCACTAAATCTGAGCAACTGAAAGAATGTGAAACAACAGATATGTTGTTCGATCAAGAAGAATGGACTAAGGTACCTAACTGGACTCTTTCCTGGTCTTTCTGATGGCCAAAGGCTGTTTTGGGAGGTTATCAAAGGCATATGTAAAGAAAGGTGTTAGTCAGTCATGCCAAAGCTTTTTGCATAATTCATATAACAAATCACTTCTCTTAAACTAAAGTACACTGTCAAGTGAAAGGAATGCATTCAGGCAAATGTTGAAAGAATAATTTAATGTCTTGCTTCATTCTGAGCAACGACAGACAGGTGAAATAGTTGTCAGAGAAAGGGGAGGCACTTTGGACTCTAGGCTTGGGTTGAAGTTTGAAGCTTTCAGTTGGGGCTAATCCGTTATTTCTGCTGCTGGGAAATGAGTAAAGGAATGGATATTTCCTTAACTTATGGGTTCATTTATAGGCAGAGCAAGCAGATAGTACTGAGTGGTTTTCAAACTGTGCTCTTTCCACCAAGGGCAACGTGGGGATAGGGGGAGAGGGAGGGATGGGGAATAGGAGGTCACTGAATCTCTCACCTGCCTCTTCAACCAGGGAAGTTTCACTTCTGTTGTTTTACGTATCGGACTTTAAGATTTTCTTTGATCAAATTATTCCAAGACCAAAACCACTTTGGGAGCTGGTTTCAGAATTTCTATTACTAATCTGAGTGGAATTTTGTGCTTGGACACAAGGCATCTCTCACCAAAGTAGTAAAGATTCCCAAAATACTTCCTGCTTTATCACGTTGCTGTGTTTTCCCTCGGATGGAAATGCTTTCCTCCACTTTGTGACTGCTTGCTCCCCTGCCAGCTCCTTCTCATAGCCTTTGGATCTAAGTGTGGATTGTTTTCCTACATCAGAAGTGGGGGCAAGGATTCCTGTCATCCCAGGAACGTGAAAATGATGAACCAGTAGTGCACTCAGTACCATCTTTTCCATGCGGAATGTCTCTTCTCTAAATGTGGAGGGAAAAAGACTACTTTCCCTTCCCATTCTCATTTTGCCCACTGCTTTTTTTCAGCAAAGGGAAGAATGAACTGGCTGTTCTTGGTTTCTGGACGTGCTTAAAGCTAGCCTATGGCCCTGAGCCCCACTAGTTACCCATGAGAACTTCAGAGCTTACAAATTCATTAATTCATTCAACATTTATCTCTAGAGTGCCAACTACTTTGGGACACAATAACTAACATGACCATCTCAGCCCTCAAGGATCCTACCCACAGTTTATAGGGAAAAATAGACCTATGAACAGATACTTGTAATGATGAAAACAGTGTAGCAGTATTCATAGGAACCAATATCATCTCTCTCATTGGACCACACATACTTGGAATCACAGGTGCTTGGAGCTAAATGGATTCTCTGGTTTTCTGCTTGGTGGAGAGATGCTTGGTTTGAATGTGTCCCTTGGAGCCATGACCCCATGCAGAGTTTCCAAGGGTAGCTGGTCATTTCTCAATGTATGATTTTAAAATTTAACTTGGCATGCAAAAGCAGTAAAACATCTAACAATGTTTTTCTTGCCCAACAAGACTTCTAAAGTAATGTGGGTCTGGGACTGTCTTTCTCTTAAGGTAGGATGTGTTCTACCACTTAGAAATTGCACTTGGGAGCCAGTATCAGCAACATGATCACAGTGGCTTAAAGAGATGAAGTGTTTATTTTCCATCACAGAAAGGAAGTAGTTGGTCCTGGAGAATGCCCAGGGATTGTCATGAGAACTCTGTAGAGTCACCTGGGACTTGGGATCCTTTTAATTTTACTACTTTGCTGTCCTTAGCACTGGCTTCTATCCTCAAAGTCTCAAAATGATTGCTGAAGAGTCAGCTATCATGTCTATATTCCAGATAGAGGAAAAGGAGATGAGGCAAAGGGAAACAGGGGTGCTATAGCTTTCTGTCATCCTTTTAAGGATTCTTCCTGGAAAGCATATCCAATAACTTTTGCTGTCATCTTACTGGCCAGAACTTAATGTCAGGGCCACACCTAGCTGCAAGAGAAGCTGGAAATGTTTTTTTTTTTTTTTTAACTCAAGAATCTTGTTGTTCAGAATAAAATTGGAATTTTGTATTTAACAAAAGAAGAGAAGAATGGATATTGGGTGCATTACTGGTTGTCTCAGTTACAGATAGCTTGACCATTTCAGTAGTGTCTCTTGTTCTTCTTCTTCCTTCTTTCCCCGCGTAAACTATAAAGACAGTTATGTGGCAATGGGAAATTTTCCAGGTACTAGAAATAAAGAAGCTATGTAATTCCATTCTGATACTGAATCAAACTTTCATTCTTATTGAAATAACCATTCAACAGATACATTATTGTATTTTAATGTGAACATTTCCCCCTCATGTATCACCAAATTTAATAATACCAACTTTTGTCTTTATTCCTTAATTTAGTCAAAGTGTGGAAACAATTACCTCTCCATTGAACAGGAGCAATTTTATGGACTCTGATTCTTTCAATATGAAAGAATTCTTTTATAACAATAAAAAGTAAAAAAATATATATTTCAGCATTACATGCAATGGCTTTTCAATAAGCTTCCAAGTTTCATGTGTGGCCTGAAATTATAACTAAATATGTAATACTGAAAATACAGCTATTATATGGAAAGTTTTAGTTAATAAGGGATATGAGAATGCTTACTAAGAAAATTAGTGCCTCCATTTTATAGTTATAGAACTGAGGCACCAATCTGGTGAAGTGATTTCTTCAAAGGCAAAGGTGTATCAGTGATAGAGCCAAAAATAAAATTCAGGATTCCTGACTCCTGTTCCCATAGTGTAATCATAGAGTAAATTAATACATTGCCTTCAGAGCCTGTAAATTATAGATTAATAAAGTCAATATAGATTAAAATTCAAATGGGATACATGATTGATGTCTCAGGCATTAGAGCTCTTAGATTCTATCAGCAAAAATGAATAAGGTCTTAAAAATAAACTTCTATTCAGAATTAATAACTATTCATTGAAAATACTAAGTACTTCACTCATTCTTTCATTCATTCATTCAATTATAGAACATTTTTAGCACACCTAACTGAGGCCCAGGCATTATGCCAGTGTTGGATACATGTATTCATCCAACATGAATGACATTCTTTGCTCTAGAAGGCACCATATCGTTGGCAACATAGACATATAAACAGATAATGATGACACAATTCTATAGATGACATAATGTAGGTACAAACAGAGTGCTGAGAGTGGGAGTGTGCGGGAGGAAGTAGTAACTCCCCTGATAGAGTACTTCAGAAAAAGCTTCTCAGGAAGGCTGACCAACAAAGGTGAACATGGGAGAAAGAGTGGAAAGTGTTTCCAGGCATGAGGTAAGAATTGTTAGGGCATTAAGGGACCAATGCAAGGCATCCCTCTTTCTTGAAGAATTCTGAATCCTCTGAGAAAGACAAAGAACTCAGGTAGATTGGCATAAAACTATCAGCTTTATAAAACCTAGACTAGTTGACAAGGCTTAGATTGTAGCAACAATGGACTTTCTAATACTCCACCTCAGAGTTGGACTTACCTTCTTGGGCACAGGTAGCACTGCACTAGCCTCCCCTTATGGGGGCTGCCCCTCTACAGCTTACAGTATGGAGGGTAGACCAGATGTGTGCTTTCTGTGGATGGGCAACTCTCAAAAGGAGGGAGGGAAGGGATGAGCCATGCATACCCATGTTCCTATCTCAACCGCACCTATCAAATAAGTCCCTTCACTTGTCTGGGGGAAGTTGGGGCCAAGACTCACAGAGCGAATGAGGAAATGGCTGTTGAACTAGTGGAGCTCCCTCCACATGCAAGGCACAATTAAGAGAAGGGAAAAATGCTATTTCTGAATGTGACTAAATATAATTGGAAGTCATCTTTTAAATAAGAACTGTTTAGTATGAAAAATATCAAATACACACAAAAGTAGAGATAATAATGTAATCAATCCCAATGTGCCATTATTCAGTTCCAACGATTACCTGCATTTTGCCACAGATAACATATTTTTATGTTTTAGTTATTGGAAAAGTCAAAAAGTGGCATCAAAATAATATACTGCATACTGATGTAAAATGTTGAGTGCAACAATGAGTTGGTTAGTAGAGTATAGACCTATTCCCGCCCATGGAAAGAGTTGGGGCTTCTTTTTGTGTGTTCCCTGTGTCATCCAACACAGAGCACTTATGTGATTCCTTTTATCTCCCCAATCTCTTCTTCTCATCCATCTCTACTTCAAGAGATTATCTAATGTGGCAAAGTTTGAGACTGATTGTCCGCTAGTAGCAAAAACACTTATTTGTGGTGGAAGACCCAGTGACAAGGATCTGGTCAGTTAGTGACAGTAAAACAATTCTAAGGATTTTCCATCATGACCCAGACAGAGGTAAAAATGTTTATTTTGTTTTATTGGTACTAAGAAATCATGAATTTATAGAGTTGGAAGAGAAATAGAATTCCTAAGCCATCTTAAAACACCTCTTCAAAATATTTTAAGTGGTGGATCTGATGAATAAATCAGTCTAGTATTTGGGACTTTATTCCTGAAGATAGATGACATTCCATTGTTAGACCCAAACCTATTTTCCTGTAACTTTCCCCCATAGTTGTAGTGTTCTATCCTGGAGAGACACAGAGCAGTTTGACAACCTCATCAAATATTTGCCAGCCCTTCAAATATTTTAAGATAGTCTACATTTCCCTCCTTAGTCTTATCTTCTTTGGTTTGAACACAAAATGCTTTCAACTATTTCTGTACTGGGATATTTTCCAGAACCATCAGAATGCTAGGTTCCCTATTCAGGATGCATTCTGGATTGTCAATGTACCACTTACAGAGTGATGTCTAGAACTGAACACAATTTATTGTACAAAAGCATATTAGGATTTTTCAAGCCCTGTGAGTAGGATACATCAGTAAATAAAACAAATCGCCTGCCCTCGGGGGTCTGAAAGCAGTGTTGTTAACTTTGGCTTAAAGTCTCTTTTCTTCTTTCATTTTCTTCCCATTTCCCCCACCTTTTTTTTTTTTTTTTTAAAATCAATGTCAGTACAGTTTATATTAAGCTTGTGGTCAAATACAATGGTAGACATTTCTGTGTAAATTGGATAAGACAGTAGATCTTTCTATTTTGTACATGTGTCCTTGGTCTTTTGAACTGAAATAAAAATTTTACATGTATTCTCATTAAATTTCAGCCTGTTGAAAGCTACTGAAAGCTTTCTGAATCTACTCAGAAGAGTCGCTAACATTCTTAACTTTATATACTTGCCAAATTTGATAGGCTTGTTCAATCTAAGTCATTGATAAAAATTTGAATAGGGTAAGGGTCTGTAATTTTGCTCTGGAAATATTTCATCAAATAGACACAGTAAAATTAGCTAATGCCTTTTGGCAGTCATTTGTTAAAACATAGAATCCCTAAAAGACTATGATCCTTGTCACTGGTATGTCTCCTGGGCCTTTTGATTACTATTATTCACCAGAGAAGAGTAAGAATTTATTTCTTCAGCGTCTCCAGTCCTGGGATTGTGCTTCTGGTCATGAGAGAGTAACACAGACTGGATTTATCCTTCTACAGTAAATTATAAAATTGTAAAAACTACATTAAAAAACTGTTTATGGACATTGGACACCAGGCAGCACAGGACTGTGATCTCTTCGAGAAGGGAAAGAATGAGGTAAGTTCTGTAACAACTTTGGCCTGAAAACAATTTGTAGACAATAGGCACAGGGCAAGGAAACCTGAACTGAGACTGGTAGTCTTACTGAGGTGAAGAGATGGTAGTCAGAGTTTGGGGAGGGTACGATGGCTGGAATTTGCAGGGCAGAGTTATAGAAAGGAAGAAACCACGCAGAATAAGAGCTCCAGAAATCTGCAAGGAAGTCCTTTTGGGTCTTTGTTGAATACCAACCTGTGCATGAGTAAAGTATATGACCACAATGCTGAGCAAAGAACAACCAAGGATTGTCAGGTCAATGGTATCCATAGGTCACACAGTAGTAATAGAATTGAGTATCCGATTAAAGGCTACTCAAGACTCACCCTAAAAAAGGTTAGAAATAAGGCTTAAAGGGACCCAACTGATCTGAAAATAACATAACCACCAAAATAAACCCCTATACTCATCCAAGGAACACAACAATATCTCACACCCAGCAAAGTGAAAATTAACAATGTCCAGCATCCAATAAAAAGTTTAAAAATATGCCAAGAAGTAAGAAAATGTAGCCCACAATGATAAGGAAAGACAATAGAACCTGACCAGAAATGACAGAGATGGTAGAACTAGCAGACAAGAATGTTAAAACAGCTATTATAATATTATACTAAACTATTTAAAGGAAAACATGAACATGATAGGCGAAAAGTGGAAGATACAATAAAGACCCAAATGGAATTTCTAGAGACAAAAATTACATCAGAAATGAAAATTTCACTGAATGGGACTACTAGCAGCATAGATACTATAGAAGAAAAGTCAGTGAACTTCAGGACATAGCAATAAACTTTATCAAGAATGATGCAAAGAGAAAAAATAGTTTTAAAAATGAACATATTTTCAAATAACCTGTCTTTCAATTCACAGATATGTGAGATACACACACACACACACACACACACACACACACACACTGGACACAATAGAATTCTATTCAGCCTCAAAATAGGAGATCCTGCCATTTGCGACAATATGGATGAACCTAGAGGACATTATGTCTCCATATGTGGAATCTAGAAAAGTTGAACTCATAGAAGTAGAAAATAGAATGGTGGTGACCAGGCTCTGGAAGTTGGGGGTGGGGTCAAAGGATACAAACTTTCAGTTAGATAGGAGGAATAAGTTTAAGAGATCTATTTTACAATGTGGTGACTATAGTTAACAAAAATGCATTGTAATTTTGAAAATCATTGAGAGTAGATTTTAAGCATTCTTACCATAAAAATATGGTAAGTATGTGAGGTAATACACATGTTAATTAGCTCAATTTAGCCATTCTATGATGTATACATATTTTAAAACATTGCATTGACAAATAAATATCTATCTTTTCTATCTAAAAGAAAGAAAAAATAAATTGCAAATGAACTTTCTGAAAATAAATGAACAGCGCCTCAGTGGCCCATGGCACAATATCAAGCAGTGTAATATTTGTGCAGTCGGAGCCACAGGAGAATGAGGGTGGGTGATGTTTGAAGAAATAATGGCTAATTTTTTTTTTCAAATCTGGCAAAAACTATAAATTTACAGCTCAAGAAGTTCCATGAATACAAGCAGGATAAACACATGCACACACATAGAAAATATACCAAGGCACATCTTAATCAAATTGCTCAAAATCAATAAAAAAGAGAAATTTTAAAAGAAGCCAGAGAAGAAAAATACATATATACAAAGGAACAGAAATAAAAAATGATTACAGATTTTTTTATCAGAAATATGCAAGCCCAAAGCAATGAAACATGTTTAAATTGCTGAAATAAAAAACCAAAACCCAAACCTGTCAACTTAGAATTTTATGTCCTAAAGACAATATCCTTAAAAATGAAGATAAAATAAAAACCTTTTCAGACAAACATGGAGAGATTTCATTACCGGCAGATCTGCACTTCAAAAAATGTTAAAGAAAGTTCTTCAGGCAGAAGGAAAATAATATCAGATGAAAAAAAATAAAAAGAATGATGAGCACAGACATGGCAGATATGTTGGCAAATATGAGATATTTTCCCTTATTTTTATATCTCCTTAAAAGATAATTGACTGTTTAATTCAAGGGTAATAATAACAATAATGTATTATAGGGTTAATCAAATATGTATAATTAAAACTTATGGCAACAATAACACAAAGGACAGGAGGGAAGGAATAGAAGTATATTGAATAAGGCTCCTAAACTATAAGTGAAGTAGTGTAATAATTACCTGAAGGTAGACTGTGGTATATTAGAGATGCATATAGTAAACCCTAGAGCAACTACTGAAAACAAAAAACAGGCATAGCTAATAAGCCAATATTAGAGATAAAATGGAATACTAAAAATCTCCTCAATGTAAAATTTCCTATCCCCTGTACTCTAATATACAGACCACAGCCAGTGTCTACTGATGTATCTCATCCTTGTTCCAGTTGAATCATTCCTCCCTAAATAACCTGTTGAGGAATTAGGGGAAATGTTCTGCTTACCTCCTGCCCCATGTCCCCATCCCCTGTGATTCACCTTGGAGTTGGCACCCAGTACTCACAGTTGCCCCCTGCCATCAGCACCCCATCCAGATCCACCCTCCCCAGAAGCACGAAAATCACAAACTCACTATTCACATTAATAAAAATGTGCACAGTCTCTTTCCATAGCTCTCTTAAACTCCAGAATGTTTATTATGGATGTATGAATGAATGAATGCACCAAATCCTGACTGGGTATTGAAGTACTTGCTACTTTTCCAGAAATACTTGCTCAGATCTCAGGATCCAGCTCTAATGTGACCTCTTTTCTCAAACTTTCCCTGATTTCTACTTATAGAGACCCATCTTTTCTTTCTCTGAACTACTTTTCCTATTAATACTTTGTATCATAGTTATGTAGGCAGATACCTTAACTCCCTATTTCACTTTATTTTATTTTATTTTATTTTTTTGAGACAGAGTCTCACTCTGTTGCCCAGGCTACAGTGAGTGCCGTGGCGTCAGCCTAGCTCACAGCAACCTCAAACTCCTGGGCTCAAGTGATCCTTCTGTCTCAACCTCCCGAATAGCTGGGACTACAGGCATGTGCCACCATGCCTGGCTAATTTTTTTTTCTATATATATATTTTTAGCTGTCCATATAATTTCTTTCTATTTTTAGTAGAGACGGGGTCTTGCTCTTGCTCAGGCTGGTCTCGAACTCCTGAGCTCAAACAATCCGCCCGCCTCGGCCTCCCAGAGTGCTAGGATTACAGGCGTGAGCCACCGCGCCCGGCCCTATTTCACTTTAAATTACTTCAGGGTAGTATTTATGGCTAATAACAATATTAGCAACAGCTATAATTATTGAACATTTAGTATGTGCCAAGCACTCTCCTAAATCCCTTCCACATACTGAGTTAATCATAATCCAACCAATTATGATCCATACCCCATGATAGATATGGAAGCTATCATCCTTATTTTCCAGATCAGAAAACTGAGAGTTACTTACTTATTCATGATCCTACAGCCAGTGGTGATAAGGTTGGACCCAGATTTTTCTGTCTCTAATTTTTTTTTTCACTCCCTAGTATCTCTGCATCCCTACAGCTCAAAGCTATCTATATTCTTCATAGTATTCAGGACATAGAACATAGTAGGCACTTAGCAAATATTTGTGGAACAAACATATTCAGCCATGTAGGGGATGAATTTTAACAGGGGACTCTGGCAGTTGCAGCCCTGGCCTACAGGGATGCATCTTTTTGTAAATAGAATAACAAATACTATTCAGGGCAGGGGTAGAACGGGAGACGGTTTGTGATCCCCTCCAATCACACATCTGGGGTCACAGCCCCTTTTACCTAGACCTAATTCTGAGCCTGCTGATGAGATGGCTGCAGACCATCTGTCTTGTAAGGTTAGATCGCTTCAGGAATCCTGGAAGTTCTTGCTTCCTAAATCTTATAAACCTCAGGAAGCATGTTAATTATAGTGAACATATTTGTGCTTTTTGAATTCAGATGTTTAAAAAAATGTGTAAGTTTGGAAAAAATTAAAAAAAAAAAACCACCAACCCTGAGCATCAGATCATAAAGATTGTTCCTATTGTAAATATAAACGCGATGTGATATAAATGCAATGTGTAATATGTCATCATTAGCTGAATGTCAGGGTTGAAAGTAATGAGTCATCCTAAAAAGTCTTTGATTCCATGGAGCATATTTATTTATTCTGCTTAAGAACTCAACTTTGCTATTTAAATGAGCACAGTTTATGGATCTATTATTAATGATACTATTAAACTCTTCAAGCTGACCAGATTCAACTTTCCGTTTTGGTTTTTCTTATTTATACTTTATAGATATGATAGCTATGTGCTTTTAAAAAAAACTAGTATTTAGGCAATTGCACTGAAAGAGTGTCAGGATTTTTTATTTATTATGAAAAGCAAAGTTTCAACTCTTTGCTCCTTCTAAAATGGTGATGCTGTTTGGAAATATACTTATTCAGTTTCTCATCATTTTCAAAACTCAACCTTTGAATTCTAAACCAGCTAGCATTTTAAAAGATTTAAACTATGGGTCATTAATATGTTATTATAAAAAGTCTTTTAGCATTTAAAAAATCACGAATAACATATTCTGATAAATACATAACGGCAAGAATCCAAATTTCTTGTTCCAAATGGTCTTGCAGAGTTCTATAACCTGAACTGAAGTCTTCTATGAATATGAATTATGGGTGATCTTAACAAGACTTCTTTCTCTAATTGGAAAATTTAATTTGATTAAAATGACAATTCTACACATATAGTCATATTTATTTCCATTTGAACCTATAAATGGTCTAAAAATGTTTTCAGAATGTTAAATGAGGCCATAATGAGTTTCCTATGGTTGAGTAAGGATGCACAAATTAGTATTATAACATTGCAATTAACATCCATCTTGACTGGGTTAAACTTTGCCAAATTTTTCCTTTTTGCTTTTGAATAATGCAAAAATAATTCTGAGGTAAAATAGTACTAGGAAAAGAAAGCACTACTGGCAACTAGAGAGATTGCATTGCTCAAGGATTTTTTTTTTAATTAAGTAACATGCTCTCCCCAGGGAAATAAAATATACGAAGGAATCTCTTTGCATTTCTTTGACCTCAAGTAGAAACAAGGTCAATATTTCCTGCTCATCATCCATTTCTTACAAACCTTTCACATTTTTCTACAGCTCTACATGTATGGACACATTTTATTTGCAGACCTTGTGCCTGCAGAGTAGAGCGTACGGGCTCCCTGAACATTCGTGTATCTGGCTATGTTGGGTAACATTTTTATCCCTTTTTGATTGTAATCTTGGTTCTTACTGGAAACGAATCATAACCCTTCAAGTACAACCACCAACTTAAATCAGGCCTCCTCACATATGTTTAATAATATTTATGCGGTGGGGATAATGATCGTGAAGGAAAAGCACTACAGACATATTGAGTAGTTTTATGAAATATGTGGTCAGATTTTACCATAAGAATACATAAAATTTTCCTGAAAAGCACACTTCAGTCTTTTGTTTATATCCAATCTCCCCTGCTAACTTAACCTTCGTTAAGGCACTTACTTGCTGTGGTCATCTGTTTTCTCATTTGCAAAATGAGAAGTTTCAGCTTCATGATTTCTTAAACCCCCCATCGAAGATGAGATTCATCTTGTTAAAAAGCAACTAACATAAATCTACAGAATATTTAGGCTTTATAAGTCCTACCTATTGGTCTTTTGGAGTTATGGTAAAGAAGAATCAGATTGGTTTCAATGATTCCTTTTAAGGATGTAGTTTTAATATTGATCTAGTGCTTTTACTTTGCAATTTTGCTAACGTAAGCACTATTATAGAATATAAGAGCGATTTGTAAAAGACAGAGTGGCCACAAAGTCCCTATGTTTGACATTGTGCCCTTTGCTAATAATTAATATTAATAATTAAAGCTGTCAGAGACTGATTTACTGTACTTGAACCACTCACACATAAGGAAACTGTTATCTGATTTTGTCCATCCAAGTGCCAGAATTCTGATATTAATTATCAAGTAGAGTTGGCCTAGTCCAGATATTAATATCTGTATTTTGGAAGCCAATTCATTGTATTAATAGTAGGATAATAAAAGCATTATTAATAATGAGAACAGAGTAATAATGATATTTTGATTTTGGAATTATATAGCACCTCAAAAAGTACTTTTCACAAAATTTCATTTAATCCTCACAGATATTCAGGTAACATTTAAGTACCCACTATGGATGTAGCATCTCCTTAAGCTAGAGCTACTGTAGTTCTCAATTTAAAGGAATTGGATATCTTTTACCTGCTTATTTTATATCTTCCAAGGATTTAGTTAATTCTCATAAATTTATAAAGAAAATTTTAATATAGGCAAGTATAAGTTATGCCATGGTGAAATGAATAATAATTACAATAACCCCTTACATGTATATACTGTTTGACATTTATAAAATGCTTTCAGATATTTGATTACATTTTTGCAATGCACTCGATACTTTAGTACATTTTTTACAATAGCCATGCTGTAAAATAATATGATAAAGAAATCCATGGGTGATCAAAATGGTTTTAATAGGAATTTGAACCATTTCCCTGAAGAAGTGGATATCAGATTAATTATGAGGGAGTGCAGAACACACACTAATGCATGAGGTGCCAGGTGAGTGAGACATTTGCCCAAACCCTTGATTTCCTTAGTGTCTTATATTCCAAGATTTTTGCACATGGGGCTTACTTCCCCATAGCACTGAATTCCTTCCAATCAACCAGAGTGGTGAATTTTTAAAATCATATTCATGTAGTAGATCCAGAAGGCCTGAGTCCTTCACTCACTACTGAAAATAGAAAGGGTCTGCAGTTCTTATTAACTTGCCCGTAATGGAGAAGATATTCATGGAATCACTTGATCATAGCTTTAAGAGTTGGGAGATACAGCTTAGGAGTTGACTTGTGACCAACACAGTCCTATATCATTCTGATAATTACATTTGAGAGAAGCTCACTTTATCTCAGGGGAGCCAATTATTTTGCTGGACAGTACTACTTGTTAAACCAACCCTAATCTATTTCCCATTAATTTCATTGCAGGTATTAGCTCTTCCCATTGAAGTAGGACACATGAAGTCAGTCTTATGTCCATATGATTGCTTTTCAAATATTTAAAACATTGCTCTTTGGTGATCCTTTTTCCAGGATGGGAATCTCCAACTTCTTCAGGCCTTCTCTTAAGTTGATTTTTAGTTCTTTATCCTAGTTAGCCTTCTCTGGATACACTGTACTTTGTGAATGTCCTTCTAGATGGTAACATCCAGCTGTGGTCTGAACAAGGAAGAAAACAGTGGGACCATAACATCCCATAATTGGGTTTTGATTTTCCTATTGAGGCAACTTAAAATTGAGTTAGTTCTTTCAGTTTCTGTAACACATTGTTAGTTCATAATGAGCTTATTGTCTAACATAACCTCTAAATCTTTTTCACATGAATTGTTTGTTTTGACAAATGTGGTCTATCCTCATCTTTAATTTATGAAATTGATTGTTTTAAATCAAGTCCAGGACTTTTATTATTTAATCTTGTTTTTAAAAATGATTATCTTACCCTATTATTTTTGGTGTAATTGTTCACTATATTTTGTCTGCGCAGAATCCCTTTGGAGAACAAAGGGATTCTTCCTGGTCTTAGTTTTTGGGTTTTGAGAGGACATCCCTCCCGCCCGCTCCCCAATTAATCAATCAATTGGTTGATTCAGAGGTGGGCACATGTTCCAAGTCAGGACAATGATCCTCAAACCTGAAACTTCGACCAGAACTCTTGGGCAAGAGGGCCATTCTTTTCATTATGGTTATTGAGCTGGTAGAACGTAAGCCTGGAGATGCTAATGCCATATGTGATCTCATTTGGGAGAACCTGCCTGAAAATGAAGCAAACACAGAAGAAAGCAGAGCCAAGATATAAAGAGAGTCTGATGCTTTGTAGAATTATTTGAGCAACTGGATCCAACTATGCCTGGGGTGATTTACGCACTAGACAGTTTGCTTTCTGGGGTTAATTTAAACTAGGCTTTCATCACTTGTACTAAAGAGTCCTGAAAAATATGTGGCCTCTAGTTAACTCTATCAGCTTTGCATCTTCCTTAAATTGAATAAGTGTACTTCTATTTTGTCACCTTGGTCACCAATGAAAATGTTGAGCAGCACAGGATTTTTTCCATGCCATCAATTAACAATTACTAATTTAAAATTGACAGATAGTAACATATATTTTTATCATGTACAACATCATGTGTTGCAGTACATATCCATTGTGGAATAGTTAAGTCTAGTTAATTAACAAATGCATTACCTCACATAGTTATCATTTTTGTAGTAAGAGCACAAAACATCTACTCTCTTTATGTTTTTAAAGAATATATCATCATTAACTATTAGTTACCTTACTACATTAATTTCAATATCTCTTGAAATTTCTCTCTCCTATCTAACCATAATTATGGACATGTATTCTTTGACCAACATCTCCCCGTCCCATCCCTCCAACTGTCCCAGCCTGCAATAACCACCATTCTACTCTCTACAGTTGTCCCTTGAACAACATGGGTTTGAACTGCTTGGGTCCACTTACATATGGATTTTTTTCAACCAAATGCAGAACTAAAATACAGTATTTGTGGAACGCAAAACACACGTATATGGAGGGCTGAATTTTCTTATTTGAAGATTCCACAGGACTGGCTTTAGCACTTGAGTATGCACAGATTTTCATACAGTGGAGTGGGGGACCTGGAACTAATGCCCCAAGTATCCCAAGGGGTGACTGTTCTTCTATGTGATCAACTGTTTTAGATTCCACATATGAGGGAGAGTGTGTGATGTTTGTTTTTCTGTGCCTGGCTTATTTCACATAACATATGGCCTCCAGGTTCATCCATGTTGCAAATGGTAGTATTTCATTCTTTTTAATGGCTGAATAGTATTCCATTGTGCATAGGTACCACATTTTCTTTATCCATTCATCTGTTGACAAACACTTAGGTTGATTTCATATCTTGGCTATTGTGAATAGTGCTGCAATAAACGTGGAGTGCAGATATCTCTTCAACATACTAATTTCAATGTCTTGGATATATGCCCAGTAGTGGGATTGCTATTTTTAATTTTTTGAGGAAACTCTATACTGTTTTCCATAGTGGCTGTACTACTGTACATTATTACCAACAGTGTATGAGCATTCCCCTTCCTCTGCATCCTTGCCAGCCCTTGTTATCTTTTGTCTTTTTGTTAATGGCCATTCTAACTGGGGTGAAGTGATATCTCATTGTGATTTTGATTTGCATTTCCTTGCTGACTAGTGATGTTGAACACTTTTTCATATACCTGTTAACCATTTGTATGTCTTCTTTTGAGAAATGTCCTTTCAGGTCTTTTGCCCATTTTTTTTAATTGGGTTATTTGTTTTCTTGCTATTAAATTGTTTGAGTTTCTTACATATTTTGTTGAGAGTTTTTTTTCTTATCATGAAGAGATATTTAATTTTGTCAAATGCTTTTTTGGCATCTATTGAATAATCATTTTTTGGTCCTTTATTTTGTTACTGTGATGTGTTATGTTTATTGATTTGCTTGTGTTGAACCATCCTTGCATCATTGGGATGAATCCAACTTGATCATGGTGAATGATTTTTTTAATGCGCTGCTGAATTCTGTTTGCTAATATTTTGTTGAGGATTTCTGCATCTATGTTGAACAGGAATACTGGCCTATACTTTTCTTTTTTTGTTGTGTTCTTGTCTGATTTTGGTATCAAGGTAATTCTGGCCTCATAGAATGAGTTTGGAAGAATTCTTTCTTTTTCAATTTTTGCGATTGTTTGAAAAGAATTGGTGTAAGTTCTTCTTTAAATATTTGGTAGAATTCAGCTGTGCAGCCATTAGGTCCTGGGCTTTTATTTGATGGGAATTTTTTTTTTATTACTGATTCAATCTCCTTACTTGACTGAGTAAGGAGATTGGTCTGTTCAGATTTTCTGTTTCTTCATAGTTTAATCTTAGTAGGTTGTATATGTCCAGGAATTTATCCAATTCTTCTAGATTTTCTAATTTGTTGGCATATATTTGTTGTAATAATACCTTATGGCCTTTTGTATTTATGTGGTGTCATCCACCTTTTTGGTTTCTATTTGAATGGAATATCTTTTTCTATCCCTTCACTTCAGTCTTTGTGTGTCCTTACAGGGGAAATGAGTCTCTTATAGGCAGCACACAATTAGGTCTTTTTTTTTTTTTTTTTTTTGTCCATTCAGTGACTGTATGTCTTTTCATTTGAGAATTTAATCCATTTACATTCAAGGTAATTATTGATTGGTAAGGACTTGCTACTGCTATTTTGTTAATTGTTTTCTAGTTGTTTTATAGATCTTTTCTTTCTCTCTTACTGTATTCCTTTGTGGGTAAGTGATTTTCTCTAATGGTACATTTCAATTCTTTACAATTAACACTTTTTAGTGATATGGTTATTCAAATAACTATGAAACTAACCTATCCTTTATCCTTTTCTATCCGTATTTTATCTTTTTTGTCTATGAGGGAATATTAGGGCTTTTTCAAGTGCTCTGCTAAAATCTCAAAACTGTGTCTTAATATAATCTATTCTCTAAGCAACTATATTAGTAAGATTAAAGTCAGATTGGCTCAATATATTCTTGGTGATCCCCTGTTGTTTCCTAGCAAAGCCACCATATTCTTTTCTCAAAGTTTATAAACCATACATTTATTAGATCAGACTAGATTTCCTCTGGATTCACTTACCATCTAGTAAATTCATTTTTTTACTCTTCTTTTGGAAAATCAGCACAATATTTTCCCAGCCTCAACTTTTGAGTTTTCCTCTTATTTTTAATAATTCTCAAAGATGGCTGAGTGGCAACAGCTGAGCACTCTTTGAGTACACTGGATGGAATTCTTAGGAACTGGAAACTTGAACTTTTCTGATTTTTAACTATCTAAACTTTTATGCTCCTTTTTATTATGATTATTCTGCCCTTTGTAGATCAAATCTTATGTTCTCATATGGAGAAAATAAAGCAACCTGGAGCTTAATAATGCTGTCCTTCCATCAAAGTATCAACTTTATACCATCTTTCCCAAGCAGTCACCTCTCCTTTGCTTGTTCTTCTTGCTTCAAACCAAGCTAAGAAAATCACCTGTTGCTTATCTTCAGATAATTTCATACCCTTATCTCACCCTAGGCTGTGGCCTCCCTCATTACCAGGGACCATTTTAATATTTCACCCCTATCAGTTGCCTTTCCAGATATTTCTTTTGATAATACCCTTATTTATTTATTTTTAAAAGACAAGGGGGTCTCGCTCTGTCTCCCAGGTTAAAGTGAAGTGGCCTGATTGTAGCTCACTGCAGCTGTGAACACCCAGGCTCAGGTGATCCTCCTGCCTCAGCCTCCCGAGTAGCCAGGATCACACGTGCGTGCCACCATAGCCAGCTAATTTTTTAATATTTTGTAGAGATGGAGTCAGACTGCCAGACTGGTCTTGAACTGTTGTCCTCAAGTGATCCTCCCACCTCAGCCTCCCAAAGTGCTGGGATTTCAGGTGTGAGCCACTGCGCACCAATTTTATTTGGGAATTCTCTGTATGGGTGTGCCAACGTTTTTAGATGTCTACAGCCCTCTTTTCTTTATCACTGGTATCATTTGTGCTGGTGTAGTCAGAGTTCATTCTAATAGAAGAATAAGCTTCCATTCCTGAGTACTGAAGCAGCCATATGAAGTTAATGAGGCTAAGGGGGATGGGTGTATATCTACATGATGAGTGCGATGCGCACTGTCAGGGGAATGGACATGCTTGAAGATCTGACTCGGGGTGTTGGGGGTGGGGGAGGGGATGGGTTTATACCTACATGATGAGTGCGATGTGCACTGTCGGGGGAATGGACACTCTTGAAGCTCAGACTCGGGGGGTTGGGAGGGGTATGGGCAATATACATAACCAGAACTGTTGTACCCCCCCAATAAGCTATAATAAATAATAAAAAAAAAAGAAATGAAGAAATGATTCAAATAGCAACAAGAGTTAAACTAAACTTGTCTGGGAGTATTTTTCAGTCATTTACCTAACTTACATTCATTAAGCACCTACTATGTGCTTACTCCTACCAACACAGATTTGAATTAATTCTAAAATTTGGTATAATAAATTGAGATCATAATGCTTTAATTAAGTTAGATAAGTATGTACTAACCTCCATTTACTTTTTAGCAATTTTTATTCATTTTATAAATCTTCAGTGGATCTATCAGACTTGATCATACTTGAATTGATTCAAATGCACACACTGAAAACTTTTGCCTCATATAGATAGTCAGGTTATTTTATGAATTTCTAAATTTGAATGATGGTGTTATACCCAAATCTAGCATCTATGCACCCAATGCATTAGGTGACTGGTCCTCAAATTATGATGTAAAGGATTATATTCTTGGAAGAAACCTTAAAACCACCTTATTTAATTCCCTCATTCTTAGGATGAGCATACTTAAAGGTCTGAGAACTTGGATAACTTGTCCAAGAATATACAGCTGTGAGCAAACGGCTAGAGAAGTTAATATTTCCCGCTATGTAGCAAGGATGTGCAGGCCTCCCACGGACTGAGATGCAAAATGTGGCTACAATTCTTTTCAATGTCTACATTACAATAATTGAGCACCCATCCTTTTGAGTTCAGTTCCTTTAATGGGCTAGTCCCCTCCTACATTTTGGGGACTCCATGGGGATGCTAACATCCTCCCCAGCCTGTCATTGCTGGTGTGTGCCCTGCAGCCAGCCCCTGCGCCACGGCCTGCCCTTGCTGCTCCAGCAAGGTCGTTGTAATGCCCAGTGCAGGTCGCCTCCTGTCATGCCAGGGGCCCCCTCCTTCCCCGAAGCTGCTCCTCACTCCCTGCTACTCCCCTGTATTAGGAATGCATCCGTTCTTTCTCTTTAACTTCCCCCCATGACTGCTGAGTACAGAGTATAATATTTAACAAGATTTTGCTGAAGGCTTGCGGGTATTAGAAGGAAATTACAACAGAGAAATTTAAAACCAGTACTAGGTAAGCCCCCTCCCAGGAGGCACAGGTCTAAGCCGCTCCCAACACATCCCTCATTGGGGACCTTTCTGCTTTCTGCCCTTGGCCTTTAGTCACTTCCCATTGGGAGTGATTTTCATATCCCTCTTTTCTGGAGTGCGGGTCTCCAACTTCCCCACATCTCCCAGAAAGAAAGGGACATTTCTGTCTCCTAAAGTGATCTCCCTAAGTGCCACCAACAGCAGTGCTTTCATCTACTGTCCCATGATCTGCCTTTATGTAAAACCATACATGGGTAATTCCACGTTCCTCAGGGAAACTGCAAACTACCTACAGGGGTGAAGTCTTCCCCTCTGGCGCTAGAACGTAATTGTCTAACATCAGTCTTAGGTGGCTCCATAGGTGGGACAGCAACTGCAGTGTGTGCTGAGCAGTATCAAGTTCATGCGCTTGCCATTTTTAAATAGTAGCTCTCTATAGTCTCTGTTCCTGAAGGGTTTCAAATCATAGAGTCCTATCTTCATCAATGTTATCTTATTAGGTCAAATATTTTAACCACAAAACCAAGTGCAACTAGTACCAAGAAATGCTGATTTGATACAAATAGTCTTTAGATAAAATTATAAATAAAAGGCTGTTTTTTCCAGATTTTAAAAACTTAGTCACATTCTGCACTACTATTGTTATACATGTATAACCCATGATTGATACTAATAATGCTAAATGCCTATTATTAAGTTCCTACTGTGTGCTAGCTATTATACTAAGCACCTTACATATGCATACATTTTTACATAACACAATAATCTTTTGAAATCCAGGGATTAATATCCTGGCTTCAAAGATAAGGAGATTAAAGTTCAGAGATGCTAAGTGATTAGCACACGGCCACACAGCCAGTAAGTAGTGGAGCCGGGATTTGAAAATAGATCTGGATGGACCAAAACCCAGTTAATTTCTATTATATCATTATCATCACAACTGACAATCCAACCAGCATGACAATTGTGCAGCTATCAGTCATTTAGGACTGTGCTTAGGGTATTGAGCGCTTGGAATGTGGCTTGTCCAAATTGAAATATGCTATAAGTCTAAAATATACACTGGATTTCTAAGACTTAATATAAGAATAAAGAATGCAAAAAAGCTCATTAATAATTTTTTATATTGATTACATATTAAAATAATACTATTTAGACATATTGGATTAAATAAGACAAATTATTAAAATTAATGTCAGCTGTTTTTTTTAATTTATCAATGTGCTACTATAGAATTGCATAATTGGCTCACACTATATTTCTATTAGACAGCACTGATCTAGAAGCTTCAGCTTGATGAAACACATGGAGTAAGGGGGCACTAAAGAAACATAGAGTTGTTGTTTTTTAAATTAACAACTTCTAGGGACAATTCTGGATGAAAACAACAATGTATCTAAAGTTGCCTGACTTTACTTTTAAAGTAAGAATGTTTTGTTTTAGGATTTGAATTTTTATATTTCCAGGCATATGTTTCTTCACATTGTCCCTAGAAAATAGTTGTTTTAGTGAATAAGCTTCCCTGTAAATGCAAAGCTAAACATACACAGTGAAAGACAATGTCACCAGCCACTGTTTTAGAGTGAACACAGGGTTTTAGCGAATGTGTGGCTGGAATGAGGAATTGCTAAAATATGGATGGTGGGGTGGGGGTGGTTTGCTCGTCTACTTTGTTTTGGCTTCTATTACCTGTGTCTAAGAAAGGAGATAGTCTTTTAGATATTGGCCTTAGACTACTCTAAGCGTATTAATTATTATTAAGGGTATAATTATTTTGTTGCCAGGAATTTGAGATTCGTTTGGGGCCTCCATGCAGGAGACCAGGAGCAGGGAAGGTTGTTTCCTTTACTCTCAGAGGGCGGAAGCTGTCACCCTGGCTGCAGAGGAGAATGAATCTTTAATATGCAGGGCACCTCCTCTACCACCATTGCCACTGCCCCTTCGCAGCCCCTGTCACCTCAGCTTCCTACCCAGAGCCTGAGAGGAAACAAGTGTTTTTCATATTTCAAGATAAATCGAAGAGACATTGTTTTCCTGAGATAACCTTGACCCCAAAAAGAGAGCAAAGAATTGGGATGCCATGTAGATTTGTTTAAATCAACCTCACTAGAGTGATCAAAGCCATCTAAGAAACAGGGGTAGACTATGATTCAAGAAACGTGGCTAAGAAAGATAACCTTGCCCCAACACTTCCTTCTCTCCTGGGTCTGTGCAAGGAATGCACGGGTCTGAATCTTAGGAGTACTTTCCTGATTTCAAATTAAGTTGGCATTTATCTGCCCAAGAGTTACAGACATCCGATTAGTAGCGAACCCCCTAGTCCAGACTTGCTTTGTCAGCAGTGACTTCCCAAGGAGGAGGATGATAACTGACACAGTTGTCAGACTCCACTGAGTAAAGGTTAAAAGAATATCTCCTTTTTTTGTTGTTGTTCTCACACCCTGGCCTGCAAAATCTTGCACAGCTTTTTCTTGTTCCAGTCGCTGCTCAAGCATGTAATAAGTTGAGTTCCAATGAATTGGAACCTCCTGTTTTAGGTGATGTTTCAGCAAGTTGCTTTGCAGTTGGAGCTGGGTCAGGAATATTTTTTTCTCAAACATTGACAGAATGGCTGAAGTGTTCAGATTTTCTGTGTCATCACTAAGATATCTGTAAGTGTTCCTGTTATGATGCAGAAAATCATTTTTGAGGATGTTTGGGGAGTAAGAGCAGCACAGCATAAAACCGTCATCTTCCACAGTGCAAACTGCTTTCTATGAACACATCTCTTTTTTCCTGCTTCCTGTGAGAACGTAAGGGAAGCCACACAAAGGGGTTTCATTTCTTCAACGTACTAAGCATTGCTTGTATGTGCTAATGAAGTCATACCTTGCAGGTAATAATGCCTACAGTAATATCTGAGGATAAATGGGTTTTGCCTCATCTGCAAGAGGTTTCATTTTCCTTACAGATGTTTCCATACTGGCTGTTGCATTATTTGTTCTATTGATACAATTTACCCAATATGCTACCTATTCAATAAGAATTCACTAGACTCAAAGGGAGTTATCACCTTGACAAGTGCGAAATGTTACATCTAATCTGTTTACTGACTTAAAAAAAGTTCTGGTCAAACATTCAAAGGACCTTCGTAGCTGGTTAAATGATCTATAGCGAAGGTTTAGAGGCAATTCAAGCTGGGCACCTTGCCTTCAGTTAGTTTGGGTAGAGAGTTCAAACTAGAGAGTCAAACAGCAGTAGAGAGAACTAAAATAGCAGTAGGGAAAAGGACAAAGGAGGGAGAAAGTTTGCAGAGAGCAAAATGTGGTAAACAGATAAACAGAGAAAAGCATGTATCAAAGGGAAACCATGAAAAAAGAAGAGAGAAAAGCAGAAGATATGGAAAGAAAGAAAGAAAGAAAAAAGTAAAAGCAAAGTAATAACTGAAAACAATGAAAGGGAAAATAAAGCAAGCATGTGGCTTGAAAATGATCAGGCACCAGGATCGCCAGCTGTCGACTTAATTTTTCTGCCCAGCGGAGAGCTTCGTGGTGCTGCGTGCACCGCGTGGCCGCAGGGGTCTGAGCTCGGACGGGCGGTTCCCACGCAGCCTGGCTCCGGCTGCTCTGCAGGGGGCGGTGTGCTCCTGGAGACTTTGGGGGGCGTTCTCCTACTGGGGGGATTTTAGAGAAGCCCTCCTCCAGACGCAATTCTAACACACGCTGCTGTGGCCAGCGGAACAGAAGGGCCCGGCAAGCTGGCCCCTGCCCCCGTGTGCGGGTGCACGGCTGGAGCTGCTTCCCTGGATCCTGGGCACAGCTGCGGCGACAGCAGATTACAATTCCCCCAGAAGGCTTCCTACCTGTGACCTAAGTAGGTGATGACCTAATCTGCCAGGGGACAGCTGCCACTTCTGGGACCACACATGAAAGAAGTTGTGGACTCTATCATTTCTTAGTAGCAGAGAAGAATTGTTTTGGCCCCCGCACATGAAAACACACTCTTCCTCATCCCCTCGCTTCCCCCACCTTAGAAAGCCACATTGAGGAAATTGGTTCTGATATCCTTGAATATCAGCAGAACACATCTGGGCTGTTTGGCTCTGTGTGTGTGTACATGCACGCAGTCCTTCAACAGCAGTTCTTGCTACCTGGGTCTACACTGAATCATCACCAAGAAGGCGATGGGTGTTGGCCAGTTGATTTTGATTAATCTGGAGCAGCCAGCAGCCATCGCCACAATGCCTACTATTCTTTTCCCCCTTGTGTAAGTGGGGAGAAGGCTGAATTCCAAACTAACCTGTGACAGGTCTTCATTTCTCCCTGTGGCCCTTTTGCTGGCCAGCTGCCACAGCCACGCCCCTTCTGTCTGCTGTTCTTGGGTTCTCAGCAGGGCAGAAAATATGCTAATGGTGGTATTCACTGACTTCACTCCATTACCACTACAGGTCAATCAGCAATGTTCAGATTCCGTGGGTACAAATGATGTCTGCAGTGGGCAGAATTCTAAGATGATCTCCAATGGCCCATGCCCTTGAGTATTAGTGGGACCGGAAACCTGCTTCTGACAAATAGAATATGGCAAAAGTGATGGTACAGCACTGCTGTGTCTAGGTTGTCTTCTATGGCAACGGTGAGGGGATTCTGCAGATGTAATGAAGCTCCCTAGTCGGTCAACTTTATGGTAAAGGGAAGATTGTCTTGGGTGGGTCTGATATAATCAGGTGAACTCTTTAAAAGAAGGTCTAGAGGTTACAGATGGAAGAAATCAGAGTCTCTCTCCTCTTGCCTTTGGAGATGTAAGCCATGGCAAGTTCTGCAGCTGCAAGGGGATGACTTATTAACAACCACGTGAACTTGGGAGGGGACTCTGACCTGTGGACAAGAATGCAGCCCCGGCTGAAACCTTAATTGTAGCCTTGAGCAGAGGATCCACAACCCAGGAGTTGTGCCCAGACCCCTGCCTCACAGAATCTGTGGGATAATAAACATGTTGATTTAAACCACTAAGCAATGGAGGGAGAAAGGGAGGGCCACGCAGCAATAGCAAATAAACACAGCATCTCCTAAGGAGGGTAGTGAAGCTCTCCTAAGTCTAACTTGTGAAAACAATAGCTACCATTTGTGAATAGTGATGACTAATACATTGAGTACTTACTCTGTCTGACACTGTGCTTGGTGCTTTGTGTATGTTATGTCTAAATCTCACAACCATTCAGCAAGGCAGGTCTTATTGTACAGGTGAAGAAACAGCCTTAGCAATGTTAACTAATTTTTCCAAAATGGTGGAGCCATGATTCATATACTCAGCTTCCTCTGACAAAGGAGCTTGGGCTTTCTACACTAGACTGTGCAGCTGATGAATGTTTCTTTATTTGTAGTGCCCACCTACCATTATTGACCACTGGGCCTCAGAGATTCTTCCAAAACCAATGCTTTCTTGAGAACTCTCCTTGGGTAGAGCCATTTCAAGTGGGAATGAGTGCTGGTTGTGCTTGTGCAAAGTAGCTAATAATTGTCCAAGCTTCAGAACACCGTTGGCCACCTGAGGAGGGTCAGTCATTCATTCCTTCATTCATTTCCATTCACTTACTTGCAAGGCAAAGAAACACATCCCAATGAAGAAATTCAGTGAATCGTTTGCTGAGGGAGGAAAGTCAGAGTTTTTTAAGTATTAGAAAGAGGGCTTCTTGGTGGTTATTATCATTAAGGAAAACTACACTATTCCGGGTAGGATGGAATGAGTCCATGAGTCTATATAGGATTGATTAAAACAGGGTCCCCTGTTCACTGGTCAGGAAACAGTCTTCAGTTAGGTCTAGTAAGGGTATGCGGTACCCCATCCCTTAAAGTTCATATTCTTGATAGTGGTCATGAAACACAGTGTCTAATTTTTATACTTCCCTGGCAAACGCAGATACAAGCAGAAAATTCCACTGAGCCCCCCAAATACTTATGGAATGACTATAGTGTGTCTGCCACTGTTCCAAGCTCTGGTGATACAGTGAGGGACAAAAGAAACAAAGACCCTGACCCCATGGAGCTTTTGTGCTAGTTAGGACTATGGATGGATAATAAACAGAAATGCATGATGCCACATCAGGATCCACCTGCCTGCTTTGTGGAGACCCCGCTGTGCAGGGTGGGTTTGGGGCAAGGCGAGTGCATGGCCACTCTTGGGAGTTTTTGCAGCGATCCTATCCAGGTGAGAGAGGGTGGTGGCTTGGGCGAGGTCCCCGGCAGTGGACACAGAAAGAAAGATTTGGGAATAACTGACGTGGAGCAATGGATGGCTGCCACTGAGGAAAAATGTCCCAAGCAGCTGCAAGCAGCTGGCCAGAATAGCAGGGATCTGTGGAAGAGAGGCCACGGTCGTGGGGGCAGACCAGATGCAGCCCCCGTTCCCTTAGTCACACTCACAGGGGTCCTGTCTTCCCACCCACATGCCCGCAGGCAGGGCTTGGCAGCTGCTGGCCTCCAGGTGTTTGCTTGGTGGAAACTGTTTAAAGACTTAAGATTCCATTTGAATTGAAGCAATTTCCCCAGTAGCAGAAATCACAGTGCAGGTTTCTTTCTTGACAATGAAACAACAAATGTTATACCCTGTTACCTTCCATAGAGGAGAATTTCATAATGAGTATTTTATAAAAACATGAAATCACAATGCTCTTACTCCGTACCAGCATCACCAGGTTCAGCTAGGATCTCACAGTCTTGGTGGGAAGACAAAGAGAAGGAAGAGTGAACCAAGGTGAAGATTCAATGTATGGATGGATCCTGTCCTTTGGTACCTTCATTTTCCACAGAACATAGTCACATTGCCTTTTCCACATAGACTCTGTGTCCTTTGACACATTTTTTTGCACCCCAGATATTCTACTGCTGAAATGCCACCTTATTGTAGCCAGAAAATAGAATCCTCCCCTGATTTTGGAGCCATATAAAGCATAGTGATGAACTTCAGAGGTCACACAATCCTACTATCATGTGAGCCCTCCAAGTCTCTGTTTGAACCCCTCCTGTGTCAAGAAGTTTCTCTCCATTGACAATAGCTCTGATCCTTAGAAAGTGCTTCCCTATGTAAAGCCCTAACCTGTTTTTTTTTGTAATTTCTACTCATTCCTTTTGGCTCTGTCTTTGGAAGATAACTTTTACTTAAAGACTAAAAAGTAGAAAAACAAAGTACTATTATGGCCCTTACACCTGATCCTACTTTTTATTTATAAACCAAGAAGCCTTTGAAGATGTGTGGAAGAGAAATGATCAGGGTTGGCATTAAATGCTTAAGTTTCCAAATTGTCTTAGAAGTCTCATCAAATTAAATCAAATCTGCAGTGTTAAATGACAGCAAAAGGAGCTTAGATCAGTCAAAGGGAGCTGGAATGGGATTTTGTCTCGCACTCCCAAGGCGCTTGTCAGCGAACAATGTTCCCGAGGTGAGCTCAGGTCACTGTTATAAGTTTACATTCAGGGCTCCCAAGCCAAAAAATTTTGTTGTAAGAAACCCTTTCCTTTCGTTAAATACAAAATAAACAGATGCCCCACTGAGATGGATGTCCTCCTTCCCCAGCCTCCCTGCGAGGCAGGAGCTGCTGGGACGGAATTTATTCTGATGGCTCAGATACACATTGCTGAGAAAAGCAAAGCTTTACACGTAGAATGGCAGTTGATGGAAGCAAAGCTTTGCTGGGGAGGGGTCCAGGAAAATACTCGACCGGGGCTGAGAGAGACACACACAGAGACAGAGAAAGAGGGAGAGAGAGAGCGGGAGGGAGGGAGAAAGAGAGGGAGGGATAAAGATTTTTCTCCTCTTAATTTATGGTGATATCCAAGAAACTCTATTTATTTCAACAAAAAAAATGGACAGATAATATCATATACGCCTTTATATGTAGGTATATATATTTGCTTTAATGGTGGAGGTGATAGGGTCGGGGTACTATATTTAGGACTCGGCTGTTTTTGATTTGCCACATGACAATGTTTTCATAAAACGGACCCGATGTTTTTTGTTTATATACTTAATCTTTTCTTTTTGGGAAATTCTGGGCATTAGGTCACCGTATAGGGTTACACATTTTAAACCTCATGTCCTATGTGTTTAGACAACCAGCGAGATTGTGACAAGGCAATGTCAATTGTCTTAAGCCCTGCTGTATGCAGAGTAGAGGGCTTTTCCCTTCATGTGGAATTGGTGTGTATGTCAATTGTCCTACTTACCTTGACCTTCATGTTAGGTGAGGCTTTTATTGCCATTTAAACAAAGATGCTGAGGATAAACCATTTTGTCTTCAAGGATCTTAGGAGGAACCATAAGGCAAAGTATTTTGCCCTCGATATAAATGCATCTCTCCGACAATTTATTGGCAGATGTATCTAGGTGACAATAGATTTCTAAATTGAATATTCTGCCTGAGGAATGGCCTCTGATGTGCATTAAGACCTGTATTGCAATAACCACACCTCTCAATTTGTGTGGCTGTCCCCTCCTGATTATATTATGCATCAATCTTTAGGACAATTGTCAGACTGTAGCTCACTAGCTGAGCAGTCAGAGCAAATGGATGTTTCTTGGCACGAATCTGACTAGTTAGCCAAGGAAAATCTTTTAAGGCATCTGAGAGGGATGCATCTGGCACTTTGGAAGATTAGTACTCTGGTCTTTTTCTACAAATGCTGTTTTCATTTAAGACACATTTATTTCTCCCTACTCTAGTTTCCGGGCTTTGTTGTTGTTGTCGTGTGTAAGAAATGTCAGAGGCGCGTAGATTTCTGATGGGTGCTGATGTATTGCCTTGCAGACCTCCCTCCCCATCCTGCCCCAACTTGATCCTTCTCCCCCTCCTGCCTTCCTTCCACAAGTATTTATTGAGTGACTAGTAAGTGCCAGCTGCTGTGCTAGGTGATGGTACCCAGTGCCAAACAAAGCTAATACAGACCCTCCCCTCTCTGAGCTTACAAAAACGTGTGACACCTGCTCCACCCGCCAGCCTCCCTTTCTCTCTGTCCAGGGTCTAGACTTGTCTTCAAGCCATGGACCTCACAGTCACCAAGAAACTGATTTGTCACTGGACCCAGCAGGATTGTCTCATATGTCTGTATGCTAGCGTGGTAATGTGTCAATGTATTACTCTTTGGGGGATCACATTGGTATTTTATTAAGACCAGTCCTGCTTTAAAAGTATGGTTAGACTGACTATAGGCTATCCAAAGTTTAGCACTGAGAACCTAGCTCTTTAATGGAGTCCACAGTGCTTGGTTAAAGGCAATAAAATTACATTTAATCTGAAGAAAACACTTGACTACTCTTAAAATATGTTTTATTTTTGACTAATTGGGATTTTTTAAAAATGATTTTGTTTTATCTCCATAATTGGTTTATTGGCCATCCCCCCTTGTTTGATTTTTTAAGTGGTTGCTATAGAATTTACAATATACATTTTTAATTTATCATAGTCTTTTTCATATAATATTACAGCACTTCATGTAGTATGAGACTCTTACAACAATATATTTTGATTTTCTACTCACATTCTTTGTGCTATTGTTGTCATACATTTTATTTCTACATATGTTATAAATCCTATAGTATATGGTTATATTTTTGGCTCAAATAGTTAATTATCTTTCAAAAAGATTAAATAATGAGAAAATTGTTTTTTATAAGATATTTTTTATATTTCCCACAAATTTATCATTTTGGATAGTTTTTATTCCTTTGTGTGGATACAAATTTCAATCCAGTTTAATATCCTTTTGCCTGGAAAATTTCCTTTATTAATTTTTCTCTAGTACAGCGCTACTCATGATGAATTCTTTCAGCTTTTTTTTGTCAGATAAATTCTTTATTTTGTTTTTATTTTTGAAAGATGTTTTCACCGGATACAGAAGTCTAGGTTGACAGTGTTTCCTCTCAGCATTTTAAAAGGTGTCTTTTCATTGTTTTCTGGCTTGCACAGTTTCTGACAAGAAGTTTGCTTTGATCCTTATCTTTGTCCTTCTGTTTTTAATGTAGGTTTTTTCTCTACTCGATTTTTAAGCTGTTTCTCTTTGCTACTGGTTTTTGGTTATTTATTCTGCTAGGGGCTCATCACACTTATTGTATCTGTTAGTTTTTATTGTTTATCCCATTTGAAAATTTTTTGACCATTATTTCTTCTTCTCTTCTCAAACATTTTTATCGTTCTCCACTTTCCTTCTATTATCACAATTGCATGTAGTTTAGATGATGTTGTACTGCAGGCCACTAAGATTTTGTTTTTCAGCCTTTGTGTGTGTCTGTGTGTGTGTGTGCACTCGCGCGCATATACTTCATCGTGGATAGTTTATGTTGCTACCTCAAGTTCATGAGTCTTTCTTCTGCTAATTTGCTGTTAATTCCTTCTAGTATATTTGTTCCATTTCATATATGCATATATTGTATCTTTAATTTTGGAAGTTCCAGTTGGGTTTTTTTTAAT
>CM052443.1:35241921-35270004 GCA_028533085.1 Varecia variegata
TTTTTTTAATGACTTTCATTTCTCTCTCTATTATGTTCACATTTTTCTTTATTTCTTTGAATATATGAAGCATTTTTAGCACAGTTGCTTTAATTCAATTTAATTAGCTATTCTAATTCCATCCTATCTGTCATTTCTGGGTCTGTTTCTATTGAATGATTTTTTCTTGTGATTATGGGTCACTTTTCCTTGCTTTCTGTGTATATATAGTTATTTTTATTCGATGCTGGACATTGTTATGTTGCTCTGTACCATATCTTGCTGTATTCTTCAAAAAGATGGTAGACTTTGTTCTGACACACAATTAAGTTAGTTGGGGTAAGTTGATATTTTCAAGACTTGTTTTTAAACTTGCTTAGGGAAAGTCTAGAGTAGCCTTTATTATAGGGTTAATTTAGCTGCACTTCTAAGGTGTGACCTTTCTGAAAAATCAATGAATTCCAAGCCCTGTGTGAACTTTTGAATTTGTTCATCTTATGGCTACACAGCAATTTGTTCTTTCCATAGAAGTTGTTCTTTGCTGGGCTCATGGGATATTGAACTATGCATGAGCAGATCAACCAAAGCTTCTGGGGGACTCTTGTGCAGATTTCTGGAATGCTTTCTCTGCATATATTCTTATGCTCTGAACATTCTAGATGCCTTGGTTTGCCTGAACTCTGGTCAGTGTTTCTTCAACCAGAAAGAACTTCAGGATTTGTCTGAGCTCTCATTCTTTGCATCTGTGGACTGAAAACTGCTTCCAGGTTGTAAGCTGTAGCAATCATAAAGCTTATCTTCTTTGTATCTTTTTTCCCTCAGGGATCACAGTTTTTCATTGTTTCTGTTCAATGTCTGAAAGCAATTATTTCATATATTTTGTTTGAATTTCTGTTGTTTATGGCAAGAGGACATTTCCTGTAGTAATTTATGCTTCATGAGGGTGAGATAATATGTTACATTTTAAACCTGTGGCAGATGCAGTTAGCTGTGGAAAAAATAATCATTTCGCTTTCCTCCATGTATAACAGGACATTACAACAGAAGTATCCTTATAATAATATGATATTCTAATTGATCGGTAAGAGTCAACTTCTTTTACTTGCAGTTAAGAACCTTACTGATAAAAAGTATATAGAATTTCTCATATTTTGGCTATTTGAGTTAGGAGACACATGTTCTACCTGTGTTCAAAAGTCCTGTGACTCAACACCAGAAATACTACTTCCCAGAGCAGTAGGTTGCACTGTGGAACACAATCTTGTATGTTTGTGCGGTGATAGGTATTAACATGGTCCTTGTGGTATTTGCACATGTGGCACCTGTGACTTTGCTGTACTCGTGAATTACACTTTCACTCATGGGTTTATAAATCTTCCTTCTTAACAAAGTAGCAGAAACAGCTTCACTGTCCTGACATTTGTGAGTGTGGAGTTCAGAGGTGCTTCTCCTGGCAGCTGACCAGCAGTCAGGTCATCACTGTCCTGGATGGTTGATTAGTGGCAGGGATCAGATGGCCACGTGGTGAGGATGAGGATGGGAAGTCCAGCATGGACAGAAGCAATAGGGGAAACTTAGAGGGTAAGCAAGTCTCATCCTCAGAGAAGCTTTTCTGATCAGAGCCCTTGGGGCCACCTGTAATGGGTACTTTCTATAGCTTTGGGCCTGTTGTCACCTATAGCATTTGGCTCTGGGAGGTGGGTTTGAAAATTACAGTGTGATACTATGGAGAGAGGTCCTTGACACCCTGGGTCTCACAGAGCAGCCCCACCTGGGTGATATCAGTGCCACCTCCTGTGCTTCAACAGGGATTGCCCATTCATTTTATTGTTTATTGTTGTTGCTGCAGTGGTTTGCTTTCTTTTCTTTCACCCATTTCTGAATTGTCTGAACATGGCATTTGGAATAAAGCCCTCAATATACATCCTGTTAGTGAGGGAGCTTTTTTTTAAAAATTTTTTTTTTAAATGCTGTTGAAATTATAGCCCTGAACAATAGGGTAACCTTCAGACACTGAGGCCCCATTAAATTATTATTTTTTAATAGTGGAAATGTTTCTGAAATTGACTGGCACAGTGTATACATGCTGAGTATTCACTATATTATTACTTTTTGGCAATGGGAGGAGCTGCAGAAATGGAATAAAATGGTTCCAAAATCTCAGCAGTGCATGATGTGGGCTCTAAACACATACTTACACTTAAAAAAAAATCTAGAAAATACAGTGGTGAAGGAGGTTTATCCAAGAAAGTTCACTTTGGAAGTAACATGGTGACTAAATTATTATTATTGACATAAAGGTGATTTAAAAGGAAAAACTCACATCCTTAATGCTTATTTTATGTCGCTTTTTATCCAGAACTCATCATTTTCCATCTTTGCCCACATTTCAGAGTTTGCTTGCTCTAGTTAATGACTTTAAAATATTAAAAGTCTCCCTGAGTAGGTACCCGAGGGTCAGTGGCACCTGCTTAAGATGGGAAGGAAACTGACACAGATCAGATCTCTGACCCAGACTCTCAAGACCGTGGGCTGTACATCCCGGCCCCCGTTGCTGTCCCCGATCCATCCGTTGCTCCCGAGTGGGAGTACTCAGCCCGATAAATCACAGGCTGCAACTCCAGTCGCCAGAGTGGGCAAGAGAAGCCAGATGGAAGGACGCATGGAGGGCCCTCTGTCATTGCTGGCCGGCTGCCACCACCTGGACACTCTGCACTCCTTGCCGAGGGAATGTCACCGTCCTGCCTGCGTAATGGGCTGGCCATCCTCAGAGCCCTCCAATGCAAGATGCAACACTGAGCTGCGTTGCCATGGTTACTTAGCCATTTCCCCAGAGTTGTGACATCAGTGTCTCCAAGGGGCAAGAGCTCCACCTCATGCATATGCATGTGCGCGGCAGGGGCCTCGCCACATCTGAGCATCTTACAGTATTTTTAGTAGAAAATGATAGTGAAGGAGGGAAAGGTGACATGGAGAATGGAAGTAAAAGTGACAGGAGGGCACATTCTTAAGTGAATAAATGAAGTTGCTCGCTAGCCAAATGGGGAGAAGACGGGAAGGGTTAATGCTGAGTTGGGATTCCCAGGTTTAAATTGGCCATCTGCTTGGTCACACTGGACTCCCACTCACATTTTCAGAGCTTTATACTTTCTAGATGACTTTCCCAGACAATATCTTATTTGACTCTCAAAACAGCCCATGACAAAAACACGCCTGGGGAGACCATCAATGTGCATCCAATGAGGAGATGGAGACCCAAAGGAGTGGGCGCCTTGGAAATTCACATGATTAGTGACACGACTCACACTGGAGGCCAATGATCTCAACTCCCAGCCCAAGTTTCCTTCTGTTTCTACTAGCTCCGATCTCTTAGGAACCGAGAATGTTCAGAAAAGCAGGGATTTTTCAGGGAACAATACTAAATGACAATCGTCTCCCCTGGACTGAATTATTCAAGAGTACGAGCGTTGTCTGAATCGTTTTGTGACTACAGCACCTCCCACATAGTAGGCACTTAATCACTTAATAAATATTGACCTGAATAAAGGTCATGTCTGAGGGGCCCCGGGGCTTCCTAAAAAGCCACACAATCTACCGTTCTGCATTGCAGAGGTGCCAACGCTAAATTAGAAGTTAACATTTTCCAGAATGGTATGACTGATGACCTGTCTTCCTGTGACCGTGTCGGCTACCAAAACCCCACACAACCCCACGGAACAGCACAGAATTCCCGTGCTCAGGGGCAGATGGCGGCGAAGGGAGCAGAAAACCCAGTAGGTACAAGATTACTGAGTGCCGTGTAATTGTCACATCAAGGAAATCCTGCAGTTTGTCACAAGTTATTTAACAGTTGAAGTGACTAAGCTGGAACCATGAAAGGTAGACTAAACCAGGGATATTTCCTAAGTTAATGGCACACAGGGTGTTGTTCATTGGAGAATTCACCCCATTTACGGGAGGGCAGCTGTGGTTTTCAGGCTGCAAACAAGCCCTGAGCTGTGAGGATAGAGCTTCCCTGCGCAGAGGTGGATTTGTAAGACAGGCTGTGTGCTGCCTCTGAGTTAGCACGAGCATTAGCCGGTGTCTGTGGCAGATTCTGGGGCTTAAGTGTGGATCTTCTACCTCTAAAGTCCCCCTCGGGTGTGTCCATGCAAGGGAAAAGTCATTCAGGTTTTCTGCATCCCTCTTTTAAAGGGTGGCAGGTGAGCTGATTTCATATGGCCTTTATTGCTAAACCCCAAAAGAAGCTTGAATAAAGCAGGGCCCACTCTGTTATTCTAAATATCAATTGCTGCCTAACACAAATGGCCCCCAAATTTCACAGCTTAAAACACCAGCCATAATTGTACATCATCATTTTGCTATCACGAATTCGGTCAAGGCCTGGCTATGCAATTCTTCCGCTTTGTGTGGCTTTGTCTGAGGCCTGGGGCTTTGGTGTGGATGGCTGGAAGGCTGGATTCAGATCGGAGCCCCTCCAGGTCACCTCCCAGGGTGGCCCTGTCAGGGTAATGGGTGGCTCAGGGCGCCAAGAATGAGTGTTTCAAAGGCAAGGAAGATACTACAAGTCTTCTCATAACCCGGCCACGGAGGTCCAAGGCCACCCCTTCTGCCACATTCCGCTGGTCAAGTGAGTCACTAAGTATAATCGATTACCACTCTTCCTTCTTTCCCTCACATTTTTTGTTCTCTTGATGAAAGTGAGAAGTAGCAACCTCTGCTCCTTTGAGTGCTGCCCCCTTGCGTGTGTCAGAAACCCCCGGGCGGGTGAGCCGCTGGAATCGGGTAACAGCTGGGTGGCCACCTGTGTCCTGGCTGCAGCGCTGAGGCTGCCCGCTCCCCATGTTCTCCCAACTTTGCCATCTCTCCGCAGCCGTCCCTGCAGGTAGCTCTGCTCAGATTTTCCGTTTTCCCCGAGTCTTAAGATGCTTCTTCTCAACTTCATTCTATGACTGCATATCAAATTACCACAACTGTAGCAACTTCAACCAACACTGGCTGATCATCTCACAGTTCTAATAGGGCAGAAAGTCCAGGTGGATGTGGCTGGACTCTCTGCTCAGGGCTCCACGAAGCTGAAAACAAGTTGTCATCCGGAATGGGCTCTTACTGGGAGGCTCTGGTGTTCAGGTTGTTGGCAAGATCCAGTTCCTCGTGGTTGTAGGACTGAAGTCCCTTTTCTTTGACACACGGCCCTCTCCATCTTCCACGCCAGCAGTGGCACATGGAGTCCTCATGCTTCATACTTCTCTGACTCCCTCTTCTACCTCTTCCTTTAAAACTGTGGTCCCCAACCCCCAGCCAGGGATCTGTACCGGTCCATGGTCTGTTACGAACCAAGCTGCAGAGCTCCTCCTACGCCACACCCCCCTACCCACACCCATGGAAAAACTGTCCTCCATGAAACTTAGGGACCAGGTGGCACAGCAGGAGGTGAGCAGCGGGCAGGCGAGCCTAGAGCCTAGCGAAGCTTCATCTGTATTTATAGCCGTCACCGCCTGAGCTCCACCTCCTCCTCCCCTCCCCTTGCGTGGAAAAATTATCTTCCATGAAACTGGTCCCTGGTGCCAAAAAGGTTGGGGAACCGCTGCTTTAAAGGCTTATGTGATTGCACTGGTCTCATCCAGATGATCCAGGATAATCTTCCTATCTAAAGATCAACTGCTTAGTGATCTTAATGACATCTGCCAAGTCCCTCTTGCTACGTGTTATAACACCAGGGCAGACATCATGCCCCTTCCCTTGAAGCTTTGAGCAATCTTCAGAAGATGGTCCCAGAAAGAAATAGGGAAACCCTGGTCCCTGCTAACAGGGTCAGGGGCTCCATGGATACAATTCATCTAGTCTTGCAGCCACACTGGCCTCCTTGTTCCTTCAGCAAGACCTTTCTTTGCACTTGCTCTTGCCTTTGTCCGTAATGCCCTCTGTCCTTGCCCAAATCCTCCACAGAACTGGATTCTCCACTTCCTTTGGGTATTGGCCCAAATAACCCCCATCACAGGTTCCTTATAACCCAGATAAAAGACCATTTTTCCCCCGTCTTGCTCTATTTTTCTTCCTAGTTCTCACCACTCTACTATTGCATATCCTTTATTTATGGCACATCTATAATCACCAGACGTTGCTCTAAGTCCCTGAGATCTATCCCAGAGCCAGACAAACCAGGTTCCCACTCACAGGGAGCTTGAATACTGGTGAGAGAGAGAGAGAGAGAGAGAGAGAATATCAGATGACAAACAAGTAGACAATTCAAAAAACAAGCAAACCCTAGATTGCAATAAATGCTGTGAAGAAAATTAAACAAAGTGTGTGAGAGAGCTGCTAGGTGGGCTTGCAGAAGAGACATTTGAGCTGAAGACTGATGGAAAGATCCAATCACACAAAGTCATGTGAGCAGAGAGTTCCAGGTAGGGGGAACCACAGGTACACAGTCCCTAAAGCAAAGGTGATCTCGGGGGGACAGAGGAAGAGCAAGAAGGCAGGAGGACCCAGCGCAGCACAAGCCAGGCCAACGGAAGTGGGCAGGGGTGAGGCCCAGAAAGTCTTTGAGAGCATGAGGAGTTTAAATTTTATTTTATTTTTCATCATAGAAAAGCATCAAGTGAAAATTTTATTTTAAAGGCAATGTGAAGCCACTGAAAAGTTTTAAGCAGAAGAATAAAATGACCTAATTTAGACTTTTAAAAGATCATTTCTGCCTTCTGTACAGGAATAGAGTGGGATTGAGGTGGGGTGAGAGGGAATCAGGGACAGCAATCTGGAGGCTGCTGCAGGGGTCCAGGTGTGGTGGGGAACGGAGGCCTGGCTAGGCAGGCACAGGGGGTACACAGAAATGCACAGATAAGGGACATATTTTGAAGTTTGATTAAAGGAACTTCTTGATGGGTGAGATACTATATTTTTAAAAGAAGGAGAAAAAAATCAGGAGCGACTCCTGGACTTTTGACTTTAGCAACTGGGTGAATGGTGAGGCCATCTACCCAGGTGGGGATTCAGGGATGAGGAGCAGACTTGGATGGGACTCAAGAATTCTGTTTGGTCGTGTTGGCTTCGATAATGACTATGGGACCTCCAAGTAATGTCTGGAAGTCCACGGTGAGGCCAAAACTAGAGATCAGTTTGGAAATCCGCGGTACGGTATTTGAAGCCCTGGGGCTGCCTGAGCTCACCCAGGGAGACAGTGTGGGGGCCCTGGCTGAGCCCTGGGGAGTTCTGGTACATAGAGTTTGAGCAAAGAGGACAAGCCCACCAGGGGCAGCCCGTAAAGGAGGAGGACCACCCAGAGACTGCCTTGTCCCAAATGCAAGAGCAGAGTGCTTCAAGAAAGGTGTGGTTGACATGTCACATTGTCACATGCTGCTGAGAGGCAGAAGTTGGAAGCAGAAAATTGACCCCACTAGCTCTTGCAAAAGAGAAGAGGCAGAACAAACACCAGGGGAATGACAGAGAAACACATGGGAGCAGAAGAAGGGGTGGCAGAGGCCCTTTGCAGACGGTTTGCTACGAAGGAAGAGAAGGTGGGGGAGTGGAGATGCTAGCGCATGTCGCATGTCATTTGCCGACAGGGAGGGAGAGCCAATGACTCAGGAGAGGGAGAGTGGAGACGTTGCAGTGAGATCTTTGGGAGGGTGAGAGAGGAGAGTGCACAGGGGAGGCTCCAGCTCTGATCAACAGCATTGTGCTGGAAGCCCCATCACAACCATCCTTGGGGTCTGGCTTTTGGAGAATTGAAGGCCTCACTGGTACTCACATGCCCTCTACCCTTCCGGCATGCAAAATTCCTGAGCTTCCCCCGCCGGGCTACACAGACAACTATTGACAGAGAAGAAAACCTCCTCACCTGGCACCAGGTGGGTGAAGGCTTCCCAGAAATACATGTGAGCAATCTCATGGGCCAGTTGGGGATTTGTTAATCAGCAAAAGGCTTTAGTAGTTTTATTTTCCTTCTAAACATTTATCGAGCCCCTGCTGTATCCCCCCAGCATCTTGCTAAGGGCTTTCACATGTCTGATGTAGTTTAATGATGCAACTCCTACAGGTAGGTGCTATTAGACCTGTTTACAGCTGCAAAAACTGAAGCTCAGAGAGAGGAAGGGACTTGTCCAAGGTCACATTGAGGGAACTAGCAGAGCCAGCAGGAATCAACCTCAGAGCTCCTTCTATGACAACCCATTGTTGAAGCCTGCTTGATGGAAGACTTCCCTGTTATATTAGTTTCCCACTGCTTCTGTAACAAATTACCACCAATTTAGCAGCTTACAACAATGTACATTTATTACCTAACGGCTCTATAGAACAGAAGTCTGGTACAAGTCTTCAGCATGGCTAAAATTAAGGTGTCTGCAGGGCTACGTTCCTTATTGGAGCAAGGAAAGAATCAACTCCTTGTGGCTGTAAGACTGAGGTCCCTGTTTTTGCTGGCTGTCAGCCAAGGGCCATTCCCGGCTGTTGGACATTGGCCATACTCCTTAGCCATGGGCTCCTTCCTCCATCTTCAGGGCCAGAAATGGTGGGTTGAAATGCGTTTCGCACTTTGAGCCTCTGCTGCCCTTTCTTCCATTATATCTCTAGGACTCCTCTGCCTTCCTCTCCACTTTTAAAGGCCTGTGTGATTAAGCTGGATCCACCCAGATAATCCAGGATAATTTTCCTATCATAAGGTCTTAACCTTAATTCCCTCTGCAAAGTCCCTTTCACACCACGCATCTTTAGCAAGTTCACAGCTCTCAGGGATCAGGCTGTAGATATTTTGGGGAGGCCATTATTCTGTTAACCATACACCCTTCATTTATTATGTGTATGTTGTTGAGATAGTGGAATATTGATCTATTTGAAATGATGCTTTCTTGTGAATGACAAAAGGTAAAATAATTTTATCATATGTGTTCGCCAATCAGAAGTTGGGGGTTAAGAAAGGCTGAAATGTTTTCAAATGATTGTGATATGATCCTGAGTTAGATTTGGAGAAGAGCCAGATGCTTTTCCTTTTTCTCTGGAAGAGTTAGAAGGAAGCATTTTTGAGAAGAATGAAAAACCCTCTGCAACATAAACAATGGTTAACAGAAACTGCTAAATCATCACTTGGTGAACCCCTACCCAAGTTACATGTTATCTTCTGGGAAAATTTCCCGGATCTCTCTAGATAGATTTAAGAGCTGTTCCCTTGGTGCTTGTTCATAGGCTCAGTGACAGATACAGACACCCCCACGGCTCTAACAACTAGTACCTATAGATGTTTCCTCCAAGAAACAGTTGTGTACATCTCTGTGTTCCTGGCTCCTCGTGCAGTGTGTGCTGCAGGTTGTCAGTGTCCAGGACAAAGCTCCATGAAGGGTAGGCTCAGGCTAAAGCTCTGTGACACCTGTCTATTCCTTGGAAAGGGGCCTGTGGTAAAGAGAACCAGCTACTGGTAACTGGTTGAGTGGATGCTTGGATTATAAAGCAATATGTGGAGAAGAAAGCATGCTAATTCTCACTGCGCTGAGCCATGCCAAGGTCACGTTCATGTTTTTAGTAAGAACACGCTGCCTCCTTACTGTACCCCAGACCCTGAGTTAGACAACAGTGACACACATGTGAATAAACCCAGTCCTGATGTGTCTCAATCTGGGGAACACTGAATAAAGATTCATAGTCAATTGTTCCTTCTTTCTTGTCTTGTTTACTTTTTATTAAACAAAACATATATGCAGAAAACTGCACAAACCCTAAGCGTAGAACTCAATGAATTTTCACGAATTAAACAATTCATATGAGTAACAACCAGATCGGGAACAGAATATTACCAGCACAGGGGTGTGTTTATTTTTCAAAATCCCATTGTTATTACTTTACACCGCCTAGACAGTGCCGGGCCTCGGTGTTCTAGATGTTACTAGAGCCCACCTTATAGGTGGAACAACACGACAGAGCACCCTTTCCTCTTTGGAAGCTGTCCCAGTCTCATTCCCCGAGCACTGATATTCAGTAGCGGGTTCTGTTGGGAAGAAAATGACCAGTTGTGCTTGTTTTTAAAACACGGTGTATAATAAACCAATGAAGATTTATTTCATACATTCTATGCAGAATATAAGCATTAGGCATAGTTTTTTAGGAATAATGTGCTTACAAGAACAGAATATATAAAATAATAGATAACTAATATTATGGAGCACTAGATAAAAGATACTGATTAAAAGACATAAACCAGTGTTTTGGGGGAATCTCGAGGGTTCCCCCCAGGTGCTCTGGGGGCTGTTTGGATGGCCTATGCATAGAGGTTAAGGTGGTCTAGGAGGGCAGAATTCTGGTCCCACAAATACAAGCAGAGTAGCTCTTCTTTGATTTGTTTAGCACACTGGGGTTCCAACTGAAATATGACCTGGAAAACAGGGATTGTTGGTGAGTAAATCTCCAACAGCAAAGCAGGGAGAGGCTGGCGGTGCCTTGGATACTCAGAGGAGGGAGAGCGCCCTGTGCTTTGGGCAGGACAAAGCAGGGGTGAGCGCATTTTGGAAGGAGAACTGGGGTAAAGTGCATCCTAAAAGGAGTCCGTATGTAAAGAGGCGCTTGGTGAGGCCTTTGAAGGCCACTGACTCCATGCAGACTCCATAACCTCCAAAGCCCCCTGACTGGGCCAGGCAGGGAACAATCACAAGTAAGATGAGGGGGGAGGGTGCACCAGCTAAGTGTGCTTGTCCTGTTTAGAAGAGAAGCTGCCACTTAGCTTCACTGATTGTGGTTCTAAGGGAATTTTGGCTCAGTGGGTCTAGATCCTCAGATTTTTCAAAAAATGCCAAAAATTCAGATTATTGTGTGCAAATAATCCTGATTTTTAACACATTGGTTCATTTTGTGAAAAACACAGTGCCCAGGGCAGGTGGAGCCTTGCGTGGGAATGAGTAGGACCAGAGAGCGCTCTGAGGCTCTAACCAAGGAGAAACATTCAGCCACGTCACACTTCCGACCAGAGGACGAGGCTGCACGCTGGGTTTGGGGAGCGCTTCCCCTGAAACTTTGAAATGTAGACACATTCTGATTGGAGCAAGATAGCATGCTTTACCATGGAAAAGCATTCAATAACTACCTTTCTTAGTGAACAATCAGAATCTGCTAAGGAAAAAACAAGCCTCCTTCCCTTTCCTGAGTCTGATGTTTTCGTGTTTGTAACTACAGCTCAGGGTAAGTGGCATTTTCCTCTGTGACCGGGGGTTTTGTTCTTTGCCATAGCCCCCACATTTATTTAATTTCCCAAAGTATTGTTTTTGGTTTTATTTTCCCATGAATACTGACTATCTCTGGCAATTGATGAAAACCTTACTGAGACTTCTGGTCACCCACATACCACGTCACCTGTCTGGCCAAGAAATGACCGTGTCATCAGAAGGCCTGCAGTTCTAGATACTCCTTTTGAAAAGCGAGAAGTGGTCGCCTCCGCTCCTCCCAGCTGTTATTCGGTACAATCCAAATGAAATTCCAACAGGTGCTGCAACTGCGTTGGAGATCAAAGTGCTAATTGCTTGTTTCTAGAATCCACTTTTCTTACAATGGCTCTTTTAAAACCTGTAATCACATAGCTACGACTGCACTGCGGAATGATGAACATTTGCTTTTTCACGTGAGGCGCACTTAGATCTAATCTAACACAACTCTGCCCATCGTACCTGTAAGTGCACTCCAAGATGACCAGAGCAACCACCCCCGGCCACTCCCTCCCAACACACACACATGAAATACCATCACCATTAGGAATCATCCTCCTTCCCCACCAAGACCCAGGAAACTTAAAATTGAAGTGTGTGATTTGAAGTTGAGGTACTTTTCAGATACACAACGTAAAAACTAATCTATGGTCCCTTCCTTTGATGACCTCTGGTCATTACCTCTGGTCGGAAAGCAGCTCTCCATTAGAGGCATAGCTTTCGTTCGTGCCAGTCCTATCTGCGGTCCCACCTCTTCCCGGCCCAGATCTTCACTCGGAGCTACAGGACTTGGTTTGCCTCAGCTCGACTAAGGCATGTGGTCGTACACAACCGCGCCTTACAATGGCCACTGGGTACTCTTGACACCTGTCTGGGTTGGCCCACTCATTTCCTAACCTGAGAAACCCCAGAACTATGGGACGTATTGTTGGGTGATAGCTCTCCATAACAGGGACACTTGAAGCCTGGGAAAGTAAAATATGTGCATTCATATTCAGTTTTAATAAACGGAGGTAATTAGTCAGTTGAAATGCAATAGAAAGTGACAGCCCCTGACACAGAAAAGACGGCCAGCCGACAGAGACAGAGCTATTCTTCATTGCGCTAATATCCATTTCTTCATCAACAATGAATTCTTCAATCTTCTGGCATTTCAATTACATCGTAAAATGAATTTATAAAATTTGCACATCTATGCTTTTCTCTCTCTTGTTCTCCTGCAAACTTGAAAGGAAACTTTTCAGGCACGTCTCTTGTTTCTCCAACCTGCACACGAGCTATGATTTGACTAGATTTCTAAGAATTAGGTGTGTTTTGAATATCAGTGGTATATGGTAGATCTAAAGGAACGTGCATAATTGAAGAGGATGTGCAAAATAACTGTGGGGTGTCATAGATAAGTTCTATGAGGGCAGGGACCTAGTCTGTCTTATTTATGAATTCATCTTCATCTAAAATTGTGCCTACAATATTATAGGGCTCAATAAAATGTGTTGGATAAATGAATTAATAGATGAGAGAGCATTTAGAGGGCTGCAGTGGGGTTAATGGTTGTGCCCCAACAGATACATCTATATCCAAATTGCCAGAACCTGTAAATATGATCATTTTGGGAAAAAGGGTCTTTGCAGATGTAATTAAGGATCTCAAGATGAGATCACTCTGGGTTATCTGAGTGGACCCTGAATCTAACAACAAGTGTCTTTTAAGAGATGCAGGGGAGATTTGACAGACAGAAGAGGAGGAGGTAATGGGACCATGGAGGCAGAGATTAGAGTGATACGGACACAAGATAAGGAATGTCTGGTACCACCCACCCCCAACCAAGGACCAGAATCTTCCCTATAGCTAATGGAGAGAACGCAGCCTCCTTGATTTTGCACTTCTGGTCTTCAGAACTGTGAGAGAATAAATCTCTGTGGTTTTAAGCCATCGAGCTTGTGGCAATTTGTTATGGCAGCCCATAGCAAACGAGATACTAACAGAAACCCATAGAGGGCCACAGTGAGAGGCGTGGACGGCACCAGAACGTGGTCCTGGGCAGAGCTGAACACGGTATGGTAGAATTTAGGTGAGACTGTGCTATCAGACATCACCTCCCGGTTTCTGCATCCCTTCTCAGTGTCAGCGTGGGGCAATGTGAACATGCCAGAGGTGTCTTGAAGAAGCAGCTCTCAGCTCTTGTGAGACACACAGTGACCCCGTCTGCCTTGGCTTGTCAGAAAGGCCACCAGGGCTCCCATTCTTGGGGAGAATGGGAGAAATGGCCTTCTCCACGTAGGGACCCGCCAAATGTGGAACAATTTCGGGTCTTCAGTGAACACAGCACAGCTGTAGTTCCTGAAACTGCGAAGCGGAGGATCAGAGAAGCCCACGCTTTTCAAGTTGGAAGGGAGCTTAAAGATCATTTTCAGAGCTCGATAAGGAGAATGGAAGGCAATGAAATAAACACACACATACTCGTTGCAAATTCCAGGGAAGGAAGCGTGGGGAGGTGGGTGGATGGTGCTCCAGGCCCACCAGACACAGAGGCTGCTTCAGCCGGTGCGAGTGAGACGGATGCATTTCTGATGAAGGCCTCTTCATCATAGTTGGAGTGTAACCCCAGATACCTCGAAGCTGCCATTCAAGCCAGTTCTTTTCACTCCTTGATAATGACTGCGTTTGGGCAAAAAGAGATAGGGAAATGGACAAACACAAATTTACTTTTTTACCTTAAGCAGCCAAGTGGTGAAGACGTCGGCTTGTAACCGGTTTCGCCGAACCTCCGAACCTCCGGCGACTTCAAGGTCCGGTGGGATTCGGCTTTGATCTTGAGAGAGGCTGTGAGGGGTTTGTTTTTCACAGGGGCTTTCGTCTACAGTTAAGTGCAAACACCTGCTGAAGTACTGGTAATTAGTAGGTAATTAGTAGTTAATGTTCTTAGAATTTAAAAAGAAAGCTTACATAAGTAATTACTTACCATGCCTTATAATGTGCTGCTTTTCTTGAGATTTCATATCCCCAGAACATTTGCCAAGTTCCTGGGTTCCTCAACATACTAAATTGTTTATTAATTACACACGTATATTGCTTTCAGGGAAAAAAAAAAAGAAACTACATTAAATGTTGGAAATAGGAATGAGTTATCTTTTAAATTACAGCAGAGAACTCATTTAAAATTATAACATTTGTGACTGGTAGCAGCTTTGGAAGGTGGCCTTGACTCAAAAAAAAAAAAAAATTGGACGTGACTGGGAAGGAAGAGATGGATAGAGAAAGAATGTTCAAGACCATTTAATAAAACACTAAGTGTTCAACGCATTTCACAGAAGGGTCCTTTTCATGTCAGCAGACACATCTCTGTGCCTTGGCTTGTCAGAAAGGCCACCAGGGCTCCCATTCTTAGGGGTGAGCACTGCCAAGCATAGCTAAGTGGCACTAACAATCTCAGGCTCTTGGGGCAGCTGAAACGGAGGGGCACTGGAACACATTGATTAGTGCGCTGTAACTATATTTTCAAAGGATTTTTGCTTTAGAATTTTTAAAGCAGATTTCCAACCCCAGAGACTCTCTGTGCCAACTGGAAATGGGCATTTGTTCTTCTGCTTTGTTTAGAGGCTGGAGCTTTGAGAATTGCATCTGAAATCTGTCCCTCATTTCAAACAGCCTTGGAATATTCAACTAAGCCGTTTTATAACTTCAGTGTTCTCATCTTTAAAATGGGTTTACTATGTCTCTTTTCTCCTTTCATGCCCCTGCCACTCAAATGTACCTCATGGGAATGTCACTATGTATTACCTCTTAATACCATGGCAGGGGAAGGGAATAACTATGTTTGTAAGAATAATAACGAGGTGATACATTGTTTATTTCACAATGTGGCTTCATTACTTTTCAGCTGATCACTGGCTGTCTCTTAAGGATCTCAAGTTAAAAGGATGTTTGTGAAATTAGTAAAGCAGGCTATTGAAGAGAATGGAAGCAACTGAAAATCGAAATCAAGAATCTGAGATCCAGAGAGGTCAGGATAGAAGCTCCCTCACCACATGATGCTAGAACAGGCTTTTTCCTGGTAAGGGACTGCTTGTAATAATTGTTCAAAGGAGCAAAGGAAAAGAAGGAAGAACCAGGAGGAACTCGGAAAAAGCAGACCCTGAGCTGGCAGACATTTTAAAATCGTTTGTCCTTTTCTTAACATTGGGGAGACTAATCCCAGATAAAAGAGAATCTCCCCTTTAAAATACTATCAGAAGAGAAATATTTTAACCTTCCTCTTTTTTGAAGATACTATTTTTTTAAAACACATAAATGATAGATTTAATACACTATTTTTATCCTATTTTATGTTGGACGTCTTCAATGGAAAAACACAACCCTCTGAATTCTGCAGGGGCACTGTTAGCCTTTTCTCACCTACTTCTCCTCCAGGTACAAGAATATTCCTTCCTTAGCCTTTTCTCACATGTCTTATTTTCCAACTCTTTTGCAGTGATATGTCTCTGTGTGTATACACATATGAGTCTGTGTATATGTATGTGTGCGGTCGGGTTACTTTTTTATTACTGTACTCTGTTTCCTATTACTTATCACCATTTGTATTATTGATTTATTGTGTGTTGTTTATCACAGTTCTCACTCGCACTAGACAGTAAGCTCCACCAGGACAGGGACTTTGACTGTCTTCTGGATCGATATATACCCAGCACCTAGGGACCACCGTAGGCTTAACTAAATAACTAAATCACAGAATGAATGAAACAGGATTTAAGAATGTGACTCAGCACTGCCCATAGCAAGGTTACTGCAGACCTCCTGTATTTAATGTTTGCTTTCAAATGAGGCTGCCAGTCACTGTGGCTCTCAAACTCCTCTGCCATGTCTGAGCTTTGTGAATCACTCCCTCGTCCAAGTCACCAGTGGCCTTTACTGATACTGTACTTGCCCTAACGAACTGCATTTTGTTGCGTCTCACAATTTTTCAGTCTGCTGAGGATATTTACTAATCCCCACACACTGATTACCACCCCAACTTGCTAACACGTTCACATTTACTATGTATCTACCACAACCTGACATGGGTGACCTCTCTGAAATCTTAGTTTCCAGAACATCGATTATTAATTTCTGATGAATATGCAAAATGGATCAGAAACAGGTCATTACATATACAATTACAAATAAATAATGTGATTATACATGTATATATGTATATGGCTTACCATTATATATGTATGTGGCTTACCACTGCGCCATTTAGTAGAGATTTCCTAGGCACAGTAAATATAACAATCTTCATTGCATACAGAGCTCAGACTAATTCATAAGAAAAGAAATAGGGAAATAGGTAACTGAGCGTTAGTCACTTAAATCATTAAAACAATTTGCCAAAGAGAAAATAGATTGGTTAGAAAATACATAAGGAAACATTTGATTTCACTGGTGATCAAATAAATGCAAATTAAAATGATACGAGACATTTTTACTTATCAAATTAGCAAAGATGTAAAGATTTTCTGATTTTTTTTTTTTACCCTTTGAAGATTTCCTGGTTTATTTGTGCTCTTCCTTCATTTTCCTTTTGTTTTTCAGTTTCTTTTGTTGCTTCTTTTTCAGTCAATGAATTCCCCTCTTTCTCTTCTTATTTGCTTTGAAATTGAGTTTTAGAGTACTTAAAAATCTTGTTTGGGGAATTTATCTCCTAAAAGTGTATCTGTCCTTAAAATGTTTTCCTTCTTTAAAACTTTTTGTTGTTTTTGCTGCTGTTTTGAACCTGTTTACAGGTGATTGTTTAAGAGATGACGTTTTTAGTTTTCTTGGTTCCTGGACCAGGACAGTTTCACAAAGAGGAGGGTAAATGACTCCACCACAGGGTGAACTTGAGGTTCTTTTGACCTGCCGTTCGTTCTGCTTTTCTGTGTAAGGCACGGATTTTTCCCCAGCCCATAGTCAGTTTTTGTAATGGACTAGTCTAGAATTGTGTATTAGACATATACGTGTTCTAGAAAGGGCGATAGGCAGCTGAATTTCAATTTTTAATGTGTCATACAAGGGGGGATTTAGCACATTCTGTTAAGCCGGAAGATTCAGTGTCGCACAAGTGGCAAATGCCTAACGCTCGATCCCTCCGTGGATAGAACACAGCCACAAACAGATGCACCGAGGAGCCATATTTCACTGGCAGGAGAAGGACAAATGTGCCTTCTCAGTCTCCAACTCTTGCTAAACTGTAGTGGCACAAATCCAAGTTTCAAAGAAGTATCCTAAGCCTCTGGTTCTTTTGGATTGTAGCTGTCTGTGGTTTTTACAGTGCCGAGATTGCCTGAGCTTACGACACCCGGGAGTGTAACAAGGACCCGAGGAGTTTCACGCTGTGGCTAGTGCTGTTTACTCAAAGCCATCTTGGAAGTTCATTGAAGCAGAGGCCAGATCTTTTCTATACTGGGTGCCTTGGGGGGTGATCACAGACACTGATTGGGATCAGAACTGCGCTGACATGGACAATATAGATACAATCGTGTCTAGATTTAGAGCAAAATGCTGCATCATGTCCAGGAGCAAATTAATACACTAGGCTTCGTTTATTTCTTTTAGTGGAGAACAATAGTCGCTCTTTTTGCTGCCTTGTTCCCAGTGAAATAGTCCATGTATAGAGTTTCCCTTTTCAGCAGCAGTTGTGTCTACAAATGCTATTCTCAAAACGACAGCTATTCTCAAAGCCACCAGGCGTGCTATTGCCCGAACAAAGAGGTGCATTAAAAGAGTCTTGACAATTTCAGCTCCTAGAAACACAGGGGTCACAAATCTGCCAAGTTGAAAGAAAACAAATCACTAGGGCAAGACATTTTATTTAGTTCTAAACAGCACCTAGCACATGGATAGCATTCAAAAGCATTAATACAGCCATAATGCAAATCAACATGGGCCTACCGACCAGGAGCTGAAAGAAATTAGGCTAAACCCTAAAGAAATCAGACCATGGGTAAAAAGGAATTTCAATAAAATCATCAAACATTATTCACTAATATGGCAGTCAGTCAATCACGAATACCTTGTGTACTGGGGTGAGTCACAAAAGAAGTCAATGCTTATAGGTAGAGGTTTAAAGTGTAACGAAGGAGACAGCACAAACACAAATAAATATAAACAAAAGAGGCAGAAACCATTACGCCACAGGCAGAAACAATGTCAGCTCTGCAGAGGTAGAGAGGAGAATCCTGGCTATTTACGGAGGTAGCAAAGTTGCCAGAGGGTTGCAGGGAAAATTTTAGCGCTGAAGGGAGAGAGGTGTGCTTCTTTCATTAAAGGGCCACTAAAAATATGCATGGGATGCCAGGCACAGCTTAGACTGAAGTAAACTGAATAGAACCACTGGGTTCTGAAATGGATCCAGGCATTCACCTAGGCTAATAGGATCCTGGCTCTGAAAAGAAGTCAAATAACTGGGAGATAATTCAATGGACTATGCAGGGATGACTGACAGCTGTATTAGTGAATAATGTTCAATAATTTTATTGAAATTCCTTTTTATCCATGTCCTGATTTCTTTTAGGGTTCAGTCTAATTTCTTTCAGCTCCTGGTCTGAAGGCCCATGTTGATTTGCAACACGGCTGTGTTAATTGCTTTTGAGGGCCACCCTTGTGCTAGGTGCAGTTTAGAACTGAGTCCGATGTCTTGCCCTTGTGATTTGTTTTCATCCATCGGGCTAATTTGTGCCCCCTGTGTTTCTAGAAGCTGCTCCCCTGAAGTGTGACTCCTGGCTGGAAGCCCTGAGAAGAAAGTTCTAGGAGCCCAGGCGGCTCTGGGAGTCTCCCGTCTTGGGTCCCCCAATCTTCCTTTTTCTTGACCTCAGCAGGGAGGAGAAGCTGAGTTTGTAAAAAGCTAACTGCTTGCTGTTGTTCTGTGCCCTGCAGAAAAAAACTAGGAGCTTTGATGCCGGTGAAGGACACACAATGGTTATTCCTTAGATCACTACATGATAAAAATCATAAAATTCTTAAAACAAACACTAAAGTAATGCTCATACATGTCAATTTCTGTTCTAAGTCCTTTGCCTATATTCATTCATTTAGTCCCTCACTATAACACTATGAGGTTGGTACTATTAGCATGAAGAAACTGAGGCACAGAGAGGTTTAAGACACACTGTGTGTGTAAAGGTAGAGAGTTAAGCCTAGTTTGGATCCAAAGGCTGTGCTCTTCACTATTTAGTTCCACTCTAAAAGTCACCTAATTCCGCTGTGTGTCAGAAATAGGTATTGCCACTACAACATCCTTTCTAAACCTGATCACACTCAGGTTACAAACTTCCTAAAACAGTCTATTCTAGTTTGGATCAGCTTCACTAATAGTGAAATTCTCCCCTTGAATGGAGCAGTAATGTGCTTTTCTGAAATATCAGTCCATTGTGTTGATTTCATGTCTGAAGCCATTTGGAGTTAGTCTAACCCTTTCTCAGTGTGACAGTCCTCCAAGTATCTGAAAGACGCTATCATGTTGCAGCCTCACAGAACTGTTTATCCCTTACCACATTGCAGCCTCTTCTCTGAATGGCCACCTGTTTTTCCACACCCCTCTTAGAATGTCCTTCCTGGAATGGGACATAATTTCCAAAGTGTGGTCTGACCAAAAGAGAGTATGGTTAAGACTATCATCCTTGTTGTTCAGGGCGTTTTTCTTCTTTTAATGGACTTTAAGATTCATTCTGGGATGTGTTCAGCCGTGGTAGGTTTTCTCGACTGGGGGGAAGACCACAAGGTGAAATATAAATGAATGAAGTGTGAGATGAGAGCGGGTAGGTACAAGAGAGAGGTGGAATTTAAAGCTCATGATGAGATATTTAAATCTGATTGAGAAGCAACTGGGGCCCCCTGAAGTGGTCTGAGAAAGGGAACGACACAGTCAAAGTCACCCTGGGGCTCTCCGGGCAGGTGGTGCCCGCTTCCTCTACCCCATCAGCTTTTCGGCACTGGTAAAGGCAGAGGAGGCTTGTGAGCATTTTGTGGGACTCTAAAAGGTTTTGGGCTGATAGATTTGTTGTATCCTATCAACAAAAGGGTAATAAATAAATGATAATGAGACCAATCTGGAAAGGTGTGTAGGTGTTTGAGTTCAGGTACAGGGCTGGGTGTTAGGCGTTGTATATGCTGTTCGTGGATTTGCTCTGTGGTTTGGGGTAGGTCAATTTGCCTTCTCCATCTCCCCCATCACACTCACTTGTTTGTACATACAGTACTTTGTACTTCTTAAATAAAAGATGTTATAAATCATTTAAAGATTTATTTGCTGAATATTTTCAAACTAAAGAAGGAGAAAGTAGAACTCAGAATTCATAAACTAAAGGTAAACTAAGCCACCATTTTCAATACAATTATACCAAAAACTTTCTAGGCAGATAGATTATATGAGTAATGATAGAATATGAGGAAGAGGAGGAGGAGGAGAAAATGACAATAAGGGTGACGATGATGATGATGACAATGATAAAACACTTATTGAATCTGGTACCATGCACCACATTTCTCGTTTAATCCTCCCAACAACTCTATGAGGAAGGGTCATTTGTTTCTTCTATTTTATAAGAAAACTGAAGCTCAGAGAAGGTTATGTATCTTGCTCAAGGTAACAGAATTAGAAATGGTGGCGCTGAGATATAAAGCCAAAGCTGTAAGATTCTAAAGATTAAGCTTCTAAAACTCTACCAGGGTTTTTCCTGATCCTAAGGATCACCTGTAGTGCCTGTGAAAAACCCTGAGTTCCAGGTTCATGCCCTGGAAATTCTAATTCCTAGATCTGGGCTGGGGCTTAAAAATATGTTCTTTTAAGAAACACTCAGGTTATATTTATAATAAGGCAAGTTGGGGTTGTCATACCATATGGCATGGGTTGGCAGAGATTTTCTTAAAGTGCCAGACAGTAAATATTTTAGAGTTTGTGAGCCATGGTTGTCAGTCATAAATGTCCTGCTGTTGTAGCACAAAATCAGCCGCAGACAATATGGAAATGAACGAGCATGGTTGTGCTCCAGTATCATTTATTTACAAACACATTCAGCGGTTGGATTTGGCCTGTGGGCTAGAGTTTGTCAATCCCTTCGGTATGTCTCAATTTTCTCTTGAGGAATCGTTTGATACTTTCCTTAAGACCACTGGAGTGCATTCCACAGTGGTATCCAGAACGATCTAGAATGAATCTGAATTTAGGGGTATCATTTCAGCCCATTTTTCCTTATTCATCCTTTAGAACTTATCCTTTTGGTGCTCTAAGAATAAACTGTGGTCCACGGGGCTTCATGCTCTGCTTAGCCAGGATCTCACATAATCAATCCCTCTGCAGCTCACAAAGATGTTTCTTTTCATCTCTGTTCCCACCATGGTGTCTAGTACATAATTAGTGCTTAATAAGTATTATCTAAATTGAATATAGTATACATTCTAAAGTGAATATGGTAAATACTTATCAAGCACTAATTATGTGCTAGGCACCGTGGTGGACTGGATTTTTGGGTGGAAGTTTGCCAACAAAGAATTGAAAACACATGTCTAGCATTAAGAAGGGAGCTGAGAAATGCAGGTTTGAGATCACCGTGGGGCAGCACAGTGAGTTAGCTGAGAAGAGGATGGTGGAGAGAATTTTGGTGGGGGAGGGAGGAAAGGTCAAAGGTCTTAGATGGAGAAGCCGGGAAGGAAAAGGACTCTCTGGGTGAGAGAACCTGAGTCAAGAGAGTTCTGAGAAGAGCAGGTGGCTCCGCAGGGTCAGCTCTAATGAGGTCTAACAAGACGAGTGTGAGCCATGAGGAAGAAGGATATTGATTCACCTTGGAGAATTTTCTTTAGAAAAGTATAAGCGTATTCCAGATTGCCATGAATGGAGTCACTAAAGGGAGGAAAGCCTATGAAGACAGCCAGAGTGGTAGGTGAAGATGGATAGATCAACCAGGAACAGGGGCCAGGTAGAGAGAAAGGGATTCAAAGAGGAGGACTCTGAAGAATGGCGGGAGCTCCCACGCTGGCTTGCAGGGGCGTGTGTCAGTGCCACATGTATTGATTTCTGGACAGAGCTCTGGACATGCGGCTCCAGTGTGAAGCAGTCATCCTGGTGGGAGCTGAAATGGTCTGGCAGGTATGAGTATCCTTCCAGAGGTTGTTAAGGCCCTTTAGGTACCGGAAACCAGCAACCACAGCCTAGTAATCAATAGACACCTTCACAGCAATAACATGTAGCTTTTTGGGATATCTATTAGAAATTTTAGGTTTCCCAGCAATAAATATAGAATCCCATAATTTGTACTGAAATCAGAGTAGAAGAGGCTTAATTCTAAGGTTTTTGTTTTATTTTTGGCCTAGGAGCCTCATTTCCCTTCCTTCACTCCTTGTACAGATTACTAAAACATATATTGTTACCATTTTCACACAATCAGGTTTCATGTGCTGAAGTGCAGTTACTCAGTCTCCTATCTTCCCCATGTCTATAATTAATTCTCTTAGTAGGCTTATTTTCTAGCCTTAAATTAATCTCTTCTTTAGTCAGCTAACAACATTTAGCATTGAGGGAGCAATGTACAAAAAAAGCAGAACGTGTAGTTTCTACTCTTAGAAGATCTAACAACCCGATGCTTGATGTACGGATACATGATGCATGTAAAAAAAAGACATGAACGTACAAAAAGAAAATTAAACACATGAAAAATCAATGTAGCTGCATGAAAGTAACTAACTCAGTCAATATGTGTTTGTTTGCTTGTATTCAGGGGGCATGAAGGAATGTAAGACTTCGGACCTGTGTGAGCTCATAGATGGGAGTCTGTAAGAGAAGGAGACTTGTACAGGATTCTGGGCCAGGCAGGGACATGAGCCCTGAGGCCAGGTGACTGGGCTGGCCAGGTAGGGTTAGGGATATATACTAGAGATTTTCGATATAATAGCTATTACAATTTTTCTAACAAAGGGTTGTAACTTATTCAAGCTAATTTATTTGAGCACACCACAATCAACTAAATATGTGCAGGCAAGTCTTGATTAAACACCCCTAATTTGCTCTCATGATCTTTAAAACTCTTGGTCATTTTATTCTTTACAAACTGCATCCCCTATATATCCTTGCCTTACACTTTTAGGTGAACATTCCATGCTTCTTCTTCCCAAACAGTTGGGATGAGTTTTGTGAGGTTATTATGTAGTGCCCATGTTGCAGCTATGGATTTTCGACCTTGGTGACCTGTGCCCATTATCTTCTCTCCTGAGATTTCACAGGGTGAATGAAATGAGTGCCTCTTCCACTGGGGGTGATTTGAGCATAAAAGTCTGGCACAGACTTATCAGTTCTACGTCTGATCAACTTATCAGTTCTACGTCTGGCACAATGCCTTGCACGTAGCAGCTACTCTCAGTGCACAGAAAGCCAGTTCTACGTGCCTTTTCTGATGTTACAGGGCAGGAAAAATGGGTACTTAATGCTCTTATCTTGAGCAGATCATAGGTTCATGCTATTTATGGAAACAGAGGGACATGAGTCCTCTTAGAGAGTTTGAAGATGAATATGTACATTGCACACTGAAGTCTAAAGTTTGACCAACTCTATCTCAATGCTGGCAGCCTCATAAGTTATTATTACCAGTCCTGCAATTTTTAAAGCTCTGCATAAAGCCATAGTCATTTGATTCCCATTGACTTCTAGCTATTGTACATTCACATAATGGAAGCAGTTTGTCCACATGAATAAAACATCAATAAGGTGTATGTATAAGTACCATTTAAGAAAAAATAGAGAAAGTAAAGCATACTTATATAAAAAAAAACCAGAGAGGCAAAGGGATCAATTTTCTGGTTAACAAAAGGTTCTCACCTAAGTGAATGTCTCAAATCATTCCCTTATATCAGATTCAGGTGGGGACATTGTCGTCCACAGGCCTCGGGAAAAGCAAAGCTACCCATGCAAAAAGTGGGATCTCCTAGATGGTATTTTTCCTACAATGGGGTTTTCACTTTTTTGCTCTTTTTCATTGATTTTAAAGAAGGACGTGGTTGCAGGAACCTCAGGACTACCTCTTCAAGCCCCCTGAGCAGGAGTTAAAAGCTGGCAGCCCCAGCTGGCTTTCCTCCGTCCCTAACAACTCTCTCCGAAATTAATGTGGCTCAAGCAGGGGTCAGGGCTGCCAGTTGTCCAAGGACAAATCACTGGTTTTAAGAAAAATCCTCCTTTTAATGATTCACAGTTGAATTTGGATTTAAACTCGGCTCAACAAGCAAACAAAACAAAGAGCTGTGGGAAGGGTTGAGTGCGAAACTGCCAATGTGCTGCAAGTTATGGAAGGTTCTGATGCCCACAAGGTTTGACGGTTTTCAGCACCACAGTCCTAGAGCATGCAGAACTGAAGTGGAGATAATGACAACAGGTGACACTGGGACTAGCATGTGGATGTGGTTGTGCTCAATTTCTTCTGCACTTACATTGGAAGATCCAGGTCTCACTCAGAGCACTTTTATGGAGTCTGTACTAGACCCATTGCATACTGCCAGGTGCTGAGCAGGTTACACACTCGTGTAAAACACAACTTCTGCCCCCAGGAGCTTAAGATCTACCTAAGAAAATAAGGCATATTCACATAAGAAAAAATACAGAATTGAAATCCAAGATCTTCAATCTTATCTGTGTCAGATCACTTAGTAAGCTTAATAACAGACACACACACACACACACACACACACTAGCAATGGCAAAAACAATGACAGCCACAAAGCAATTCCCTGGCTCCACTTTGGACCTCTTACTGAATCAGAATCTCTAAAGATGGGACCTGAAAATTTGTAGATTTAAAGAATTCTTCTGGTTGATTTCTGTTCACAGCCTGGGATGTATGAGCCACTAACTCAGGTGGCAAATGGGTTCAGGTAAGAGGTATGGGAGATTAAGATCCTTGGAGAGGTCACTGGGCTTCCACTGGCAAGGGGACACTTTTCACAGGAGAGAGAAGACTCACCTGCTTAGCCTGGTGAGCCTGAGAGTGCACTGATGAAACAGGGAACTGAACAAGGTGGAGCTCCCAGAACCAGGTAGAATTTGTACGCTTGTGTCTTCATATCGTATGGTGTGCCTGAGCCTACGTTGGTATGTTAGACTTAAGGAAGACACAGGGCAGGAAGGCATGCTGCTAAGGCTGTAATGAGGAAAGAGAGCTCTAACCTTGGACAGAAGTGTATGTTTAGAGTGCTTGAATTTTATCATGGGACAGAAGTGGAGTGGATGCAAGTTGCCATCCCCTCATTACTCCCTTACTCAGTCCCTCAGTAATAACCCATGTCCTGGGGTAGAAGGCTTCTCTCTTTGCACGGGGGAGCACAGCAAATTTCCCCAAAGATAGGCTCATCCCTAATATTTGTGAGGCCGGAGCAAGAGAACAAATGGAGGCCCAGAGGTCATAAGTGTAAATACTGAACACACTATTAATTAAAATATGCTCTATCCACTTACTTTGACAGGTATTCCTTCCTAATGACTTTCTAGACCAGGTTCAAGTTTAGGATTCTTGGACTTCAGGAAGTTCTGTGCTGGAATGCGGTGGAGCAGGGAGGGCTCACCCCAAGCCTGCTGCACACTCCTTTCCTCTCTCCCAGCTCTGTCCCGCAAGGGGCTGTGCACAAACCTCAGGTCATACCTCTAAGCTCCATTCACAACTCCCATAAACAATGGCTCCTTGGCTATCCCAGAGCCTAGTGGTGCCTATATCGGCAGCACAGGGCTGCCATCATTCAGAACTTTGAAAGAACAAGCTTAATATGAATTCATTGCCTCATTATTCTTGAAATTCACCTCGTTAAAGCTTCTATTTTCTTATTTACAAAAAGGAGATCGTAACACCTGCCTCAGTGCTTTGTTACTCATTATCATCTTCACCAACAGAGTTATCAACTTTTATTGAATTATCCTAAATGCCACTTTCTTTATCACTAATCCTCACAACTCTGATAAGCATATCTTGCAACTTTCATTTGCACAAATGAAGAAATTGAGGCCCCGATTAAGGTGTTTGCATAAACCATATGGCTATTGAGTGATAATATTGAAATGGTATTTGGAACTACGTGGCCTCAAAGCCCAAGGTATCTCCACTGCACTGTGCTGCCTCCTTCAGTTAAGAAAGGTCCCATAGAGACTAGATATGACATGAGATGTTTTTCCCTGACAACAGAGATAATTGCTTTTTGTTCAAATCTTTACAACGTCTTTTGTGATATCCTCCCTCAATTATTTTATTTTGAAAGAAATACTGTGTGAAGAAGTCATATGAACCTAAAATAAATTCAGCAGATACCATTTTGGGCTACACACAGAGGTCTCCCACTCAAATGTTGGCAGGATGGTAGACTGGGTACTCTGAGGTTCCTGTGTAGAACAACGCAATCCCAGCAGGACACGGTCGTTGGTAACGGTGCAGAGGTACCTGAAGGAAGTCCCCATCTTCTCCAAACGATTTGACATGAACTGAGGTAGAAGACTGAAGTAATAAGCAATAGTGGGGCTGTTCTGGGTCAGGGTCCAGCAAGGTCGCTGAGCCTGGGGCTTTGACCTGACACTCTTAGGGAGGATAGAAGTGGTCCTTTGTCACTGGTGCCTGTAGATGACAGAGAAGAAGCGCTGAATCCTTGTTGGAAGAAACCACCTCCAATTTAGGCTCATAGGATTCCCACACATTGAAATCAAGCAAAAAATCACAAGAAAAAAATCACTAAACATACCAGGAGACAGCGATCTGAGTGAGTGTCATATGACACACAAACGAGATTCAGGACTACAGTCATGGTAAATAGTGGAATTGTTAAAGACCATAGAAAAGCTATGCCTGGGATGCTTAATGAAGTACAATACTCAATAGATGGATTAAATAGCAGATTATATCAACTAAAAAGAGAACTGAAAGATATAGCTAGGCCAGTGCTGTCCAGTAGAACTTCTTAAATGCTAAAGAAAGTTCTAGACCTGTGCTGTCCAATACATGTGACTGTTGAGCACTTTAAGTGTGCCTAGTGAGGTTGAGAAATTTAATTTTTGATTTTATTAAGCTTATTTAAATTTAAATAATAACATGTGTAGTGGCTATAGCAGGGCAAATCTAGGCCATAAGGCAGCTATCGATAAGTGTCAATGAATCAGTATCATATAGCCCATGTTCTTTGACCAAAATGCCATTACACCTTGACCACACAAATAGGCATGAAAGATATTTTCTGGGTGGTGGAAATGTTCTAAAATTAGTGCTGGTTGACAATTATATAAACTTACTAAAAATCATTGAATTCTATACCTATCTTGGGTAAACTTAATAGTATGTAAATTACCTCCCAATAAAGTTGTTGAAAAATGCCATTATATGAAAAGTCAACAACATAAATAATAAAAACCTCATAACTTAGAAATTAAAAAATCACTTTAACAAATAATCCATGGGTCCAAGAAAAAATTATCATGGAACTAAAAGAAACACTTAGACTTGGACAGTAATGGAAACATACTAGATCACAATTTTCAGGGTACTTTAAGGGAAACTTACAATCTTAAATGATTATATTAGGAAAGAAGAAAGACCGATAATGAATTATATTCTGTTTGAGACATTAGAGATGTAAGAGAACAAACATAATGAAAGTAGAAAGAGGGTAAGATAAAGATCAGAGCAAAAATCAATAAATGGAAAACAAAAATACAGTATCTATTAATAGAATCAACATGACAGTTCTTGAAAGACTAGGAAAATTGAAAAAAATCTCTGGCAAGACTAATTAAGAAAAATGAGAGAAGTCATCAATAAATAATAGTGCTAATGAAAAGAGTTCTATAACTTCAGATACAGCAGTGATTACAAGATATAGCAGGAGTAATTGGAAAGGGGAAATGGCAGATTAGCGGTGGCCTCCTGGCTCCCTGCTCCCAGAGAAGAGGGGAAGAACT
>CM052443.1:35270504-35295293 GCA_028533085.1 Varecia variegata
GTATTGTCAAATAGGGAGGCAAAGAGAAGTCGGAGTTTCAGTAGGGTTGCCAAGCTCTGTGAGTGTATAGTTGACCCTTGAGCAATGCAGGGGTTAGGGGTACTGATCCCATAATCCTCCCATGCGCAGTTAAAAATCCAGGTATAACTTTTGATTCCCTGAAAACTTAACTACTAATAGCCCACTGTTGACCAGAAGCCTTACTAATAACAGTTGAGCAACATGTATTTTGCATGTTGTATGTATTAATATCATATACTGCAATTCTTACAGTAAAGTAAGCTAGACAAAAGAAAATATTATTAAGAAAATCATTAGGAAGAAAAAGCATATTTGCCATTCATTAAGTGGAAGTGGATCATCATAAAGGTCTTCATCTTCATCATCTTCACGTTGAACAGGCTGAGGAGGAGGAGGAGAAGGAAGAGAGGGATTGGTCTTGCTGTCTCAGGGGTGGAAGAGGTGGAAGAAAATCCATGAATAAGTGGACCTGCATAGTTTCAACCTGTGTTGTTCGAGGGCCAACTGCACAGATATCATCTGTTTCTGAGGTTTCTTTGGGGTCTTCCCATCTTGGAGGGGCTGGGTGGTCAGTAACTGCAGCTTGGCTGGGATCCCACTGGGCTCTTGGGGCCAGTGCTCCAAATTTGAAAGCACACATTTTTCACATTGTAGAGTCATGACAAAATGATGTTATTTTTCATGTTCAGAACAAACCGACATTGATCTTTTAAGATCAAACCAACTCAATCAAACTGAAATAGAAGTTTAGGCATGTGCTGGACCACCAATTTCGATAACTCAGGCTGCAGCATTTTCTGTTGCCTGAATTATGCAGCAGGGCTGCTTAGATAGCCCTAAATTCATCAGCTGTCGCCTAATCCTTCACTTGGCTTTGTCTGTGTGGTATTTGTTCCTTGTTGATTGATTATATTCTTTTATGGTTTATTTTATAAGATTGTTGCTTAATATTTGCATTTTCCAGTCAGCTTCAGCACTTCAGACCAACCCTTGTCAACCCAGCATATTTATTCCATTTGCCCCTTTCTGGGATGAATATTCGGTTATGCTCTGTTGCCTACACCCCTAACCGTTTTACCTTGTAGTTATTCCTTGATCCTCCCTGGTGATGGTTATTGTACTTCCCAATTCACTTCACACACTTCCCAGGGTTGGTCTGAAGGTTCAGCTTAAACATCTTTCTTTCTTTGTACGTCAGAGTCTGTAAATACAAACACTCTTAATTCGTGTTTTTTGGGAGAAGGGTTAAGGGGTAAAACCCAGCCCCACCAAAGTAAATGCACCAACAAATCTGATGGCCACAGTACGCTTCTCCTACTCACTGTGTTTCTGTGCATGAACAAGGAAGGGCAGCAAACTGTGGATTCCTTTACAACTAGATGAAAATGGAGTTCTTTGTGCTGAGTAAAAACAAAGAACACAACCCAAGGCAGGTCAGGAAGAGGCAATTTCAGAACCACGGAAATTCTAGCTGTGGCCAAAAGAGATGATTTCTAAAGCTTAGCATTGTTATTGGCCTCTTGCAATGTTAATAGCACACTTAAAAGCCAATACCCAGAAAGGGGGTAATGTCACTTTAACCAAAGGAGTAAGGCTCACAGGCTTAGCGCTGGCCAAGTGTAAAGTAGAAAGCCTAGCAAAAAAAATAATTGAAGCCCCTGCGAAATATTTCAATTTTTTTATTGATTGAAGGCAATTATCCCTTAATTGCATATTTAAATGAGGTATTAGGAGGTTTAACTAAGCAATGCCTCTTAATTGCTGCTGCACACTAGGTGTCACAGATTGTGTTTATTTCATATGTTAATTAAAGAGAAAGGGGTATTTTATTTTATTGACTACAAGGTTCTCTAAGGCTGTGTTGTTTAGGACAAAGTACGTCTCAGGTGTTTATCGCACGCTGGGTATTAATATCATCATTAGCGAGAGGTTAAAGTTTTTTAATGAAGAGGTGCGTCTCCACTTTATGTGTTTTCAGCCACATAGGCATCTCCAAAATGGGGGAGGGAGGAAAGCCCCAAATCCCACGGAAACAATTATCTTTATGAAAGAAATATTGAGCCCCTTCCTCAAGAATAATCAAGCCAAGTGCAAGTTCTGGTGTGAACAGGAAAAACAGCACCGAATTATTAAAGAATTAGGATTGTTACATGAAGCCCTCATCGCCTGTGGGTGCTATGTTTATATTATGAGCAGCAGCGGCCCATGTATTCATTTGCAAGTTGCTGCGTGATTCTGTGATAGCAAAGGGCGTGACTGCATGTTAACAGCAGAGTAGGTAGAGATCTTTTATAAAAACCCACATTTCCCCTTGAAACAATATACGAGATTCTTAGCGAGAAAGGTGATTGTTGACCTGAGCATTTGGGTGAGGTTTAATGTCCTACAGTCATGAGTGAGGCAGTAAGAGAGGGTGAAGCATCAGTTGCTAGCTTGCTTTCCTTCTTCGTGGTATAATGCAATGATCATAATTTTAAAACATAAGGTTGGTATTTACAACTGTCTTAGACGAACCCATCTGCCTCCTTGGAAGGTAAAGAGAATGCAAAATGCATCAGACAAAAGTGGGTGGATGGAGGGCTGTTAGGAGCCCCTTTAAACTTTAAAATCTATTAAGGTAAGAGTAAGAATTCATAGCAAATGATAGCAAAAATATCATTCCATTGATTTTTTTTCCTCCCTATCTCAGAACAACAGGTCCAAGGAAGGACTATTTAATATTTCTATTGCCTATTCATTTATGCATTCACCTGACAAATATTGATTGACTCTCTTCCTGGAGAGTGGTCAGATTGGGAGTATAATGATGAGTGAGCTACACAGCACCCCTGCTTTTGTGGAGCTTATAGTTTATCAGAGGACAGGAATGTGAAACAAATAGCCACACAGATCACTTGCTTGTCCCCAACGATGAAGGTTCAGTGCAGGGTTCTATAAAGAATCTAACGGGAAGTTTGACCTACCTGGAGGGGTGGATGAGTAAGAAGTGATAGCCCTGTGTTTAGGCTGAGGCTTAAAGAATTTGGGGCTGTGGGTGGCTTATTAGGACATTGTAACACCATTTTTGAACCAAGTTATTCCCTTCCAAAAACCTCAGTGACAATTATTAAATATATTATTTATTGGCTTTTGTATAGATTTTAATGGTTTTCCTCAATCTGTAAAAATGACATTATATAGTTTATTGAAATGCTTTGACATCTACCTGAACCTAGAAATGATAAAAAAAATTAATCAGAAGTTATTTTCTACATTTTATGTAGGCTATAGATGTTGTTTGTGTCTTTCTCTCCTAAATAATCTGTGAACTCATAAGATTCGAGCAGTTGAAAAGGTTTAAGCAGTTGAAGAGGGAGAATTCTGTAGGAGAAAACTCCTGTCTTGCTTTTAAGAAAAATTTTTGGCCTGGTAAAATGCTTTGTGTTGTGAAGGATAGTTCCAATTTACAGGCTCATGAGCTTATGAGTGGAATTTGCTTCAATCCTTATCTTTATGTTACAGCAATGGCACCCACACATGATAAGTCTTCACTGGCAGAATTTTGAAAAAGTAATTCCAGTGCAGTGAATATAAAAAAGTGCTATCAAGGAAAAATATTTTTTCTTCTTTGGAATAGAAACCATTATTTAAGCTGTTAGATGCCTCAGGGTTCTATTCGTACAAAATCCATCCCTGCAGTCAAAGCATATTCTCTTCTAAAGATTTTATGTATGTGTGTATGTTTGTGTGTGTGTGTTTTATGCATATGTGTGTGTAGGTGTGTATATTTCTGTGACTGAAACTGTTGCTTCTCCAAATATACATAATAAAGAGATAATCATTTTATTTCAGCACAGGTCTTGGAGGGGCCATAGATTCTCAAATAAAAATGACAGTAATAATTTTCTGGTCATTGTGAAGTGGACCACTTGGCACTCAAAGACTAATATTGGGTTGAGCAGCTGGAGGAGACTCTATGCAGATTTTTACCCCAATAGAATGCTATTAATACATGTCCACAAAGAATAAACTGCAGCTCAGAAGGAAACCATACAGCATAATCTGACAATCTCTTTTGCTTTATAAAGAACAAGAATGGATGGTTTAGTTATTTATTTATTTATTTTAAAAAAGGCAAAACAATTCAGATAGGTCTTTTCGACTGAAATGAATCATCCGTTAGGTGGTAAGAAACAGATCAGTATCAAAGCTTTCGGACTTCAGCTTTGGTCATAGATACAGGTTTTGTTAAGCTTATATGATTTGGGAGCTTTTGTATAAAAAATAATACATAACTATCTTACTTTTCTCAAATTTATAATATCATTTTTTATTGGGGTAGCATGTTGATGGGGGCCCTCCCAGGGCCGTGGGCAAAGGATGTGAGGGGCCCTGAGGCTGAACCTTATTGCTTTGGTGGTAAAGCCATCTCTGTCCTGCTTATTTCTGTACGCAAATGACCCCTCATGTGTTTACTATAGGTTTAAATTTAGGTTTAAGAAAAAGTTTCTTAGGGAAATGAAGGTGCTAAAGTGTATGCTACAGATTAGAATGATACAATACTGAGTGGACCCCAGTCTTGGAAAGTGACCTTTTAGTGTTTACTAAAGCATTTACATTATAACTCAGAATGTCAATAACATTAGTAAGGTAACAGTTATTGATTCAAATCCAAATGATGAACAAATCCTACATTTTAAGATGTTCTACATAATAGGTAGGGGAGGAGGAAAAACATTTTGAATACGTGATACTTTGTATACTCCATCCCAAAAGCATCTCAGATATTGCCAACTGTCTTTTTGGCAGTTTTGGCAACTGAATAAACCCAAACTAAGTTTAGGTACAATTGGCTGCACAATGTATGATCTCAAGGATCTTCTTTAGAGGGAGCTGGAAACTCAATCCTGGCTTGGCAGGGCAATGGGAAGAAAGCAGCATATTCAGAGGACAGCACCAAACGCTAACCCACACATAGGCAATTTGGAAAAGAGATTCTAGGGTGTGTGGTCCCTGAGGTTGGTAACCCTATAAGGATGCCTAGTTGTCAACTATTAGGGCCATAAGGCAATGGATAGGTAATCAACTTGCTTTATAATGTCAGAACTTCCATTCTTAAGGGCAAGGACATGCCCTAAGCTAAAAGAGTTCAGTTTTCCATCTAAGACTTGCATGGCCCTATGAATGAATAAAAACATGCATTCATTCATCCACTGCAAATATAGTTGTGAGCAAAACAGATGAGGTTCCCAGCTTCATGCATCAAATATAAACACTAATGTGTGTTGAGTAATAAGCTGTGATACATGCCATAAAGGAAAAGTATCAGGTGCTATGAGAGTATTTAACAGGGAAACCTAATTAAATCTGGGTGTTTTTTAGGATTTTTGCATTTGTGATGGGCCCTTTAAGTTCCATTTTTTAGTATCTTCCCCCCTGAGCCATCAGAAAAGGTATCAGATGAGAGATCCCCAAGGTCTTGCTCAATTTATGCCCAGAGAGCACAGGTACACTTAGAGACCTGAGCTAGAAATGTCTTGGGAATTCAGGCTTTTATAGAGATTCTGAGCAGTTTGAGGTTAGCTGCATCAGAACTACTGTAGGCTGTTTGGGAGCTTTGCAAGAGAAAGGAGATCGGCAGTTAGAGGAATTGACCCCAGGGGACAAGGCATTGTTCTGGAAGTGGGGTATTTCCAGTGAAAACAGGTGTGTGCGGAAAATGCCCTTTAGAGAAATACATCTATCTTCTCAGTATTTTCTCTCCTCAGAAGAGTTTCAGCTAGCAATTGGGGCCATGATCTGGATAGTCTGAGTGAGTTTTATTTATTTTTGTTTTGTTTTGTTTTGTTTTTTTCCTCTGTGGACATTAGGTCTCTGAAAGTAAGCTCTGAGAATAAGAAGTAGAAAAACCCTGGCCGCTGAAAGTGAATTGCTTTGGGGCCTTGAGCCGTTCACACTCATTTAAATGAGTTTCTGTCCGTTTTGAAGCTCTGTCATCCACAGTGTGTTGGCTTTTGTCCCCAGAGGGGTGAGATGGCAGCCACAGAGCCAGGCACCACTCCACGCAACAGCAGCAGAAGGCTGGTGACAGGCATCTCAGTAGAATGCGTGCTCCTTGCGGGCAGGGCTTTGAAAGTCTGGTTCTTTGCTGTGTTCTCTGTGCCTTGAACAGTTCCTGGCACATGGTAGGTGCTTAATATTTATTTGTTCAATGAAGGGACGAATGGATAGGTTACTCTTTGGTTTGGTACTATTTCATTTGGAAACTAAACTTTTGGAACTTAAAGGTTTGCAGCCCTTTTTGGCCAAGAGCAGTAGAATGATTCTGACGATGTAGTCAACGTCCAGCTCTGGGATAAATGCTTTTATCAGCCATGTAATAGGAACCTTATTGCCCACTATACCCACCACTTCCTGAGGCTTTTACGAATGGTTGTTTATTTTAGAAAGTGTTAGATAAGCAGAGGAAGAATTGATATATATCAATAATTAACAATAATAATATGCTAAATTTCAAGTAAAGGAAAGTGATAAAAACGAGAAAAAATAGTGTTCTAAAATGCAGTCCCTTATAAGAGAAGTTTTGGTGAATGAGCTGGAAAAGTTAATCATATGTCCAGCTTAATTAATTAAATTAGTATTGGTGGTTAAGAACATAAAACCTGTTTTAAGAGACCAGCTGGTCCATAGAATCTTTAAGATGTGGAGACCAGGGTTCAGGGGTGGAGTGTTAAATTTCATATCCAGTTATATGCAATATTATATATAATACCTAGTCATATTGCATTTTAAATTTGCAGTTTCTAAATTTACATTTATTTTTTAATTTTTAAATGGAATGGTTACTTGGCTTTCATATTGTGACTTTTAAGCATTTCATCAGAGCACTGGAATGCTCTTCTGTGTGCAGATGAAATTGGCCATCTTTCATTCACTGAAAATAAATATTGATATTTAATTTGTATTAATAAAATATTTTATTAATGAAATAACTAGTTTTTAAAAAGATGTCGACTAATTAGGGAAATGCAAATCAAACCCACGATGAAATAGCATGTGGATGGCTAAAATCAAAAAGATAGCAAGCATTGGAAGAATGTGAAGAAATTGGTGCCCTCAGATATTTCTGCTAGTGGGAATGTAAAATAGCGCAGCCACTCTGGAAAACAGTTTGGCACTTGTGTAAAATGTTTAAACATACAGTTACCATGTGACCCAGTAATTCCACTCCTACTCAGGAGAAATGCAAACCTATATCCATGCAAAAGCTTGTACTTGAAAGTTGATAACAGCACTATCCACAAAAGCCAAAAAGTGAAAAGAACCCAAATATCCATCAACTGATGAATGGATAAATCAAATGTGGTATATCCATACAATGGAATATTATTTGGCTATAAAAAGGAATGAAGTATTGATGTGCACTACACCATGGGTAAACTTTGAAAATATTATGCAGAGTAAAAAAAGCAATCATAAAAGCCACATATTGTGTGATTTCATTTATATGAAATGTTCAGAATTGTCAAATCCATAGAGACAGAGAGAGAGTAGGTTAGTGGTCGCGAGGGGGTGGGTGGAAATGGGAGTGACTGATGATGGGTGTGGGTTTCTTTTTCAGATGTTGGAAATGTGCTATCATTAGTTAGTGGTGAGGGTTACGTAACTCTGCGAATGTACTAAAAAGCATTAAATTATGCACTTTCAAGGGATACATTTTATAGTTATGTGAATTATATCTTAGTAAAACTGTTATAAAAAAGATGTTGATAATTCTTATTTCTAGAGTGTGAGCTGGTCTTAAGTTGGGAGTAAAACAGATTTGGGAGACTTTTCATCCCACTTTTCTCCTGACTTCCTCCCTAGAACCTCATTCCTTAGCTTTGCTGTTCACATCCTAGAGTTGAAGGAGATAGAAGATGAGAAAACGAAGAAAGGAGGAGAAAACGTGGTACGGTTCTGGAGAATGTCTCTCTGCTTCCGAATAAAGTGGCTGAATTTATGTAACAGCAATAAAGAATTCAAAGTATGTTTCTACCATACTCAAAACCTGAATATGATGGCTTCCTTTGGCATGGAGAAAAATACCATAACAAAAAATATAAAATGAAAACAATTAAGCTTTACCAATATTTAACACATGATGTTGTAGTACTACTTACATATAATTTATAAATAAATACACGTGCCAGGGTTCTATGCTTAAAATTTTTTTCTTCATAAAGATGCACAATCAAAAAAGTTAACAAAAGGTTTGGAGACCACTAGCTTAATCCATGGCACTGTGGGGAATAGTAGCCTTTCAAGATTAAGGGCAGAGACTTCACAGTTGGGCAGCCCAAGTTCAAACCCAGCCTACACTCTTTAACTTTAAGTCATTTGCTTACTTAAGTGTATTAGTCAGCTCCAATCAGGAAACTGCCAGGTAGTTCAACAGAGGGAATTTAATGTGGGGAACTAAGTGCACAGGTGTTGGAAGGGCTAAAAAGTTAAATAGGAAATAGGGAGGCAGCACCAAGCTTTGCAACACCAGGAAGCTGCTACCTCTGCTGGTACTAGGGGAGCGAAAGGAGGAGAGATGGTGTTAACAGGGACCAGGATCCAGTGGGAGTGAGGACTCAGGGAGGGAGGGGCTGTCCAGCAAGAGCGGGAACCACTGAGAAGCAGCCCCTTTGGGAGAGGGAGCTGCCCAGGTTGGGGAGGTAAAATACCCTGACTCCTCCCTGGCTGCTGCCCCGGTGTCCTGCCAGTGTCTAGCGTTGGCTGTCAGCACCCAGAAGCCCCTGGCAGAGCCTGGGAAGCTGAGTTTACAGGGCTTAGTCTCCCCACAAAACTAAGCAGAGTTCATGAATGAACACGTGAAGTTTCCTCCTCTTTAAGAGGGATAATAAACAGTGTGGACTTCATAGGATCTCTGTGGAGACTAAATGAGATCATGAGAAATCCGTAGTACAGTCTGGCACACTGGCTCAACAAGTATTAACTAATATGTCACAGTGTGAACTTAAATAAGGACACTCAGCATGCTGGAAATCACCATTTTTGGCATTCTAAAATATCATCTGTTCATTATAAGAAATATTAGTGACATAATTAGAATATTTAGTTTAGTGTGATTCTTTTATAATACTGATGCTGGAAGACAACTTAACACTGATATTATAGCTTAATGGTGTAATAATGGCAAAACAGGACAACCAACATTCAGGCAAGTAAGTGGTATAGTGAAGAGAGCAGACCGGGGAGCCAGGAAACCCGGTGTCCATCTCAGCTCATTGGTGACTAGCTGTTTGACCTTGGACTCTGGCCCTTAGGGGCTTCTCCATGAAATCAGCAGCCTAGACTGGATGATCTCGTTTTCTCCTGATATTGCTGTTCTCTGACTCCAATCCACCATAAAGGGCTCTGGTGTTTGCAGTTTTTTCAATGCACTTTCTCCTTTCTTTCTTCATTTTATCTTTAACACACCCATGATGTGGAGGGGTGTGCACCACTCTGTGTTTCACAGGTGGAGAACCCGTGGGCTGGAGGTAGAATGAGATTTCTCCAGATTACAAAACAACTCAGTGGCAGGAGTAGAACTGGACTCCAAGCCTTTTCTGATTCTAGCACCCAAGGTGTTTGAATAGGTGTCAGAAGCTGAAGAAGAATGAGCCGTGTTCCAGTGAAGTCGGACTATTTTTTACCCATGTGACCAAATCCATAGTCCATCTACATGTCATGTAACAACTCAGATCGTTGTGCTCTTTTATATGAACATTTAACAATGATACTATAGTTATTCAGCCCATATTGAGGTTATACACTTCATTGCTTCATTGCTGTTGTTGTTAAATGTCTTCCTAGAAGAAATACTGCAGAGAGCAGAGGCCATTATTAAAGTCCTTAATGAGAAAGACATTATTGTCCTATTTTTTCTTCTATACTGTTTTTCATTCACTTAAGGGCAGATTTCATTGTAAAATTGTTCAAGATGGCTTTCTTTTTCATGAAAAAAGATCAGAAAATGGACTTCTTTATACCTACATACAAGTCAAATACAGCACATGCAAGCAATCTAACATTAAAAGACAATACAATAGCATATCAATTGTATCAAACTTAAAGTAGTTAAATCAATTTAATTCATGTCCAATCCAGTAAAAACAAATTGCTTATCCAATAGCAAATAATTTAGATTCGGAAGTGAAAAGTTCACCCCATCTGCCTGTTAACTGCCTTCAGACTTGATGTTGATTATTATGATCATTGGTAAGACATGATCAATGCACTATGTTCAATCCTGTGCAGTAGAACCCATGTGCCAGTCCCAGAACAAAAGTCAGAAAGGATGAGCTATAACTTCCACCCCTGGATTTTCATTCTTTTCAGGATAGTCCTCGTTAAAAGATAAACTAAGGCACATTAAGACTTGAAAGAGTTTATTTGAGCAGATAGCAATTCACGAATCAGGTTGCTCCAGACTGTAAGCAGTTAGAAGTTCCACCAAAAAGGCACAGGGGACAAGTTTTATAGAGTGAACATGGAAGCAAGGCAAAGAATTCATTCTAGTGGGAAGTCCCCATTTGGGAGCTGGTTGGTGGTTTCTGATTGGCCCACAGTAGGCTTACACTGAGTTGGGTTTTGGTTTGCTTAGGTAGGAACCAAGGGCTCTAGAGCTGCCTCAGTCTAATGGACTCCAAAACAATTATTTATTTTCTTTAAGAGAGGTAGGCTATGTTTGTTTTGCAGTAGTAGATTCATGGAAAATATTCTTTCATATTTATTGCTAATGAATGCAATTGATATTACCTTATATATTATGCATCCCACACAATAAGATAAGAATTAACTTGATTTGGATAAATTAAACATATTCAAATTCTAATTGAATGGATGATCAATTAATATTCTTTTTATGCAAATGTAAAAGCTGTACTATCTTGGTGTTCTTAATATCCCATTCTTTGGAAGCTCTCAATGTGTCATTTTCCCCCCCTTTCTCTTCTTCCTTTTTTTTCCTTTTCATTTTCTTCCCTTTGTCTCCTCTTCATGCCAACTATTCCTTTCATTTCCCTTTTCTTCCGTCTCCTACCTTTTATCCTTTCCTTACTAACCCTGGAGTTATCTGTAATGTGTACTAGCTATTTCTTTTCTGGGTCTGATTTCTTACTGTTCTTACTGTTGAATGGCGAGTTGGGAATGTGGTTGCTCAGGAACCGTCCATCCGTTTGACCTTGTTTTGGAGAACGGGAGCGGCTAAGTCCATGATGTAGCCAATCCCATAGTCCCAGCCATTAAATCCTGGTTAAATAGGAGATGCTGGGCCTGGAAGGGAGGAGAGCAGGAAAAACAATGTGGAAAAGCAAACAGGAGGTGCTGTGTGGCAGGCAAAGGGCACGAGATTGATCCTGCCTTCTGGAAACTTATCTCTGGGCAAATGCCACAAGATTAACGACCTGATATCACACAAAAATGGGGAAGAGACAAATTTCTTAAAAGAAAAGGCAGAGCTGGCCTATTAAACCCTGCCTAACCAGCTTCCATTCCTTGCACTGTCCATCTCTCCAGCTTGGTTGAAGTTTTTGCTCTCATCTAGTTTGTGAGAGCAAAATAAATCCTCATCTTTTTGTTATTGTTTTTTCCTCTAGCTTTGTAGGTGTTCCCTGGAGTAGAGAATATTAAAGTCTTGACCTGTGCTTTGGAAAAGAAATGCAGCCCTCAAATATCATAATTATATTGGAAAAAGAGAAATATTGAAAACAAACCACATGGGTAGAAGCTGTCCTGAGGGTGAGGTGCTCTCATAATGACTGCGGCTTTCAGGTCTGTGGCTGAGGTTACCACCAACGGGGGTTGATGTAGCCACTGGGGGTCCCCCATCTTTACTTGGGGATCCCTACTGACTCCCAGTACCACTGAAAAAGATGTATTGAGGTTGAGAGTGGGAGCGGAGAAGATGCTGACTCTAAGAATGGGGTCTGTGAGCTGGTCCAGGATGTGCATTTTAGGACAATGCCCTAGCAGTTATTTCCAGAGACCACCTTTAGAAGGAAGGCTCAAGTGTGTGTGCACCATTATTGGCATGATGTAGGCAGTCGTCTCTGAGGCCATTTTTATTTATGACCACGGTGGGTGAGGAGCTCTGGGGACAGGAGCCTTGTGGGAAGAGTTGGGAGTGACTCACTGCACCCCACCCTTCCAGCCATTTGCTTGCAGCTGGGTGGACTCTGTCCTCTCTTCTCTTTTAGCTCCTCAGAACCTTCTGCAATGCAGCTGAATCATCCTCTCCTGTCTCTCCTCCAAGGGACCCTGCCCTTCTCTCGCTAACGGCCATACTTACCACCTCGTTTTTTCTTTATTCATTTTAAACTTTATGGTATTATTTGTTAATTTATTAATTGCTTCCTCTGACTTCAGCTTCATTGTTATTAACTATTGTGCATTTTAATGGTATTTAGTTCCCTCATTGCTGGTATTTATTGCTTCGCTATCAATTCCCTATTCCCCGCTGTTGTTTTGCAATAGCATTATATATTATGATGTTTCTTCATTGTCTCTTCTCTCTGTCACAGCTGACTGCTCCTTTACCTCTCCCTCTATGGACTTCCCGACGTTCTCCCTCTCCGAGTTGCTCCGAATACTTTGTCGTAGCTCCCTCCATTCACTGCCCTTCCAATAAAACATGCTATAGTCTTCGATTCCCCTTTCCTTTTTCTCTCTTAGCTCTCTCTGTTGCCTTGGGGGCATTTTATGGTGCGTTTATTCCCTAGACCACAGCCAGGGTCCCACTCCCTCCCGCTCTCCAGCCTTTCTGGTTCAATTCCAGCTCTCCTGCTCACCCTACCCTGACACTCCGGACCCCAGGGCTGCCAGGGAGCCCTGGATCCTGGCAGAAGATCTTTCTGCTCCGGACTCAGATTTCAGCTTTGGTTTTTACCTCGCTGATTCCTGCTGCTTCCACATTTTCTGAATTTATGGATCTTTTACAAGGTGAATCATCTAGCTTAGGCTTCTATTCTAAATACATGACGTTCCTTCTCCCCAAACAAATCTACCCTACATGTATGTTTTCCTCTAGAATTGATTGATGCTTATTAATATTATTTCCCGTATATCAGGCCTATGCTTAGGGAACTATTGTAAGAGACTTTACATGTAGTATCTCTTTTAATCTCAGCAAGAATAACAGCAGTTCCGTGAGGGTGATCTTACTCCTACTTTATAGATGGGGAACCGAGCCTGATTTGGTGACATCTTTGTCCTCGCTTAGATGGTAGCGAGCAGTGGGCTGAGATGTGTGTCAGGTCTGACTCCAGGACACAAGTGGTGCCAATCCCACTGACAACAGCCATCAGAACCAAGTGCCCACAGCCTCCCCATTTCTTTGGTCTCTGTCTTTAGCAACCCCCCTTTTCTAATAAAGGAGTTTAACCCTCATTTTCTATAGCAGTTTAGCTGGCATTTTCTCTCTTTACACCACTTTGTCAAGAATATTCCATCTGTTCTTTCCCGTCCGCGGGGAGGAGAGCTGTCTGGCAGTAGACAATAGGTGCAGATGCAGGCAGGCAGGTGGGTAGGCAGGCGGCAGGTGGCCCAGGGAATCTGTCACTAAACAGCAGGAAGTCACAGGACTGGTGATCAAGCAAATCTCTGAATAGGCTCAGGGGTACAAGGACCCAGTCCCAGGGGACCTGGGGCATCAGGCTGGGAGCTAAAGTAGAAAGTCAGGCAGAGGAGAAAGTGTTGATGTAGTTTCTGGAACTGGGCATATGGTGTCTTGCACACAAAGAAGGAGACAAAGCTTAGGAACTAGGACCAGGGTCCAAAGTCAGGCTGACTTCAGGTGGAGCTAGTGCTTGGGATGGGTTGCAGAGTTAGGGGCAGGTGAGAGTATGTCGTGGGCTGTGATCTAGGTGTGATCTGATAAGGTCTCGAACAGGGGTACGGGGAAGGGAGAAATAGGTTTGGATATAAAAGATGTTATAAAGGAAGTGGGACATTTGGCAGTGATTAAGAGCACCTTAAATCATTCCCAAAGGATCCCTCTCTGATTGGTTTATCTGAAGACCTGTTAAAAGTGGTGATTTGGATCAACTCATAACTCATATTTTTATTTATTTATTTATTTGTTTGTTTGTTTATTTTATAGACAGGGTCTCTCTCTGTCACCAAAGCTGGAGTGCAATGGCATGATCATAGATCACTGCAGGCTCAAGTGATCCTCCTGCCTCAGCCTCCCGAGTAGATGGGACGACAGGTGTGAGCTACTGTGCCCAGCCAGGATCAACTCGTATTCTTGTTTGGAGTCAATTAGCGTCAAGAGTAGTGCTGTGTTAACAGGTTAAATAATAAGTAGCTTAGATGCCTATTTGCAGAAAATACTTTTTTTTTTTTTTTTTTGCTTGATGAGGTAGGAATCATTTTTGCAGTACTGAAAAATTACATTGAGTGAATCATGTTTCTTGTGAACCCCCTGTGTCTAAGTGATGGCTGGAGTTAGTGGTTTAGTCTGTGGCTGTGAGACCAAAATCTTCTCTGATCTACCCACCTAAATAGGGTTTTTTCTACTCTGATTTGCCCTAGCACTTTGTTTCTCTAATATGTTAAAAGTAAGCACCAAGTATCCATAGAAAATGGTTGCTGTTGGGCCCTGTGTGCACCCGCTTTGATGGGCTGTTGCAGAGTTGCCCGGTGAGGGTGCTGAGCTGCCACCATCCCCGTGCAGCCTGTGGCCATAGGTTGACTGGGACAGGAGTAAAAGGGAGCATATTTTATAGTGCAAGTCCTGCTCCTGCTCCTGCTCTTGCTCCAGAGTTCCCTGTGAGGTCCGATTTCCTCACACCCTTTCTCTGAAGATCCGTCCCTCCAGTGATGAACCACGAGCACTCAAACCCCTGTATCAGACCCTGCTTCAACCGAAGACATACAGGTGCAAAGGACAGATGTGATGTGGATGCAAGAGCTGCTTATTAACCTCTCTGGAAACTGGGCCGTGTCCAAGTGGGTGCCAATGTCACACAAACTTGACTTTAAGCCACTGTGGTTTGATCTAGGGATCTATGGTCCCTTTAGGAGGATGGATTGAAATTCATTCACTTTCCATTGCATAAGTTGAAGTTTTGAACAGCCTTCAAAAATGACAACAGGAAGACTTACCAGGGGTGTTAGTAATAAGATGATAAGAATAATAGCTACCATTACAGAGTACCTAATGTGTGTGGTGCCAGGCAGTGTGCTACACAGTTTATATCCATAACCCCTTTCACTCCTGAAATAACCCTGCTGGGTGCATGTGGATGGGACCACTGCTGTCCACCCAGATGCCCAGCCTGCTTCCGCAGTCACAGACCTGGAGCAGGCATCCAACGGAGGACTGCAGTTTATGCATGGCCCCTCCCAGCTGGGCAGGGGCCATTGCACAGACCCCGTCTCTTTCTGCCTGCTGCAAGGAAGCTTGAGCCATGCAGACAAAGATGATGCCCTAGGGAATCACAGAGAAATGTGTCAGGGAAAATCACACTTTCTGAAAGAGGTAGCCCAGCCAACCTCCAAAGCGGGCTACTCCCTGAGAAGAGGACATTTCTATCTGGTTGGAACCATTGTGTTTTGGGGGTCTGTCTATGACAGCAGTTTGTTCTTTCTTATTAATGTTGTAAATATTATCTCCAGTCTATAAATAAAGAAACTGAGGCACAGAGAGGATAGATAACTCTCATGGCAATACTGGCAGAGCTAAGATTTGGATGGAGATGTTTCTGCTTGAAAGGGCTTCTGAGAAGTAGTTTGTCAAAAGGTTTTAGTCCCCTCAAAAGTGGAACCCAGGAAGGCTAGTAATGATAAGCAAAGGGCCATTAAAAGGTAAAGTGGAGATGACATCACAGTGAGATTCTGGGAAGCCAGGTGGAAGGGGTCTGGGATCCTGGGGCCCCACCCTGCACTGGGTGCCCACAGTAAGCACCACGGCCCATTCATGGAGGGGGAGTTATTTTTGAATTTCTGTACAAAGTACAGCCTGTAAAGCCCTCTAAGCAGGCTTTCTCTGCAGTGCAGACCAGTCACTAAGGGTGTTGTCAAAATCTAGATTCTAATCAAGGAAATCCGAGCTGGCTGAGGCCTGAGATGCTGCATTTTTCTGGAGGTGATGCTTATGCTGCTTGCTGGTCAGAGGACTGCACTTGGACTAACACGGATCTTTGAGGCTTTCCATTTTAAGGGTGAGCATCTTAGAGTTCAAAGTCTAGTTCCCCAAGAGCCCCTGATATTTAAATGACCAAACTCTGTATATTTATGCTGTAAATCACAAAACCATTATTCCCAGAGTGCCTTTCAGAGAAGTGCCTGGCTGTAAGAACACCCGGATTGTGCTTTCTGTCCAATTTGAATCACTGGCTCCATGCATTTTGCAGGTACTGGTCTGCAGGTGACAGGATTTTATAGTCATGAGATGCAGTGGTATGCTATAGATCAAAATATTTTTCACTTGTTTGACTGTAATCTATGGGGACGGGGTGAAATGGCCAATTGATTATAATGCAGAATATAAAAAGATCAAAGTCCTACAGCACACAGCCACAGTGCTGTCCGCAGAAAAGGAACAGGAGCTCACGGGAAAATGTTCATGTAATATATGAGGCATTAAAAATTCTGTTACATTATTCTTGCCACCAAGATTGTAATGAAAATGGGAAACGGCACCAACTTAACCCATTCTCATTACAATCGTTAGATTGTAATCTCGTGTTCTCCCCTCAAGAGAATGCTAAATGAGATTTTAAACAAAAGAGAGGACAGAGAAGTATGGAGAATAAAGAAGCAAATAGAAATTGGAAAGTTAAAAAAAGTGATGCATGATAGACTTCCCTGTGTTCGTCGAGGCTTTCTCTTTACTTTAGCGGCAAGAACGGAGCTTAGGGCATTACAAAGACCAATTGACACACGTGGAAAATCCATAACACAACCCAAACATGGTAACTGTTTACAACAAAAAGGAAATTGTCAAGCACAAATTTGATCTTCCTCTTTGATAGCTTAGGCCACTTTAGATCAGAGAAAAAAAATATGAAATTACAAAAAAAAAAAAAATCCAAAACTAAAGCAATGCAAAAAAACCAAAAACAGCAGCAACAAAAACCTCTGAGAAGAAAAACCTTGGTGTTTGTGCATAGTTCCATGTTGAGCTCTCTCTTCATTTTTGCCACAGTGGGCAAGTGATCATACTTAAATCATATGAATACCTTTGTTTTACTTGCTTTAATGTTGCGTCCTGAGAATGAAGACTTTCATGGTAATATGCAGAAATGTATAAACAAATATGCATGTATATGGAGAATACCATTAAAGATAGATCCTCCCGGATTAATGGAAAACCTTGGTATAATGGCAGTCCTGGTGAATTTTTCAGAGAAATCCAAATATACTAATCAACTCTACAAATATTTATTGAGAACTTTACTGAGTCCAAAGTATTATGATGGTTACGATGAGGGGTCCAGTCCAAAAGCATTTTTTACTTAATGTAAAAAAATAGTTCTAGTGCATCTATTGTGGACTGGACATGGTAGCAGGAGCTGGGGAAGGAGTGTTGAATGAGAGAGGAGATCCTTACTGTGTCTAGTTGGGTAGGGAAGGGAGGCATTATGTAAATAAACAAGTAAATAAATATATAACTGCAAGTTGTTATAAGAGTGGCAATGAAAATAACAAGGCAGCAGAGAAAGACAAAGAGGGGACATCTAATTAGAATGGCCAGGAGGAAAAGGCCCCTTTCAGGAAGTGCAGCAACCCCCATAGAAAGTGGGAACAAGAGTTCCTGGTACAGACGAGTAACTGGTTACCACTCTCCCTTGGCTTAGTGAGGGAGACAGTTGGGGGTGTCATTAAGTGCTCATCAGGGAAACTGAACCCATTCCAGGTGTTTCAAAATGGGGAATTTAATATGAGAAGTGTATTTCAAATATTTTACAAGTGTTGAAGAGCCTTAGAGGCAATTGGGCACCAATCCCAAGATTAGCTGCCATCATCTCTAGGGCTGGGGCAGGACAGGAAGAGGGGTTATTACCAGAGCCCAGGAGCCAGAGCCTGGGACCAGGGAGGGGAAGTTATTCATGGGAGTCTGAAGTCATGGGGGAGACTGGGTCACTGCTGGCAATGCCACTTGAAAGTGGGGTGGTGTGTGTGCATGTGTGGAGAGAGGGCGGGGGGGAGCTGGCCTCTCTCTTCTTTCTTCCCTCCAATCTTGAGCACATCGTGCCTCCCATTAAATCTCGCCGGCAATCAGTCAACAAAGGGAACCAAGCAAAGGTAGTTTGCAGAGGGGAGGAGAGGCGAGAAGTGGATCAATACCTAAACCAATGGTGCCTGCTATAGGAAAAATAAGGGAGTGGAGAGTGGCATGGTGGTGGGGGTGCTGCTTGGTACAGAAGACTCAGAGAAGTGGCTCTGATCAGGTGACAGGTATGGAAAGGAGGAAGTGTAGGAGGTCAGGGAGGGGCCACGCTTCTGTCTGGGAGAAACACAGGCAGTGACCCCGAGTCGCAGCCTGCGCGGACGGACGTTTGAGGACCAGCAGAGCCACAGTGTGGCTGGAATAGAGTGAGCCATAGGGGAGAAAGGACAGGGTCAGACACAGGAGAGTGGGGCTTGGCGGATCCCATGGGGACGTTTTGGGCACGGTAAGAATTTTGGTTTCTAATGGAGTGGGTGGGAAACCACTGGGAGTTTCTGAGCAGGGAGACAGCTTGAGCTGGTTCGAGTGTTCAGAGGATCAATTTGGCTGCCATGTGGGAGCAAAGACAGAAGCAGGAAGGATGACGAGGCAGTGGTGTGCTGGCAAATGCCTCACAACTGGCTCTCCAAAGAAAAAACAAGTCAATAAATGTATAATCACAAGTTGTTATAAGAGATGGAAAGGAAAATAACAGGGTAATAAGAGAAAGACAGAGAGGGCAGATCTAATTAGAATGGATGGGAGGGAAGGGCCCCTCTAAAGTAAAAAGTGACAGTTGAGAGACCTGTGATGCCCGGTATACGTCAAAAGTCATCACACATGTTTCCTTGGGTTTGAATAGGACCGTTTTTCTCTGGGTGCTGGAGAAAATGGACTTAAAAAAACAAATAAAAAATCACTAAGGTAAACATATTTATCTGCTTCTTTTGGTAACATATTCCAGTGTTTCCCAACCCACGTTCTCTGGGGATTTATCTTTGTGCCTAACTTGAATCCATCCTGCTGCACTTGAAGCCTTTTCTTTTGTTCTGAGTGGAGAATGGAGAGTCGTTCACCGAGCCCCAAATTTGGTCACATGGCGATATCCACGTGCCAGCGCTTGGGACTGAACTCCAGTGCTGCTGAACTGCCCTCCCCGCCACGTTAGCCCTTGATGTCTGCCACGTGATTCTAGCGAAGTTAGGGAGACTATCGGCACGTTTGAATGATGTCTGCGAGTCACCTGAGCTAGCTGTGACACTGGCCTGTTCAGAATTACTTATAGCCTCTGGATACCAGCACTAAATAAGATGCAGAATGAGCCACAAAGGGACTTGCCCTGAGGGTTTTGCAATTCCCACTGTCAAAGCCCAAGGATTCCTGAAGCGAGTAGAAGGAAATGAGAAGAAAAAGCAGCTGAAACAGTTCATTGAACCTGTTCTGAGTTTATATGTTGTGTTGTTTTGACACATGCATGAGCTCGTTGCATACATATGGTAATAGAGAAACGAGATGGAAATTGAACAGGCACATAAATACAGGAAAATTACAAACACAACATGTATACAATTATATAATTATATAAAAGCAATATTGCCTTTCAGGAACACCTCTGCTCTATTTGCTGTTTTTCAGGTAAAGAATTTGGTTTTAAATGAGAGAGTCTTTGCAGTGCTAATGAATAAATGTAGGAGGAAAATGTTAATGTTGAGTGCATGTGGTGGTAATTCATAAGAAGAGAGAAAAGACATTACCAAAAGGTTTAGGTTAGTAATATAAATGAATAACCCTGGTAATGCAAGTGTGGCACTAGGCCAGAAGAGGAGAAAAGGATGTGAAAAGAGAGAACAGCCTTGGGAAATGATCAAGGAGGAACACTAAGACTTTGTAGTGCTAGATAGCTTTTCTATAGGGATATTTTGAAGATGACAATTGGTTTGTGTCCCATTTCACAGGTTAAGCTGTAATTCATTGCCTATTAACAATCTCATCGTTTTTTTTTTTTTTTGGTTCAGTGTTTGTTTTTTTTCTTTTTTCTTTTTTTTTGGGGGGTGTGTGTGTGTGTGTATACAAAATGCTGATTCCCTACAAGTGAAGACTAGAACAGAAGCTGCACAAATACTCCAGGATAATGATCTATACTTATAACGACCTATATTATAGTATGTCTTAGAGAAAAGAGAAGGAAAATTTGCCAAGAGTCTTTAAAATTATACAAAAGACTGTTATGCAGACAGTGGTGATTAGGTTTTGCTATGTGAATATGTGTGTACACACCCCCATCTAGTCTTACTGGAGACACAAACAAAAAGCACGATGAATGTGCTATGAAGAAACATATTGGCACTGAGTTCAGTATTGGAGTAATCTACTAAAGAAGGCTATAGAAAATGTCTTTGGGGCTCTTTAGATATAATTTTTAAAATTGAGCACGAAAATAAGACAAATATATAGAAGAAGGCATTTTACTACTCAGAGATGAGTGTTTGACCTTGACGATAAACCAGACTATTCAGGTTCAATCAGAGTTATTCCCACCTCATCAGTCTGTTTCTGCCTGAAAATCACCAAGCATTCATTTTATTTTTATAAAGAAAGCAACTTTTTGAAAATGTAAATCTCCACGTGCGGGCACAGGAAGTTCTCTCCATATGTCGAACCTATTCCAATGCCAGCATGGCTGGTAGCTGGCATGTGCCCTAATTATGCATCCCCTACGAACTCCCTCTCATCTCTTAGGTTTCAGATCAACTGTCACTTCCTCGGGGAAATCTTTCCTTAATTAGATGCTCCCTACCCCTGTCACCATTAGGCTCTCTCAGAAAACCCAGGTTTGTTTTCTCACAAATTGCAATTCTATGTATACTTATTTTATTTGTTTATTGCCTGTCTCTCCCATAGACTGAGCTTCATTAGGTCAGGGACCACGTCTATTTTGTCCCTGCCACTCAGTCCACCCTTAAGAACGGGGTCTGACTCATAATAGGCATTCAATAAATATTTGTTGAATGGCTGAATATAATCATTTTTTAAATTGCCAATTTTTTAAAAATATTAATGAGGATATTTGGTGTTACAAGAAAGACCAAACATTGAAGTATTGACTCAAGCCCTAAATTCCCTTATACATAAGATTAGGGAGTCTCACATACAATTTTCCAACAAAAGAAAAAGCTATAAAACCACTTATTAATATATAATTATTTATCCAAAGGTTGGGCTCAGAAGCAGCGTGAAGGCTGAACACATATCCTTAAGGCATTGAATTTTTGTCAGATCAGTTTTTCTTTCTCTTTTTCTTTTAGTTTGGTTGACTAAGGCTATGACATAACTGAAAAACTCAATCTAGCTGATCCAGTCATTTACAATGTCTTTTTCCTACTCTCTATCTTTCATTCATTTTATTGCCCAAGCTGAATTGTTGTTTGTTCTTCTATTTGGGCAGCTCATCATGGCCGCTCTCACTAACTACTGAAGATTACTCAATGCAGCCATTTTATGCCATCTTACTACCCTAGGGTGTTTCTGGAGCACTTTTTGTTCTTCAAGGTTAGTGAGTAGCACATGGGTGTGGAATGCCCATAGCCTTTGTCAGTGGGTTCATTTCTCTTCTAGTAGTTGAGTAATAGGAATCCCCTGCTCTCAGATGCTTTGTACTTAGCTGAGTGTGAACAGCAGGCTGTGTGTGGGTCTGGTGCCAGATGAGAAACCCAGAGGAATATTGTGACTCTAGAGGCCGAGGTCAGTAAGGCTCCCTAACAGGACTGAGGAAAGAGGGAGGATCATGACAGAACTACCATAGGATCCAGCAATCCCACCTCTGGCTGTATATCCAAAGGAAATGAAATTGGGATCCCAGAGAAATATCTGCACTCCCATGTTCATTGCAGCATATTCACAATAGCCACGATATGGAAACAACCTAAATGTCTGTCAATGGATGAATGGATAAAGACAATGTGGTACAGATATAAAATGGAATAAAACTTGGCTTTAAGAAAGAAGGCAATGGCATGATTGGACCTGAAGGACATTATGGTAAGTGAAACAAGCTAGGCACAGAAAGACAAAGATGGCCTGATCTCACCCGTATGTGGAATCTAAAAAAAGGCTTAATCCATGGAAGCAGAGAGTAGAATGGTAGTTGCCAGGGGCCGGGAGGAGGGGAGATGGGAAGCAGTGATCAAGGAGCACAAAGTTTCAGTTGTGCAAAATGAATAAATTCTGGAGATCTGACGTATAGCATGGTCACTGGATTGTATACTAGAAATCTGTGAAGAGAGTAGAACATAAGCATTCTCATCACACACACAAAAAAAGAATGAAAGAAAATAGTAAGTATGTAAGGTCATGGATATGTTAACTTGATTGCGGTGATCCTTTCACAAGGTATACATAAGTCAAAACATCAAGTCATATGCCTTAAGTATATACAATTTTTATTTGTCAACCGTATCTCTAATAAAGCTTTAAAAAAGGAAGGAGCATACATCATACCTTATGTTTCAAGTCTCCTTGGGTCTGAAAACAATCTGTATATCCTTTTATATTTTTCTATGCTCTTGATTAAAAGAAAGGACAAACAAAACAAAGTATATGTGTGTGTTTGTGTGCGAGGTGGAAGGGTCGAAGATTGGAGGTGAAGATGAAGCATGGTGGGGAACACTTAATATTGTCTTTAGACTTTGTGGGTGCACTTCTCCTTGGTCCTTATGATATGGTAGGTGCTGCTCAATAGGTTGTTATTGAAGGAATAAGTGACAATAAATCTATGATCAGGATGTCATAGAACGAGAAACACCAGGGCTGGGAAAGATGTTGCAAATAGTCTAAGCTGGATCTCACTCTGCTGAACAAAAAATTTATTCTTAGAGAGATTAAATCATTTGTCCTTAGTCAAAAGAAAGTTATGTGCAGGATTGGAATTAAAGAGTAGCATTGGAAATTTTAAGGAGTGATATGATAAATCATTCAGGAAATTTGACCAATATAGGCTGGAGGATTCTGACCAAATGAACTGTCTTCTTCCCAGCCTCTTTCTGCTTGCATTTGTAAGCTATTTGTTCTGAATTATTTAGAAATTGTCTCAATATCCATCTCATATGTTTGTGTAGACACATCCATAAAGAGTTATATAAGCAATATTATTATCGTAATTATTGTTATCATTAGCTGCTTCATTTCTTATCATTTTCCTTTTGGTTCATCTAGGGTCTTCAGAGGGCTGTTAAAGAGCTTGAAAAAAATAAGAAACGTACTTGTAGATATTTATTTTCATTGTATTATTTAGAACTCTATCCTAGGGAATCCTGCTAATTCCTAGTTGACTAATCTACAAAAACCTTAAATTCTCACCCTGTTCCTCTGTAAACTTTAACAGCAGCAAGATGGAGTGAAGCCTCTTATTACTGAAACTTCATTACTCATACAAAATATTCGTGAGCGTGCCTATGCTGTGGTGTATGATCATAAATAATTAAAGCAGAACTACACTTGTCAGAAGAACTGAAGCAAAGACGAACTCCTCTGTTTGCAGGCGCTGCATAGCCAATGCCTTCCTCATTAATGCAGCAATTCTCCAAGGACTGCCATAGTTAATGGGAATTAGCAAAGTGCTAGCATGCCCATATTCATCTTTTGAGAGACTATCCAATATTCAAAGTGATAGGCCTGTTGAATGATCCTTATTGAAAATACCCCATTCTTAAGGTCTTTTGCAAAGTGGAACCTCAGGAGTCCCATTTTCAAAGGTGTCATTATAAGACTTTCTATAGGGGCTAAACAATTTTAGAGTTTATTCAAGTTTTTGAGTCCAGTTTTTCCTGGATTCTTTGTCTTCTTTCATACTCATGAAGAGTGGTGACCTTTATAAAATTAATTCAGGTTTGTGCCCTGTAGACCAAGATATTGCTTATTGGTTCACATAACTGTACTCTGTTAAAAACTCAGTATATATTTATTCAGTGTTTAATCAAACTAGAGTAGGCAAGTACTTGTACAACAGAAAAAATATGTCAGTATTAAAAAGAAAATTGTTATAGCTTCAATTAGGCCAATTAAAATGATGACCCATTTCAAGAAAATGTAGTTAATTATTCATTCATTCATTTAACAAATTTCCATTGAGTATTTACTATGTGCCAGGAACTGTGTAAAGCAGTGTACAAGATAGACCAGGTTCCTATCCTCAGGAAATTTAGAGTCTAGCAGGTCCAAGTATTAGCTTGAACTATATAAGTTTTCTTTTATTTGACTGTTATTGACTTACAACTAGGCAATTGCATGTGTTTCAACACAATGTATGGAAAGTGTATCATAGGAGCACATAGGAAGAAACCTGATATGATTTTGGGATCAGACAATGGCTCCTTAAGGAAATGACATTCTGGCCAGGAGAAGTAGGATGGGCTCTCCTGGTTTCCGTGGCCATGTACTTATAGCTGACTCTTAGATCTTCACCCCCTGTCTAGACCTCCATTTTTTCCTGCACTACAAACCTACATAACTGACTTCTCCACTTTCATGTCTCCCGAGAACCCCCAAGAATTGAATAAAATTCAATGTGTTCAAATCTGTATTCATCCTCTCAACCATGGCCCAGC
>CM052443.1:35295793-35313184 GCA_028533085.1 Varecia variegata
GCTGGGCCATGGTTGAGAGGATGAATACAGATTTGAACACATTGAATTTTATTCAATTCTTGGGGGTTCTCGGGAGACATGAAAGTGGAGAAGTCAGTTATGTAGGTTTGTAGTGCAGGAAAAAATGGAGGTCTAGACAGGGGGTGAAGATCTAAGAGTCAGCTATAAGTACATGGCCACGGAAACCAGGAGAGCCCATGGGACTTCCCGGGGGTGCATCAGAGGTGGGAAAAGAAGAAACAGATGGAGAAAGAATAGACTATAATAGGGTCCAGAGAAGAAGGAGAGAAACCAGGGCAGAGCAGGGGCAGGAATTTGGTATTGGAAAACAGGGGAAATGCAGTGGTTTGAAAAGTAGTGAGTGGGCATTAGTTTCCAAAGTTGCTGAGAGGTGAAGAAAATAAGGTTCAGAAAAATGTGAGTTGTATGTATAAAAAAATAAAAAAGGAAATAAAGACTGCTAGCAATTGTAAAATTTAGGAATAGAATCAGATAATAAAATGTGTGACAGATTAAGAAGAAAAGAACTCAATTCTGATCACAGGTTAACAAAAACATTATGGTAGACTTCAGTAATTCATTCAAATGAAAAATTTTCTTTTCCATTTGGTGTTAAGTCACCTTTAAGTACTGAGTCTGTGATTGGCTGAGTGATAATAAATCGCTTAATGAGAAACCAATCACCGCATGGTTGGGTCCAAATCACTGTTGCCTTTGGTTTGGCCAGTCATAGATAGGATGACCATATGATGTCTGGTTTGCATGGGGTGATCCCATCATGCCTGCTATCCATTCTATTTATTGTACACTCTCAAAACTGCCCCAGTTTGGACAATAAATAAAATGGTTTTCCAAGCTATAGATATACTGCCTTTATGTCTTTCCAAAACTCGGTTCTCACTGCTCAGGTGGGAAGGTGTTCAATTCATACAAACTTGACTTTGTTACATGCTCTGTGACTAATTATAAGAAAATCATACATTTATGGATTTTTAAATGAAAACGTGGAAGCAATGTATAAAGGAAAAGATTATTTTCTCCTTTGCATGAATAATGTTCAATCAGGATAATCAATATTTATTGAACACCTATTATGGGTAAGTCACCACGTTCATATTCTCAAGCTTCTTGCTCATAGTAACACTTATTTTTAGTATTTGATTTAGTCTATAATTTGTCCTGATTTTTATTGGCCTTTATCTTATTTAGATTTTTTTCCTTTCTTTCCTTTGTTAGAAATAGAATCTCTCTTATATATATGCATCAATATTCTACAGAAATTCTATTTATGCTGCCTAGCAGAAGATAAGTTGGAGTCAGATCTATGATACATCATAATAAAGATGTTTGCATCTGTAACATCTAGTAAGGAGAGAGCCTCTGGAATAGTGGGAGGGACATTTCCCGCAGGAAGTAGTTGTAGTGTTTTTTCTTGTGGCATGTTGTGAGAAACGAGTGGACCAATTATATGGATGGAGGAGCTAGGAGGAAGCTAGTAGGGGCACAAGAAAATGAGAGCAGATCTGTGCTCCCCTCATCCTCCCACCCACCCAGCCAGGGACGGTGATTAGAAGCCAAGCCCCACAGGAGGCGGGGCAGCTCTATCCATCCTAAGTTCAGAAAGAACATTGAGAACCGAAAGCTCTTCAGTTTGGGGAAGAGACAAGAGCTTTAACAACAGAGGGAAAAGATCATGTGCCAAAGGGAGGACTTTATAGGAATAGAACCAAGGCAAAGACAATAGAAAGGCTGAAAAAACAACTGTCAGGAGCAAGTCAGGATGTCTCTAATCATCTGAGTGGGGAAAAAGGACAAGACTCTGTCTAAAACTGCGAGTCCAAGGGCAGAGGTTCCAGACTTTTCCATCTTACCTCATCAGTAAAATTGTTTGACCATGCTTTGCATATATATATATATGTGTGTGTGTGTGTGTGTGTGTGTACACACACGTTTATCTAAGGTAGATATCTCTACCACAGTAATAATATAGTATATAAAATATAAAGCATACATAGACTTTTTTCTTTTAAAAAAGGAACAGAAACTAAATGTAATAATTTCTACAATTTTCTTTTTGCATCACAGTGGAATTTCTTGGAGGTCACTAATTAGAAGATGTAAAAAGACAGATCAGAAGAGGGGCAGGAACATGTCCTGGCAGGTCTTGGGAATTTTCAGGAGAATCCCTATTGGGCTTCATCCTTGAAAAAGGAGTTAATGATTTCTATTTCCAATTCCTGCGGATTTAGGGTGCAAAGGCTCTTGTTAGGCTGACCAGATGATTTTATTATGTTCATTCCAGTTGATAAGTCTTGGGAGTTATGAAGGACAGCTTACTCACTGGGGAAGGCAACGCTGTAAGTGGTGTGTGTTGAGATAAGCATGGAAAGGAGGGATTTGAAGTGAGGGTATTAGTGATGACTCCCAGACCAGAAAGGAATCTAGGGGAGCCTTGTGTTCTCATAAGGAAATGTGTCACGAAGTGGTGATGGGTCTTTCTCTTCTCCTTGTTGGGGTGGGTGCTCATGTTCCTTTTCTTCTTCTATGAAATAATTACAGAGAAATGAGTAATCTTTTAGAGTGTACTTAACAGGCAAATAATTCACCTTTTGTAACTGGCTTCGATTGTGATTTGCCCGAGATCAAATCTGTGCCTATTTCATTGAACAAAGGAGCTAGGACAACCAGATGCAAGTTTTCTTCCTTTAGAGTCTTATTTTAGCTCCTCTTTGTTCTTTTTAGAGAAGAAACTACTTTTAGCTCCAGGATTGATTGGCTAGTTTATCTTCCACAGTGTGATTTATTCTTGTACCTGTTGTCGCCCTCATCTTCATTTCACTTAATTATCTATTCAGATGTTCATTCATTGCCTTGTTCATTCATTCACTTATTTGTTTATTTACTTGATTCACTCGGCACTTACAGAATATCTCTACGTTCTAGCGACTGTGGATATCCATGACTGTCTAAGTAGGTAAGAAGCTGCATCATCCTACATGTAAAGCCTTGTGAGGTGTCTTTCCAATCAGAGAGAATTTTTTGAGGACCACTCTACTAACCTATCTAACTTTCTTCCTGTTGGATTTTTAATTTCAAACTTATTTAAAGCAGATTTGCATGAAATTGTTTAATATACTTACTATTGTTCTCATTTTGGACCTCAGGTGCAAAGGGTTGAGTTGATCATTGGTCCATGCAAGACCCCTCTTTGTCTTATTTATTTTTTGCCTATTTTTTCCTGCTTTTCCTATTCCCCTGTCTCTTTGCTGGAGGCACTCCCTATGATAGGTTTGATGCATATGAATGTGTGAATATGTATACTGTAATGTGAGTATGTGTATTGTAAAATATGCTCTGTGATGTGTTTTTCATTGACATAAATATTTATTATACTATAGATTTTGCTATTTTAACATGTTTTTAACTCAGTTCTTTATTGCTCCTTGTTTTTTTTTTTTTACATCTTTTCATGTTTCTGTATGTATATCTAGTTCTTTGCTTCTCAATACTTCATAGAATTCTATGGTTGCAACCACCATATTTTGCATATGTATTTCTCTAATGATGTATACCCAGTTTATCCCTTTGCTGCAGAAAACACTGACATGAATATATTCTTGTTCATGTAACTTTATAGACCTGTGTGAGAGCTTTTAATGGGATTGATGGGGCATGGCCATGTGCCTACTTAATTTTCTTAAGCACTGCCAGATCATTTCCAGAATACCTGTACTTATTTATATTTCTGTCAATACTACATGAAGATTCTTGTTTACCCATACTGCTGACAATCTGATGGAGGTAAGAGGTAGCTAATGGTTTGAATTTGCATTTTTCTGATTATGAGGGAGTCTGGATGTCTTTCCGTACTTATGTGGTGGGTGGTGTGATGTATACCCAGATCTTCCTTCAGGAATGGACTTGCTCCTCCAGGAGCTGGGAATGCTGCTGGCTGATGGCTCTCAACTGTCAGCCCTTTCCAGGAATTACCCTTGGGGAAGAGAGTGGCCTTGTCCAAGTTTATGCACCTTTCCAGAAATAGTCTACATGCAATAACTAGTTTATTTGGGCATATATGCTCCACCCCCTCACACTAACTTGAGACAATTCAGAAGGACAATCTTACCTACAGAGTTCTCTGTGGGGTCAGGTGACAGTTTTGTGGAGACTGCATTGCAGCCCACCTTCTCCCTCTATACAATTGTGTGTCCTTCCTTTCCATCACCTGTATTGATCTTGAGAACATTCTCTAATAAATGTTCTTCACGTTAATCTCCATCTCAGAATCTGCCTCCTTAGGAACACAATATGCAATAGCTAGCCTCAAGAGTAGGATGGTTTGAGAAAGCAGATGTTAAGATAGAAGTCTGGATCACCCCGTTTGGCCACCATCAATGTGGACTCCATACTGGTGATAGGCTGATCATGACTAGCCCTTGCAAAAGGGACCAGTGAAATTATTAGAACTTTCATTAGTCATGAACTGAACTGAAATGATGTACCAATGAAAAGAAATTCACATGTGGGCACAATGTATATTTAACATCTTAAATGTATATTCCAATATTTAAGAAATATAGGAGAAATGGTAATTATACAAACAAGGAAATTAGATATCTATTGCTAGAGCAAACTGATGTATTAGGAAAAAATAACGAATGGCGAAGATTGACTAATCAACAACTAAAGGATAGATATGAGATCAAGAAGGGCTTTTTGGCTCCTGGAGAGCAGAAGAAGCTGAAGCCCAGGCCCAGGACTCAAACATAAAAGTAGGAAAAACTCCAGAGAAGTTTTAATTGCCAACCTAGGCAGGTCTACTGTGCCAAGAACAGGGCACAAACTGGGAAAGAATGGGACCCTGAAATATCTTGGTTGATTGATGCACTTGAAAATTTTGAAGTGGCCTACACCTTTCTGTTAGAGGCTGGCACTCTCTTTAACTTGAGATTATGCAAAGGACTCTACCTTGCAGGTAAACAGTCTCTCCATCAGAACTTCCCCCCATTTCTCCTCCTGGCTACCAGACCAATGACTCAGGTAAAGTTACAAAAGAACCTGCTGGGGAAATGCTAGATCTATGAAGGAAAGAAAGGAAGCATGCCATGAAAGGAAAGTAGTATTTAACCAAATTTTGCCAGCAGGAGGTGAAAGAGTTCATATGGGACTGGTTTCTGAGAATGCTGGACTGGAAAAGCAGAACACAATGTCAAATAAGGGAGGCCTTATTAATGTGGGTGCACTCTCCTGGGATTTGGAATTTAGTACCTGACTAAGATCCTGGGAGATGGTTCTCATGCACCACTAAGATGCCTCTTAGAAGCTTGGAGAAAACAATGGACCATATTACATGAAGTATACATGCTAGAATTGCCATGGTAGAAGGTGGAAGAAGATCAAAAGACTCAGAGATGTAGGCAAGTAGAGTAAATATTCTCTGAAAGATTTGAAATCCTAACTGATGACTATTCTCCATGGGAAGTCTCGGAGGATACTGTTTACCAAAAAAGTGAGGAATTTGCTGTTGAGAAGTACACCAGTATGTCTGAGGAACTCAATAGTGGTGTTAAGAATCTTGAAGGAGATGAGATTTTACCCTACTTCTAAGTTAACAAGTTAGCCTACAATAATGTCAGGGTTGCTTGCAGAAGATACAAGACTCCTGGGTCAGAGACAAAAGACTTTGTTGTTCACAGCATTTGCAGTAGAGAGAATATCAGCATTTGCACCAGCTCTCCAATGTCCAATTCCTTCAGGGTAATGCAAAGAGACCTGGGTGATACCTGGACTTATAATGGGTGGCATTACAGGAGAGGAACTTTGAGTTTAGGATTGCCCTTTTTAACAGACAGTAAGCCTGCCTGACTTTTGCCCCTGAGAGAGACAGTATCTCTAGCTTCCAAGGCTGATTGCTATACAAACACCTTTGAAAAGATAACGGGCAGTCAGTGCTTCTGCTTACAGGATGTGCAGAAACTTGAAAGACTTATAGAAATTTGTCTCCCAAAAGTGGTTTTCTTTTCTAATCTGATGCTGACAGTAAGAGATATTATTTGTGATAATAGATTAAAGGTGGCCTCAAATACTTTATTATTTCATTGATTAGGATGTACAATCTAATTGTCCTTTTGCATCTGGATTGGCGTTAGTGACCTTCTTTATCATTAGAAAATAGAGGAAATGAAGTTCTGGGACTTGCAAGTCAAGGTGAAAAAAAAATCTTGCAGTTTTTTTCTGGGCCTCCTGGAACACTTGCTCTTAGAACTTTGAACCAATGTGTAAAAAGTCCAACTACCTTGCCAGAGAGATAACCCCCTGAGATGACATAGAGAGGGAAGGGCCCATTCATCCTGCTGTCATAATGCATGTGCATGAAGCCATCTGGGACCTTCTAGACTTCTCTAGCAGCCAGGTGAATGACACAGAGTGATCCCTGTTGATGTCAATTGAAACAGAAGAATTGCTCAGTTGAGCTCTGCCAAAATTACCTAACCCCAATATCATGAGGCACAATAAAATGTTTTATGCCACTATGCACAAAGGGATAACCAGAATAACATTTTAGAACTTGGCTTACTGATAATAATAAAGATGATAGGATGTCCAAATAATAGAGGCATGAGATGTCTGGGTCAGAGACACCGAGGTGGTTGCATTTAACTATCAGAAGCAAGTCAGATGTGATTATTTCCATGAGTGGCAGACCTGAGTGGTAGATCAGAGTGGCAGCCAGAGAACCGCAATCTATAGGGACCTATGGAGATGATTAATGAACACAGCGTCCCTAGAGACAAGCTGAACAGAAAGCCAGCAAGGGCATTGCACAATCTATACAAGCAGAAGAAACTAAGGATGGTTGATTAGGAGACTAAATATAGTTGCCCAAATAAAATATTTTTGTCCAGTTTTTGAAACTGAGCCAGTTTTCTGACCTGAAACTTACTGAACTGGGGAGGAAGCCAGATTCCCAGGAGGAGGACCCTGCACCACTGTCACAGGGTATATGGTATGGATGTCCCCAGTGCTTCCTCAAAGGGATCTGAAGAGTGGCCCCATTGTTGAGTGGCCATATGGGAACTAAGTAATCAATGGAATTTTGGCCCACGTCAGGCTCATGGAAGATCCAATGGGCCCCTGAAATGGACATAACTGGGAGTTGGCAGAACCCTGTATGAATTTATTTTTTTATAAGATAGCAATTGCCATAGTGAGGTAAGGCAAGCTCTGAAACTATGCCTACCCCACTAACATAGTAATTACAGAAGAATTGTGACCTTGGGATGTGCTGGATAGCAGAAAATAGTGTTTTCCTTAGGGACCTAAATAATTCAGCGGTGATCCCTAGCATATCTCTATTTAATTCACAAGTCTGGCACCTACAAAAGTCAGATGGAGCCTGAAGGATGACATGAGACTACTTCAAATACAACCAAGTATAGCCTCATTTCATCTGCAGTGCCCTGGGTGGTATCTTTTTTAGAGCACATTAAGAAGACTTCAGGAATGTAGGATGTGGCCTCTTATCTGGTGGTGCATTCTTTCCACTTCAATCAGAAAAGAGGACCAGATATAGTTTGCATTCACTTGGAACAGAAAACAGTACTCATTTACAGTCTGTACATGATAAATATGAATAATCCAGCCTTTTGTCTTAATAAACTCTGAAGAGACCTGGACTATCTAGACATCCTGAAGAACATCCCACCTTTCCACTACATCAATGATATGCTGACTTGACTAAATGTGGCAAGAAGTAGCAGGAACGTTGGAAGCCATGGTTAAGACACACGAGCTTAAGAGGGTATGAGATGAGTGCTATGAAGATTAGGGACTAATCTTATTAAGGAAATTTTAGGAATCTGGTGGTCAGGAGCATAAGCAGTGGTGGAAATTCTTTGACATTCTATAACATACTGTTGATCCTATCAAAATATAGAGTCTAATTCTCCTCTCCTTGAATATAGGCTGGCCTTACTAGCTCACTTCTAACATAGAATGGGGCAAAAGTGACACAGAATGATTTCCAAGGCTAGATCATAAAAGGTGCTATATTTCCCTCCTGACTTTTCCTTCTTCTTGAGATGCTTGCTCGATCTTGGAACCAAGCCACCATGCCTTGAGAAAGCTAAATAGCTGTATTAAAAGGCCATGTGTAGGTCTTTCAGCCTTAGCAGCAGCTGAGGGCCCAGCGGGCAGCCAGCATCAACCAGCAAACATGTGAGTAAGCAACTAACCCTTCTCTGATTCCACCCCAGCTGTCGGCTGCCCCACCTGTTACACCGAGCAGAGGCAAGCTGTTCCCACCAAGCCCTGCCCAAATTTAAGATATGTGAGAAAAGCAAATATTGTTGTTTTAAGCCTCTACATTTTGGGTTATATAGCAGTAGATAAAAAGAATAGAAGCCACAATACAGCTCAATCACAGATGGCCTTAAAATGTAGTTGTAAGGGGAAATCCTACAAATGGACCAAATTTTGGGTGATACACCTGGTAGTCTTTATGCAGGAAGAGAAATGGCCCAAGGTTTGAGATATATGAACTTATGACATTAGCAAATGATTTGACCAGTTCATCAGGGCCCTGAAAGAGCGTGATTGAAAGATCTGGAACAACATGGTCTGGGGTAGAGGCATATGCCTCGACATATGGGAATGGGCATGAGATGTGAAAATATTACAATAGGATAATGCCCACCAGAGAGCATCTGCCATGGAGGAAGCACTAAACAACAAGGCTGGCACAATAACTTGGGCAGGTGGTGTGAACTAGCTGTGTCATCGGCTATCTCAGTGCCTGGCACAATGGGCACGGGAGTGAAATAGCCACGGTGACAGGGATGGAAGCTATGCATGGGCCCATAGCCTGGGCTCCCACTAACCCAGGCTGTCCAGCTACTGTCACTGCTAAAAGTTAAGCTGCCTGCAAGCCACAGAAACCAAGGCTGAGCCCCTGCCCACTGGCACCATCTCCTGATGGCAAGGGGAGTATCTTGAAATCCTCCATCCTGAGAGGGACACCTATTTGTTTTCACTAAAATAGACACATATTCTTTCCTTCTCTCACAGCCTTTCTAGCACCACTGTCTGAGAGTTTACAGAGTGTTTGATCCACCAACATGGGACCCCATGTAACATCACATCAGACCAACTGGGACTCAGGAGGAAATAGGGCTTCTAGTACAGAATACAGTGACAAAGAATTTATTTAGCACCCAGAAGTTCCACCTGGGTATCTTGGTCTGCTCTTGCCCAGTTTTGAAGTAGATGGATAATTATAGCTTCCACAGAAGGCCTCGGTGACCAAGAGTTTGTAGCATATTCTAAATATTAATCCTGTCTCAGTTTAAGAAGTTACAAATATCTTCTCCCAAGCCATCATCTGCCCATTAACTGTGTCTATAATGCTCTTTATTTTATAGACAGCTAGACATTTTGTGCTTTGGGCATCTATTTGAGGAAGTCCCTTCCTACCCCCAAAGTTTCAAGCAACATTTTCTTCTATTAGCTTTATTTATTTATTTTTTAATTCTAGGGTATTTTTAAATTGTAGATTGACAATTTATAATTATAAATTTATGGGGTACCAAATGATGTTTTAATTTATGAATATAATGTAGAATAATTAAATAAAGCTAGTTAACATATTCATCATCTCAAATATTCACAGCACTATGCAACAGAACTCAAAAAAGAAAAAAAACCTATTCCTCCTGAGATGTTGTACGCTTTGACTATCATTTCCCCATTTCCCACACAACTCAGCCTCTGTAATCACCATTCTACTCTCTGCTTCTATGAGTTTGATTGTTTTAGATTTCACATATAAGGAGAGCAAGCAGTATTTGTCTTTCTGTGCCTGACCTATTTCACTTGGCATAATGCTCTTCAGTTCCATCCATGTTGTCACAGATGACAGAATTTCCTTCTTTTTAAAGAATGAATGGTATTCCATTACGTATATATACCATATTTTCTTTATCCATTCATCTGTTGATGTACACTTAGGTTGATTCCATAATCTTGGCTATTGTGAATAGTGCTGCAATGAATATAGGGGTGCAGACATCTCTTTGACAAACTGATTTCAAATCTTTTACATTTGAAATTTCAAATCCAGAAGTGGGATTGCTGGTTTATATGGTAATTCTATGTTTAGTTTTTTAAGGAACTTCCCACACTGTTTTCCATAATGGCTGTACTAATTTACATTCCTACCAACAATGTACCAGGGTTCCATTTTTAATTTTACCTTTCTTATTTAGGTCTTTATTCCGTCTGGCATCCACTTTGAATATGGTGTGTGTAGAAATTCAAGATTATTTTTCTCTATGGAGTGCATGAGTTTTCCCTATATTATTTTCTAAACAATATGCCATTTTCCTATTTTTTTCCTGAGATCTTTTATGTTCTGTTGATCAACTTTCTTTTACTCTTTATTGGTTTTTTTACTAAAGCTTTTTAGATATATTACTCTATGATAGAGCATGTTTCTTTTTCTTTGCTCTGCTTTTCAAAATTAACTTGGCTATTTGTATACTTTTATTCTTTCACAACATTGCAGAATGAATTTGTAGAGTTCCTCAAAAAATTCTGCTTGAAATTTTTGTTGGAATTGCATTGCATGTAGAGATTAGCTATGGAGAACTGACATCTTTTACTGTTAAGTCATTTCATCAATGAACATGGTGTATCTCTCCATTCATTCAGATTATTAAAATGCTTTGCAATAGTGATAGCACTGAGACTCCTTATCTAGTGGTGGGCCTATTATTCCCTGTAATTTATTTATCAAAGCAGACATAGGAGACTTAAGAAGATTTGGAAACCTATATTATTCATCTGATATTTGTTCTAGAAATAAAGAATACTCCATTATGGTTATTTAAAACCTATTTAGTGATCAAGAAAAGAAAAACAATTGATAAATGGACAAAAATTATGAACAAATAGCTTTTCCGAGAAGAAGTAACAATTTTTTTAAGTATAGAAAAAAGATGCCCAACTTTGCCTATAATTAGAGAAATGCAAATTAGAAAAATAATAATATACCACTATTTGCCTACAAAATTGACACATGTTCAAAAGTTTGATGATACTCTGTATTAACAGGGTGTGAGGAAGTAAAGACCCACATAGATTGTTGGTGGGATTCCAGATGGATGCCAACTCTTTGAAGAGAAATTTCTCAACGTATTTCAAAATTAAAAATACACATAACATTTGAGCTTGCAGTTTCACTGGTAGAAACTTATCTTTCAAGTGTACTTACACATCTGTACAAAGTTGTATTAAGAAGGCTATTCATACAGCATTACTGATGGTAACACAAGGCTGGAATAACCTAAAAGTCCATCAGAAGGGTATGGCTAAAATATTATTTGTATATCCATATAACATAATATTATGCAGCCTTTGAAAATAATTAGTTATAGCTCCTTCCTGTGATATGGCATACTCTCAAAGATTGTTAAGTGGAAAAGGCACAATGCAAAATGTGTGTAAAGTATACCCCAACTGTATAAAGCAAAAAGGATGCATTAATATACATACATTAATATGCATTCCCATAGAGTATCTCTGGAGTAATAATTAAGAAACAGATAATAGTGGTTGCCTCTGGGAAGGACAACTGGGAACTGAGGGTTGAGGTGGGAGAAGACATTCTTCACATTCTTATATCCCTTTGAACTGTTTGGTTAATTTTTTTTTAACAAGACGTATATATTATTTAAAAAATAAATTTCAAACTATCCTAAGACTTAGTTTCATCCTCTCACGTAAGTTGGAGAACACTAGCTCATATTAAAGAGGTTTTGCTGTATTTAGATTTGACCTAAAGACTTTATCCTCTCAGTTATTATATGTTCTTGTGCTCCTTTCTGCACACTCCAAGGAATTATTAGGAGAAATGTTTTTCTAGTAAAAATTGGAGAAAATAATACCGTGGTTTCCAAGTCTGTGGCAATGGTAACTCCTTCTATTTAAAGTGAAATGGGGATTGGAATAATGTTTCATTGCATTTGAATGTTGGGGTCAAATCTGGAGAATTCTTAACAGGATGTGTTATGGGCTGAATTGTGTCTCTCCAAAATTCCTGTGTTGAAGTCCTAACCTCCAAAACTTCCGAATGGGGTCATATCTGGAGATAGGGTCTTTAAAGGGGTAATTCGGTTAGAATGAGGCATTAGAGTGGGTCATAATCCAATATGACTGGGATCCTTACAGAAAGAGGAGATTTGCACACAGATAAGTGCAGAGAAAAGATCATATGAAGACACAGGAAAAGACAGCCATCTATGAGCCAAGGAGAGAGGCCTCAGGAGAAACCAACCCTGCCAATACCTTGGCTTGGACTTAAAGCCTGCAGAACTGTGACAAAATAAATGTCTGTTGTGTAAGCCACCCAGTCTGTGGCACTTTGTTATGGAAGCCCTAGCAAAGTAACACAACAGGATAACAACTCACAGCAATCTTATTTAATAGAAAAAGGGTGATGATATCAAATATTTAATAAATAAAGTATTTCGAGTCCTGGGTTTGGAATATTTTAGATGGACTGACCTGAACAGTCCTTGTGAGGCTTTTTCAGAGGATCAGGGGGTCACCTGCAGTAATTAACACTTTGAATTCAAGTGAGATGATAGCAGTTGTGAAATCAGGTAGAGATGAATGTTGTCGATGTGGGGATGTTCTTGAAACCCAAGGTTGCTGGGAAATGGGGAAATCTCTGTGATCTTGGAAGTGATGCTTTAAGACGGATGATAGAAGAGACTAATTTACACATTAGGCAGACGGCTGAGCGCAGGTGGAAATCTTTCTCTCCCGCAAGATATTTTAGAGAGCATTTTAAAAACTAAAGTATTCATAATCATTTCTAAAAGCAAGAATGAGAACTCCCTGTGGACTAGTGAAAAAGAGGCACTTTGAAAAAACAGCAGTAGATGGGCAACCCTCACTGCCAGGCCAAATCAGATGCTCCTGCTAAAAGGCTGGGCTTAATGTCACTGCCCAAAGGCCACTCTTGCAGAAAGGTCATTCTATCAGGAACTATCACAACCCAGGACACATGCTTGAGAATTCCTCCACATATGAGTGCCTGCAGCAGGTTCCTTTGGACACCTCTGATTTCAGCTGCAGTTTCATGTATGTCTGGGCACACAATGACCAGGTCCTACCTGAAATACAGGTCCTTTCTCTTTTACACCCCAGGGCCTTCTCCAGAACTGAGGGGACCCCTTTGGCCTATAGGCAAACACAGTCAAAAGTGTGAGGGAGTCAGCACCCCCAGGGCAGCACTCAATTCATGGGGATGAGAGTCCTTTAGCAAACAGTCCCGGGAGGCATTCTATATGCTTCTTAGAGGTCCTGGGGAAACTGAGCAACCTCCAATGCTCTCTTAATTGGCTGTTTCTCCTTCTATAGCTCACTCTCTTTGCAACTTCTTGGGATTCCTTTCAAATAAACTACTTAACAACCAATTTGCAGGCTGTATGTTGAAGGAACCTTAACTAAGGCAGTGAACAACCCAAGAACTACCCAAGATCTGAGGACAGCCAACACAATAAAAGAGAGACTACCAATACAAGGAACAGAAAAATTGTATACCCCAGGAATGACAAATAATAGAAAAAATCCAAAAATGATTTCAAGAATAGATAATATCATCAGAGAGACAAAGAATGTTTTTTGTAAATATGACAGATGAACAAGAAATTATTAAAGTACAAGAGGTACTCAAGAAACAAAATATGGCAGTTTAAAACTTCTTAGAAATGAAAAACATGATTGTTGAAATGAAAAATTCATTAAGTGGATTGAATAGTGTACTGGCTACCCCTGATGAATGAATCAGTGAGTTTAAGTGAGGGGGGCGCATTTTAGAGATACAAAGAGGAGATCTGGGGAGTTTCACCATCCATCGTGTAGGACTTACAGGAAAAATAGAATGTGAAGGGGAATAAAGATAGGAAGAAATAATTGTGAGGATTTTTATAACTGAAGATTTCCAGGTGAGAGTCCATCAAGTGTCCTGCAAAACGAAAATTAAATAAGAAAATGCATGCATGTATAAATGCATGTTTCAGGGACATCATTTTGAGTAGCTTGGTTTGGCTCACTGTAATATTATTTACACTCTTATGGTTGAGTAGTTTCAAATTACACAGATCTTGTTTTGTTTTTATTTTTGAGGAAAGACTCTGTGGATAGCAATAGAGGCAAATTGAAGGAAATGTTTGAGAAATGAGCAGGTAAAATTCAAGTTTCAAGGGCCACCTGATTAATTCTGGCCAGGAAAAGTCATTACTTTACCCTCTTTATTAAAGAATTAGACAGTAAAAAGATCTGTGTATTAATGGATCTGATCCTCTGAATGGGGGAAAAACAACTTTCAGAAGGATCATTGCTGGGCATCTTACTGATTAATGAGACCACGTGAAGATTAATGAAACCACCTCAGTGGAACAGATCTCCCATTGCAATCCATACTGCTAGTAATATAATTTGCTTCCCACGTCAATCTCATTTCTCCCCCTCACTCTATGAAATGCAGAGTGGTGGTCTATACCACTGACATTCAATGGCTCATCTGCAGGTACCAGTTTTTTACACAGTGGCTGTGCCTACATGATATAAAAAAAAATTGTTTGCTCCAGTCACAAAGAGAAAACAAACACACTGGTGAGGTTATGCAGACAAAACATTAGTGTGTGTTAAATGTTTCACCCTTCCATTGGTGGATTTGATATTGTGCAGACACAGCCTGTACTTGGCATTGAGGTGCTGTTTGCATTGTGTCTGCGTTCTAGCCTGTCTTCCCTTTGTGGAGAGCAATCTGTTTCCTTCAGTAGTCTTTTGACACCTGGCAGCATCGTCTCTTTCTCACAACTAAGTACTGAAGAAGGGCAAATCCACATGCTCCCCACAGTCTAAACCTCTTTCGCCATGTTAAGCAGCTCCTGCCTGAATCTGTAGGAAGGCGTTCCATGAGCACCGCAGAGCAGAGAGACCAGTGGTGGTGCACGCACTCTACCATATCTTAAGGGAAGCAGCAGTTTGTCGGTGATGTCTGATGGCTTTCTTTATCTCAACACAACAATCTCTGGGGCACACTATGGTCTCTCAACGTGTCCCTATTTAACTACACTCCTTACTTTTAGCTGCTTGGGCTCAGCTAACCAAGTGGTGGCAGAGATGTATATAGGCGATCTTAAATCATTCTGATTTTCCCAAGTCCCTCTGCAGTTTTCGGATGGAACATATGGCAATGTTATGTCTATTTGAAAAAGCCTTTGCATCATATGTTTATACAACTGCTCTCTATCCCAAGACAAAAATTCTTTTCCTGTTATTGCCCATTTGCTGACTAAAGAAATTATCCTCTTTATGTATTCTGGTAGTTTACCTTGATATCTTACATGTTTAATTATGTAGCCCTCAGTCCATAATCTATATCTTCATCATCTAAGGCCATTTTGCTTCTGTGAATCCAAAGCTTAATGATGTTTTGGGAGATAAAGAAGAGACATTTTTTTAAATTCTCTACTATTACTCTTTCCAAGATTTTTTTTTTTTTAAATCATAGAATCACAAGTAACAGAGTCAATGAGGGAAGACAAGTAAATTCTCAGATGCTTCTTATCTATTCCTCAATTAGGTGATGTTGCTAAAAATAATAATACCTTAAACCTCTCATACTAAATAATCCAACTTAGACTTCACAGATTATATGCAAGATAATGGGAATAGTTTTACTTACCCCACAAAAGCAGTGAGCCCAAATGCTGCAGAGTGGCATGTTGTCACCAATCTCCATGGAAAAGAAGGCAAGGCAAAAAGAGCCTTAGGAAATCCAATTGAGCCCAGTTTTGAGACAGCAAAACTGGAGGAAAACAATAGTGAGGACCAACACTCATGGACATTTCAGAATCTAATATGGGTCATAGAACAGCCTATAAGGCCTGTTGTAGGTTTCTTAAAAATGAGATTACAACTTGCCCCCTTCACCCCAAGTTAAGGCCCTTCAACTATTTCTAACTGTAAGATTTCTTCTTGGAGTCTGTCTATATTGTATGCCTTTTACCCATGTCACATTTGAGTGAAGATTCCAACCTGCATTATTTCCTGTTTCTGTGATATGAACTTGCCTCTATCACACTAATGGAATCAACTGTCAGGTCAAGCCCATGATTTTCATGAGAGTTTATCAAAAGCACAGGGATGGGGGCGATGCATCATTTAAATATTTTAAGGTTGAAATTCAACAATTACATCACCTTCCAGCACTTTGTGAATGTTTGGCTTAGGTCTCAAATCAAAGTGTATTTGAAATGTGGAGGTTAAGCTGGTTGACCTGGGAACTTCTTGGAAGAAGTTCTATTACATTAGCTAATGCAGTACAAAATCTAACCTGAATTAGGCATCATGTTTTGCATGTAAACCGAAGGTATCGGATTTGTGGCTTGTGCTAGCTGTGCAGAAAAGGTCTTTTAAAAATACATTTCTTGATAGTGCCAAACTAGCAAAAGCCACAAATGGAATGGGTTTGCTTCTCATGGAAAACCTTTTGCATCCTGGAGCTCTGGTCAGCCTCTGCAGTACTTTGTGGTTTGTAGCTCCAATCTCAGAACAGGTCTGTTATCATCTTAGCTCCTCAAGAAGCTGAACAAGTTCCACATAGACTGCCCAGAGTGGTCTATGGGATACTGCCCATCTCATTGGCAGGCTAATGTTTCTCATCAGTTTTGAACTTTATAACAGTAGGACCAAGAATCATACTCAGGAAAGCAATTTGTTGGCCCCAGGTGAGCAAACAGTGGGAATGCCAGACATTGGTGTGTCTAAAGATGGATTCTACTGTAAAATGAAACAGATAAGTCAAACTAAAAGAGAAAAAGCGGGAGTTACAAGAGGCCATGTCCATAATAGTTGAAAGTTCACACAATATCGGTTATACTCTTGGATTGCATTACATAAAGTATACAACAGTGTGGGATAACCTATCTTCCAGTCTATCTACTTTCTGTCTTTTGGACTATGTATCTATCTACCAAAAAAATTAAAAGGACTCTAGATTATCCATGCACTTATCCAAAGAGTAGAGCTAGAGATAGGGAAAAAGTGCAAAGTTTCCTTCTATTCCATGCTATCAAAAGCCACGGTCTAAAATCTTAAGGGTTATCTTTATTTATTTATTTATTTATTATAGCTTATTATGGGGGTACAACCGTTCTGGTTAAGTATATTGCCCATGCCCCTCCCAACCCCCCGAGACTGAGCCTCAAGGGTGTCCATTCCCCCAACAGTGCACATCGCACTCATCATGTAGGTAAACACCCGTCCCCTCCCCCACCCCCAACATCCCGAGTCAGATCTTCAAGTATGTCCATTCCA
>CM052443.1:35313684-35368921 GCA_028533085.1 Varecia variegata
CTGAAATTTATATATGTGTAATATGTTCCTTCTACTAAAATGAATACATTGATAAGTTTTACTCTCTTCTTAAGAGACTAACAGTTTTTGCTTGAATACACTCCTAAAGAATGTACATTTTACATTGAGTGTTCCAAACATATTTCACATGAGTGAAGAACAAGATGCAAAATTATGGGGCAGGAAGATTATATCCTACTTTTTTTTTTTAGTAGGTTTTTAAATTTACTATGTTTTTCCACACTTTAAAAAAATACCTTCTTATGATAAGAGTGAATTACTGTTTTCATCCATATGTTTATGGTATGTAAACTTCCTTGTATGGATGGATAGACAGGAACGTTATTCTTGGAATTTGTTGACAACATGGGTACAATTTTTCACTTCACCTGTTCTCAGGGAATTCTGCAAAGCCATAAATTCAATGTTAGCCAGCTAGAATGTTTCTAGGAAAAAGAAAAAAACTTTCACACAGTGAACTGCTTGATTCCAAAGAAATCTTAGTGGTATATTGAAAACAAGTGCGTCTTGGCTGCCCTGTTGAAGGCAGATCCGCTTGCTGATGGTGGAAACAAAATCAGCTAGACTTGAATTCGGCCTCGCGTGCCACTGATGATGCCATCTCTACTGCTTTAGAGTTTTTCATGCACACATGTGTCATGGACAGAGCAAGATTATAGAATACAATCGTAAAATATCCTGGACACAAATAAATAGGGGTGGTTGGATAGAGAAAAAGAGGCTTGATGGAAAATGAGCCTGAAGGCCCTCTTGCATGCTCACTGAAGGAGTTTTCTAGGCAAAAATGCTGGTGTTTAATGGTCCAGTTCAGGTACCTCTGGCCCTGTTCACCAGCTCTCTGTCATGGAACCCTTTTTCCCGTTTTAGCTCCTGACTCCATTAACGCTGAGTTCTGCTCCCGTAAGGGTAACCACCACCTCGAATACCCCCAGGAGCTCTTTTCTCCTGAAAATTCTTTCTCCTTACACATGCAATGTGTATTTGAGATAATTTTGCAGCAAATGGGTCTTGGCTCCAGGACTCTATAATATGCTGTGTTTGCTCTTCTGATCATTAGATGGATCTCCTTTTAGGTACCTCTGTGCTGTACTGTCTTTTTTTTATTTGTTGTAAATACAAAGATGAAAGAGACCTGGGGATGCTGCCATTGAGTTCACTGTTTAGTGGAAGCCACTATCACATGGCACATTGTTGCTACACCGTGTGCTGTAATGTAAGTACTCTGAGGATATGGAGGGCAGGTGACTGGATGCCTAGGAGAGGATGGAGCATCTGGGTTGGGTTTCTGCTACAGATTCAAGGCCTGGCTGGAGGACCAAGTACCAGCACCGACACCTGTTTCTGTCTGAGACTCTGGATGTTTAGGGTTAGCCCACAAAAAAATGAGCCAAATGAAGCAAAAGAAAATTTTCTCTTAATACAAAATGTGAGAAAAGGGAAGGGAGGGAAAGAAACAAGACAGTTTCATTTGATATAAAAGAACCTCTTCCACTAACAAAAGAGCCCCTATTCATTAGGCTGTCCTTGCTCAGAGTGGGGGCTGCCACCTTCTCCATCTTTGAGGAGAAGTCAGGAAGAAAGAGAAGGTTCAGGGCCATCCTGAAAGTGTCTGCAGGAATGTGTTGGGTGTTTTCCCTCTCCGTGGGCAGATACAGCAAAGTGGGGAGGATTTTCCTACATACATGTGAAGGATAGATTGGGGTTTGTTAAGAAAAGTGGAAGGAAAGGAATAAACCATGCAAAGACACGGTTGCATGAAAACAGGGTATTTGGGCAAGAACAGTCCTTGGTATGAGAGGGAAGTGCAAGGGAAGAGGATGGAACAGGGAATGTAGGTTTGAAAACATTTTAAAGAGCTTGAGTATCATGCTAAGTAGTGTGCACTTAATTCTATTGGCAAAGTGTAGTCATTACCACGAGGAAGGGACACCACCACACCTGTGTGTTTGCGAGTGTATATATGTAATAACTCTTTATTTTGAAATAGCATAAGACCCACAAGATGTTGCAAAAATAATACAGAGAGTTCCTGCATACACTTTACCCAGATTTCCCCAATGATAATATCTTACATTATGGACTCAGATATGAACCTGAGTTTTTCAGATTTTACAAGTTTTTACATGAACTTTTTAAAATGTATGCCTCTATGAAATTTTATCATGTGTAAGATTCGAGTAAGCAACACCGTATTCAGAATACAGAACTACTCCATCAACACAAAGAAATTCCTTCATATTACAGCTTAATAGTCATAGTCTTTTTCCAATTCCAACCTTGGCAACTGCTAATCTCTTCTCTATTGCTTTAACTTTGTCTCTTGAAGGTTGTTCTATAAATGGGATCATACAGTATATAACACTTTGAAATTTTTTTTTTTTTACTCAGCATAACTGCCCTGAGACTAGTCTAGGTTGTTGCACGTATCAAGAGTCTGTTTATTTTTATCATGGATTAGTGTTCCATTGTGTGGGTGCACCATGCTTTGCTTATTCATTCACCTGTTGAAGGGGAATTTGCTCATTTCCACTTTTTGTCTATTACAAATAAAGCTGCTGTGAACATTTGTACACAGGTTTTTGTATGAATGCAAGTTTTAATTGCTCTAGGGTAAATATCCAGAAGTATGCTTGCTCTGCCATATGGTATATGTATGTTTAACCTTATAAGAAACTGCCGGACTGTTTCCATAGTGGCTATATCATTTTACATTCCCATGAACAATATATGAGAGATACAGTTTCTCTACATCATTGCTAGCATTTGGTACTGACAGTATTTTTTTATTTTAGCTGTTCTGATAGGTATATAGTAGTGTCTCACTGTAGTTTTAATTTTTAATTCCCTAATAGCTAATGATGTTGAAATATTTTCATGTGTTTTTTTGCCATCTGTATATCTTCTTTGGCAAAGTGTCTAAGTTCTTTGTTCATTTTATAATTGAATTCTTTGCTTTCCTACAGGTGAGTTTATAGAGTTCTTTATATATTCTGAATATGAGTCTTTTGTCAGATATATGATTTGCAAATATTTTCTCCTAATTTGTGGCTTGTCTTTTCATCCTCTTAGAGTATTTCACAAAGCAAGTTATTAATTTTCATAAAATCCAATGTATTAATTTTGCTATTATGAATTCTGTGGTTGATGTCATGGCTAAGAACTATTTCCCTAACTCTAGGTCATGACCTTTTTTTGGGGTGTTTACTTCTAAAAGTTTTGTAGTTGTATGCTTTACATTTAGATTATGAAACATTTTGAATACCTTTTTATGTGAGGTATGAGGCTTAGGTTGAGGTTTGCTTTTTTTTCTCTTTTGCCTATGATTGTCCAAATATTCAAAAACTATTTGTTGAAAAGACTATCTTTCCTCTATTAATTTGCTCTTTGTCAAAAATCAGTTGGCTATACTTGTTTGGATCTACTTCTGGATTCTCTGATCTGTTCCATAGATCCATGTTTCTATCCCTCTGCCAATACCATACTGTCTTGATTAATGTAGCTCTACAGTACATCTCAAATCAGGTGGTATGATTCCGCCAACTTTATTCTACTTTTTCAAAATTGTTTTTGCTACTCTAGCTGCTTTGCTTTTCCATATACATTTTAGAACCAGCATGTTTATGTCTAAAAATAAGCTTCCTAGAATTTTAATGAGAATCTCATTAAACTTATAGATCAATTTGTTGAGCCTGTCAATCCATGAACACAACAAATCTATTCACTTATTTAAGTCTTTCTTTGATTTTTTTAATTAGCATTCTGTAGTATTCAGTATACAGATCCTGTGAATACTTTGTTAGTTTTATACCTAAATGTTTTATATTCTTTTAGTGATTGTAAATAGTGTTTCGTTTTAAATTTCAGTTTTCAATTGTTCATTGTTAACATATAGAAGTGTGATTGGCTTTTTGTGTGCTAACCTTGTTTTCTGCAACCTTGCTAAGCTTACTTATTAGTTCTAAGAGGTGTTTTCCCATATATTCCTTGAGATTTTCCTATGTTGTCTGAAAATAGCAACAGTTTTAGTTCTTACTTTCTAAACTGTATGACTTTTATTTATTTTTGTGCTTTATTACACTGATTAAGACTTCCAGTACTATGTTGAATAGGAGTTAGGAGAGCAGACATCCTTGACTTGTTCCCAATAATAGCATTCATTTTTTTTACATTAATTATGATGACAGCTGTAGGATTTTTTTTGTATGTGTGTGTGGATGCTCTTTATCAGTTTGAGTAGGTTCCCTTCTTTCTTAGTTTTCTAAGAGCTTTTATCATGAAGTTTATATTTAAACTTTGTCCAAGGCCCTGAATTCATCCAGAGTTTGAACGTGCTGGTGGTGAGGCTTTTGTTGGAGAGAGTGAACAGTGTGTTGTATGACCCCTGTAAGGGAGGAGAGGAAGGGTAGCCTGAACTCAAATCAAACCAAGTGAACCATTTGAAGAACACGGTAAGTATGTCACTTTGGAATTTAGGAGATGGAGGATCTGGAAGGCCTAAGAGGGATAATGTCTAGTTGGGGCAGTCTGCTGGTAGCTAAGCAAAGAAATGAGGCCGCTGACATTTCAAAGCTCTGAAATGTGGTGTTTTCAAAGCGGTGTTTTCATAGGTCAGAAGACCTATGTCTGCCTATCTATCTATCTGTATTTTAAGTTGAAAGGACTGTCTGAAGGGGCAAGCTGACTCCCAGCAGGAGTATGGTGTGCGTGCAACCACTGGAAGCCAGAGGCAGGGGAACCATAAGCAGCTCACTGAAAGAGTATTGCCCTTGCAAAGAGAATTGAAGTAGGAGATCCCAGTGATGATAGAGGGTTTGGAATTCCAACTCTTTGGATTCCAAAGAATCCCAAAACACCCCACCACACCAGATTCCAAAGTTAAGGCTATTCCTGGTCCTTACATCTCTCCTGCCCACTGCTCCAATTCTGTGGAAGTCAGAGACAACATAATTAAAAAGAAACCAGTAAAAAGGCAAATTGAGAAAATGGGAACAGAGTGAAATCATCCATTCCCCCTCTCCCAATTCAGGCTCCCTGGCCTGTATCAGACATTAGCTGGAGGAGGAGTAACCTTATAAATTGGATTGGAGTTTGGAGTTTTGAAATTAGACTGGACTGGAGATTTTATCACCTAAAAATTGAGACTCTTTGATAGTATCTCAGAGTAGTGCTGAAAGGAAAAAAATGCCAACCAAGAATACTACATACAGCAAAACTATCATTCAAAAATGAAAAAGAAATAGACAAAGGCAGAGGGAGTTCATTACCACCAGATCAGTCTTACAACAAATTTTTTAAAGGAAGTCCTTCAGGTTAAAACAAAAGGAAACCAAACAGCAATACAAAACCATATGAAAGTACAATGCTATCTGGTAAAGATAAGTCTATAGACATACAGAATACTTCAGGATAGAAGTTAAAAGACAAATGTACAAAATAACTATAAATATAAAAATATGCTAATGTATACACAACATAAAAAGACGTAATTTGTGAAATAATATAAAGTGGGTGGGACAAGAAGAAAAGTGTAGAGTATTTGTGATTGAAATTAAATGTTGTCAGTTTCAAAGAGAATGTTTCAACTGTAAGATGTTTTATGTAAGCCCTGTGGTAACCATAAAGAAAATACCTATAGAAAATAGGATATGCAAAAGACAATTAGAAAGCAATCAAAGCATGTCACTATAAAAAATCAACAAAACACAAAGGAAGATGGCAAGGGAGGAAAAAGGTGACAAGAAGCTACAAGACAGGAGAAAAATAAGTATCAAAATGGCAATAGTAAATCCTTTCCTATCAATAATTACTTGAAATGGAAATGGATTAAATTTTCCAATCAAAAGACACAGAGCAGCTCAATGGTTAGAAAAACAAGATCCAACTATATACTGTCTACAAGTGATCCACTTTAGATTTAAGGATACCTATAGGTTATAAGTGAAAGAATGGAAAAAGGGAGGCAACATCTTATCGCTTGGATTACAGGGCCCCTTGTCCTTACTTTCACCCTCTCTGGAAATTGCATTTGTGTGTGTGTGTGTGTGTGTGTGTGTGTGAAAATTTATTCTTACGGGATGGATATATACACACATATATATATGTATATGTACAATTACTTCTTTAGAAATGCTGGGCCATATATGGATGCAATGATTATCATTAAAGCATTTATAAAGCACCTATTAATGCTTAGTGATTCAAGTAGATACAAAACATTTCCTTCCTTTAAAAGACTTCAATTCTACCAGGGGAGAAGAATATACTAATATTATTTACTAAGGTAGTATTAATATTATTTAACATTAGCATATTAATATTAAAACTTCAAATACAAATACCATTCTAGTTAATCCAAAGACTAACAATCCAGAGGGAACAATAGCCAGTAAAAGGTTCAGTGGGTCGGGGGACAAAGCAGTCACTGAGAACTGGGTCATAAGTTTCACCAAGGAGATGGCATTTGAGGATAACTGGTGGGTCAGTGTTCCTCCCACTGTGGGACATAGAGTGCAGTGTGGGCTGATGATTTTAGGTGGGACATGCTATGATCTTAGGTAATATGTGGACATGGCTTCACAGAGCATTGAGCCCCTCTGTCACAGAGGCAGTGCAGAGAGGTGTTGAGAGAACAAACACCAATGAGAGTGCCTGGGTTTGAATTCTGTCTCTGTCACTTTTTAGCTGTGTGACCTTAAAAAAATTGCTTCACCTCTTTGTGCCTTTATTCCCATCTGTATAATGGTGATTACAATAGTACTACCTCCTAAGGTTACTATGAGGATTAGATAAATTAATCGATAAATTACTTGGAACAAGCCAGGCACCTGATAAGTCTATGCATGTGTTTGTTAAATAAAAATAAATAAATAAGTAATCACATTGGGAGGAACCTATTTCCTTTTCAGTTCTCTTTCAATCCTTGTAATGAAGTCAAAGAGAAAGTCTCCACCTGGTGCTAGAATAACTTTAGCACCTCTCTAGTCTTTGCCAATCTCCCCCTGTAAGAAAAAGAAAATATCCCAGGCTCCAAGCTTTGATAGAAGGTAATATTGCAACAGCACTTAATAACACAGTTTTATTGTCATGAGATTACTTTTTATTGTTATCTTTTATTTGGATCAAATGATTCTGGTATTCTATTTACGGTAGTTATATACAGTTTTCTTTAAAATAAATTTAGTAAAAGTTTCGAATCAATTTAAAGGAGATAATTTATACTTAATAAATAATCAAATAGCTAACAACAAAAAGGTGGTTTCTTAAAGACTGAAGTTTAGAAAGCTTTGGATTAAAGCAAAGGTACAAAACCACTAATTCAGAGACAAAGAAGGAGAAAGTTCTATTCTTCAGTGTTGTGCATTTTGCGTGGGTTTTAGACACAATGGCCTTAAGCTCCTTCTTCATCCATTTAGGCAAAGTGCATGGTTTTGTCTACCTTCCAAAATCGCCACTCTCTTTATCTAAGACATACTGTCAAATAGAAGTGGGCAGGGAATGTAAGCACTTTGTATTGTTGTTTGAGTGGACCTCTTCTGTCTGCTGAAAAGTGTTTGGTCCAGCTATCTAAGGAGTTCCACTAATTGCCTCATTAGGCAAGCTCAACATAGAAACAATATTTAAGTACATCAGTGCAACTCCTGGGTATGTGTAGGACTTAATAGCAGATGAAGCCAAATGAGCTGAAATGGAAAATTTATTTCTTTTTTAATAAACATTCTTAAATTCTCATTAAAAAAAAAGACTAGACAATTCATGCTTTTCAGCAAGATGTAGTTTTCCTTAAGTTGTAAATGCTTCTGAGCCATTTAGAGAAGCTTTGAAATATTTTCTGCAAATTATCTTAACATTTTCAAGCATGGGATATTTAATAAGAGCTTCACTTCTTGTTAAGTTAAATGTGAATCGTGATAGCAAAATGCACAATATATGCATGTAAATTTATATGTAATGCATACATTCATAAAGGAGAAGAATGGCCTTTTTAAAAAAATATTTAAGGCCTTTAATAGCTATGTTAAAAATATTCCCAACAATGGTTACTAAAGTCCACACTTGGTTTTATAGTTGCCTAATGTAAGTGTTGTCCCCAAGTCAGGGGATGCTAGGAGTAGAAACACCAAGAGACCCAGAGAGAAGCAATCTGCTGCCATCCATTTGTGTGTTTCAAATTGATCATTGGAGGAAAAGGTGACTGAAGGACAAAGAGTCTTCAGAATCCCCTAAAACTCAGCTGTGCTAATATTTGGAATTTCTCATCTTTCCCATCTTGCCGCATCTACCTGATCCCCAGCATCTAATCACCTCACACCTAGATTATTACAACCTTCTCCAAGCTGGCTTCTTGCTGTTAGTCTCTCCCCAACTTTACCACCTTCCATCTTGCTCTTGGTGGAGACTGATCTTCCTAAACTCCTGTCCACAGCCTGTCACTTCCTTCCTCTAAAATCTTTTCCAGTTACTCAATGCCTTAGGATGGAGTTCTAACTCCCTGGCTTTGCTTTCATCAAGTGCAACAATCCATTTCAGCTGCTTTGCTGGTGTTCTCTTCCCCTTTTCTTCACACTGAACTCTCTACTCCAGCCAGACCTTCCTGGGGTTGTTATTACTCCTTCCCAAGTATGCCTTGCACACTCTGGCTTTGCTAAGGCTGATTTCCTACCTATGTATCCTCCTTTATTCATGCACATTCCACCATCCAATATGGCCCAGTACAAGTTAGACTCCTGCCATTTAGGCTGGAAGGAGCCCTCCCTGCAGCCCAGAAGAGCAAAACCAAACCTTCCACTCAGCTGATTCTCTCTGTGGTACTTTCTTTCTGTACCATGGCTTGCCATTTAAATGTTTATGTGGGTTTATTGTCAAGTGTTTTGTATATTCCGAGCTACTGAAGGGCAGGGACCATCTCATAGCATTTGATGTGCCTTGTTTATAGGTAGTGCTCAACAAATCAGTTGATTGATTATGTACTTGGTTGATTTGTCCTTGTAAAAACAATTAGTTACCATTTTGGACAACTATTAGAAGCTCCTAAATTTTTGAAGAGTTTTCTAGGGAATCTGTAGTGTGTTATAAGAACTAAATTTTAAGTTTCTCTTAGTTTTGAGCTTCCATGGCTAATACAGTATGGTAAAAACAGGCATGGTCAATAAATTTTGAAAGAAAGGACCAATGAATGAGTGAATGAATTACTGAGTTTGATTTTCCATTTGCACACTGCTCCTTAGGCCATCTTGTCTATAAGACCTCTTTATTCTATGTCTCTGAAAGTTCACTATAAAATGATGTAATTTTCTTTCTTATGTTTATATTTTTTGATTATAGCAATCCTCAAATCCATTCCCAAATTTGTACATATGGAAAAATATTTGATTAATAAAGCATGTAGAATTTATCTTCATTATCACTGCAAGCTAACTAATAAAAATCTTTGCTGGGATTTTTACTATCTACCACAAATTTGTATTGGAGTCACAAAAATCAAATTATCTTTTTTGCATAGGATCTACTGTTTGACTGTTTACTTTGAAGATATATGTATGCCCACTGCTGGTTGAAGAAGAAATTGATACAAGTTTTTGGCATATTAAGTTGACAATATAAAATGGCCAACTTTAAAAGCTTGAATCCTTTGATCACATAATTCTATTTCATAGAATTAGAAAATTATCATGAATGTACACAAACATTTAACTCTGACAATGTTCATCTTGGCATTATTTCAAATACAAATAATTGTAACCAACATAAATGTTGGATCATAAATTGGAGAAAATAATTTTTATGTAGCTACATAATGAAAGACATGCATTCATTAAAAATAATTGTTAGGATTTTACATAATTGAAATGGAAAGAGCCCCATAGAAAACTATTTTTTAGTTTTTAAAAGCATATAACAAGATAGTATGTATTTAATTCATTTTGATAAAATTAATGTATATACTGAATATATAAACCTCAAAATGTTAAGAATGGCTACATCTGATAGGTGGAATTATGTAAGTTTTTTTTTTCTTTTTGTATATATCTGTATGTTCTAAATTTTTTTAAGAATAGATATGATAGTTTAAATATGTGGAAAAATAAATAAAAGATTATGGGTGTTTACTTCATGTTTATCATCCAGCAACATTTTATTTATTTTTTGGCTCACCATTTGTAAACCATAATATCTATTACCAAGCAAATACTTTAACAAAGCTTTGTAAGATTACTGCTACTGTGACTGCTACTAAAAACTATTGCCCTCAAAGACCTTCCAGTTTTTAACAATCTTATGTGGATTTAGGCAGCCAAATTTAGGAGATAAAAAATAAAGTTTGAGCATACAAAGTTTTTTTTTCTTAATATGGTCTTTTATTATACCTTTGTAAAAGATAGAGATACAAAGATCTTTAAAATATAATTCCAGGGAGGGAATTCTGATACCTGTAGAAAATAATATTCTAAAATAGAGTTTACTGTAGTTGATAGAAGCCAAGGATCAGCTTCCTCTGGGAGGCAGATGGTGACTGTTTTCAACTACCTAGAGGGGCTTTGAGACATGGGAGATTCAATTTTTGCAACTCAGAAATTTCAAACACGGTCAGGACAAATAAAAAATACTATACATGTCACTTGCTCTTTTTTCTTTTTGTGTCTCTTCCTCTGTGTCTTTTTCTTTTCTTTGGGTTTCTCTTCTTTCATCTTCTGCCTTTTTTATTCTCTGGCCTACTAGAAATGACTAAGTTAATACCCACCAGAGTGAAGTACTCATGCATGATTAAAAAAAATAATTACCCTCCGTTTTCTACTTTTCCATCTTGCTGACATCTCTTATCAAAGTTTGGGTTTATAGGGCCCGGTTCTCCCAGACTGAGGTCCCTCCCCGACTGTAAGTTAGGCACTTTGGGAGGTACATTAACTCTTTCCTGCCACGAGGGGACCATTCTGTATAATGCTTCAATGGACTCATTATCATTTATTTACACTGAGCCCAATTCTTCCCAGTCTAGGGGCTGAGCAGGCTGACAGACAGACCTGCGTGCACATACCTGGGACAGCTTTCCTGAAGGGACACAAATCCTTGCCCTCTCTTCCACATGCTTTTCTAGCATGCTGTTCTCTTGAGGATGATGAAATCCATTATTTTACTTGCCCCCTTAAGATTTGGTAGGATTTCTTTTCTTTTTTTTTTTTTTTTGCAGAAAGACTGCAAAAGATGGTGGTAGGGGCAATCCCATCAGAAAAACTGGAATCCTACAGGTTACAGTTTGAATGTATCCAGGTAATTGAGACCATTTACTATGACAAAGGGAGCAAATGGCCATTGAGGAATAATGCAGATTGAGGAAGAGGAAGGGCTGGTCTGAGAAGCCTATGAGGGCAGACTCCTAGCACTTCCATCTGTATGAAAAATAGGAGAGTCATAAATATCAAACTGTGCAAGCCACATGAACAAGTGACACAAAGTAGCAATCACCTTTAAAAGGGAGTCTTTGCTATGAAGAGCAGACAAGGAGGACTAGCACAACAATTTAGGAGAAGCACACGCATACTTGACCAGTTTCTCTGGATAAATCTAATCCACTGACCCAACACCCTTGTGCCTTCCACTGAGAGCCTCACTTTCCCACTGACACTGCATCTGCTCCCAAGTCAGTGGCTGAACTACAGTGTGCGGAATCAGAGCTCGCTGGTAGAAAAGGTTGCTCTAGTTTTGCAGAGGGCTTTGTGGGCTTGTTTAGCCTCTGAGAATTCCAGTGCATTGCTGTGAAAACTTAGGGTTAACGTCTTTTGCATTGAGAATGGTGTCACTTAGTCTCTTAGTTCCATCTATTTACACAGCAGGCAGCTTTGCATTTGGTTGTAAAGAAGAAATGCCCCAGTAGGTTTTGCTTCTATGCAGAGAAAGTGTGCTTCTGGCCCTTTGTGGGTCAGATAGAAACCGGGGGGTGGTGAGCTGAGGGAAAGGGTCTCCCAAGCATCCTTCACTGCAGCCCCCTAACTAAGGAGAAGCCAGAATTCACCAGCGTCCTCCATAAATAATCATGCTTTGTTCTGAGTCAAATGGAAAAATGTTGATTTTTTAAAAACGCTTATTTACAAATCTGTTTACTTTGCTGTTTTTCTTCTCTCTGGAACTTGGAAACATGAATTATGGTTTTTCTTAGTTGCTTTGGGCATCTCCCGTGAGGCTCTGAAGGATGCATGTTTTCTAAGACCCTTGCATGTTCATCAGGACTGAGTTTGGAAAAGCACTTGAGGAAGGAGAAGGATCAAAAAGAAGTGAATACAGAAAGGATAGAGGCTGGCAGAACAGCATGTATGCTCAGAGGTGAAGTGAGTCAGAAAGTGGTCAGAGAAACCAAAATGGAAGCCATCCCTGTGACATTATTTTGACTCTTTCAGACATGGTACTTGAGATTAAATCAAAGTCCAGCTTGCCTATGGATGGCACTACTGGATCTGATGGCATTAAGCAGGCCATACGATTTGGGGGAATGATGCATCACAAGGTTCATTGCTATCGCACAAAAACTATCAAAAACTATCATTGTTATTTTAAGCTTAAGTTTTATTTGGGCTGGAAGAATTGTCCATTGCCTGGAAATAACTACTGTAGCCACAGCCGCCACCCGTCAGCAGGAATATCTGCCAACTGCTTTCCTTGGGGAGCAATTCTGGGTCCTGGGATAAGTACAAATTTTATTTATTATTTCAACTGCCCAGAGGCCTTGTTTAAAGGGGGCATTGTGGATATAGAAGTGGTTTGTTTTGTTTCCAGCGGCAGCTCCCAAACTTCAGTGTATAAGCGTATCACCTGGGGAGTTTGTTAAAATGCAGATTCTGGAGCCCCACCCTACAAATTCTGATTTGGTGGAAGTGTAATGGGAACAAAGGATCTGCAATTTTAACTAATACCCCAAGCGATGCTTGTAAAATGATGTGCAGACCACATTTTGTGAAGCACTGGTTTGTGAATATTCCATCAGTATAATCTTATGAAAAAAAGACTTCTGTTCTGACCATTTATAGAGTTAAATTTTTCTAGCTACTCCCTAGTGTAAGTGTGGCAGAACAGGGATGTTCTCAGTACAGCCCTTGGCGAGAGATGTCACTATGAAATGCTACATAATATTGCAATGAAAACAGTAAGTGTGTTAAGGCTAAGTGCCCCCTTCCTTCTCTCCTTCCTGGAGTCAGATTATTTCAGCAACGGCAGCACTTACCTGGCCATTGAGACCTTCAGCTTTAGACACACCTCTGTCCTGGCCATGTGACCTTTCAAGCACGAGGTCTCTTAGCAATGGCAAGTGGAAAGATGGTTTCTTGAAAAATTCAGAACTCTTTTTACCCCCATTATTGATGTAGCATTTTCTAGTTCAAATAACCCAAGTGATAGTTTCATCCTGTCTTATTTCTTTGATATTGGACCTCTGTTGAATGGTGAGTCACACAATGGCAAACTAAATCAGATACTTGCAAATGTTTTAGTGTAGAAAGAGATTTCTCTTTTAAAAATGACTTTATTGAGATACGATTGGAATACAAAAAGCTCTACACATTTAATATGCATAACTGGATGAGTTTGGAGATAAGCCTACACTCTGAAACCATCATCACAATCTATGCCATAAACCTATCCATTACTACCAAAAGTTTCTTCTTGCTCTCATTTATTAGTATTATTGTTGTGTGTGTGACAAGAACACAACATAATACATACCTTCTTAGCAAATTTTCAAGTATTCAATACAATATTGTTAACTATAGGCACGATCACATTTAGGTTGTTTCCATGTCTTAGATATTGTGAATGATGCTGCAATGAACATGGGAGCATAGATATCTCTTCTAGAACCTGATTTCAATTTCTTTAGCTATATACCTAGACATGTAATTGCTGGATTATATGGTAGCTCTATTTTTGATTTCTTAAGGAACCTTCATATTATTTTCTATCATGGCTGCATTAATTTACATTCCCACCAATAATATGCAAGGGTTCTTTTTTCTCCAAATCCTTGCTAATATTTGTTATCTTTTGTTTTTGATAATGACCATCCTAACAGGTATGAGGTGATATCTCACAATGGTCTTAATTTGTATTTCCCTAATGATTAGTGATGCTGAGCACCTTTTCATATACCTATTGGCCATTTGTATGTCTTTTTTGGAGAAATGTCTATTGAGACCATTTTCCCATTTTTAAGTCAGGTTATTTGGTTTTTTGCTATTGAGTTGTAGGAGGTCCTTATATATTTTAGTTATTACTTCTTAGTAGGTACATGGTTTGCAAACATTTTCTTCTATTGCATAGGTTGTCTTTTCACTCTGTTGATTGCTTCCTTTGTTATGCAGATTTTTAGTTTGATGTAGTCCCACTTGTCTATTTTTGCTCTTGTTGCCTTTTTGTTGTCATAGCCAAGAAATCATTGCCAAGGCCAATGTCAAGAAGCTTTTTTGCTATGTTTTATTCTAGGAGTTTTATGGTTGCAGAACTTACATTTAAGTCTTTAATACATTTTGTGTTGGTTTTTTATGTATGGTGTAAGATAAGGATCCAATTTCATTCTTTGCATGTGGATATCCAGTTTTCCCAACCCCATTTAGTGAAGAGACTATGTTTTGTTCATTGTGTATTCTTGGCACCCTTTTGAAGATCAGTTGACCATATATGTGTGGATTTATTTCTCAGCTCTTCGTTCTCTTCTACTGGTGTATATATCTGTTTTCATGCCAGTGCTATACTGTTTTTTTAAGATTTTATTTTTTTAGAGCAGTTTTAGGTTCACAGCAAAATTAAGAATAAAGTAAGAGATTTTCTGTACACCCTCTGCCTCCACTTATGCCTAGCTTCCTCCAATATGAACATCCCCCACCAGAGTGGTACATTTGTTACAGCTGATGGATCTACACTGATACATCATAATCACACAAAGTCCAAAGTTGACATTAGGGTCACCCTTAGTGTTGTACACTCTGTGGGTTTAGATGAATGTATAATGACATGTATCCACAATTAAAGTATCATACAGAATATTTTCACTGCCTTAAAGATCCTCTGTGCTCTGCCTGTTCATCTCTCCCCCACTTGAACCCCTGATCTTTTTGCTGGCTCCATAGTTTTGCCTTTACTAGAATACCATATAGTTGGAATCATGCAATATGTAGACTTTTAAGACTGGCTTTTTTCACTTAGTAATGTGTACTTTAGTTTCCTCTATGTCTTTTCATAGTTTGATAGCTCATTTCTTTTTAGTACTGAATGATATTTCATCAGTATTTTATCTGTTCACCTACTGAAGGTGTTCAGCTACTGTTCACCTACTGAAGGTGAACACCTACTGAAGGTGTTCATATTTTATCTGTTCACCTACTGAAGGACATCTTGGTTGCTTTAAAGTTTTGACAATTGTGAATAAAGTTTCTGTAAACATCCACGTACAGATTTTTGTGGGGACATAAGTTTTCAACTCTTTTCGGCAAATACTAAGGAGCACAGTTGCTGGATCTTGTGGTAAGAGTATGTTTAGTTTTATAAAAAATAGGCAAATTGTATTCCAAAGTGGCTGTACCAGATTGCATTTCTATCAACAATGAATGATAGTTCCTGTTGTTCTACAACCTCACCAGCATATAGTGTTGTCAGTGTTTTGGATTTTTGCCATTTTAATAAGTATGTGGTGGTATCTCATTGTTGTTTGAATTTGCATTTTCCTGATGATGTATGGCAAGGAGCATCTTTTCATATGTTTATTTGCCATCTGTGTATCTTCTTTGGTGAGATGTCTGTTAAGATCTTTGGCCCACTTTTTAATCAGATAGGTTTTTTTTTATTGTTGAATTTTAAGAGTTCTTTGTAGATTTTGGATAACAGTCCTTTACCAGATGTGTCTTTTGTAGATATTTTCTTTCAGTCTGTGACTTGCTTCCCCTTCTCTTGGCATTGTCTATTGCAAAGCAGAAGTTTTTAATTTTAATAAAGTCTAGCTTAGAAATGATTCCTTTCATGGGTAGTGCCTTTGGTCATTTTACATTTAGGTCAATGATCCATTTTGAGTTAATGTCTGTGAAGGATGTAAGTTCTATGTCTAGATTATTAATTTTTTGCATGTGCCTGTCTAGTTGTTCCAGCATTATTTGTTGAAAAGACTATCTTTGCTCCATTGTGTTGCCCTTGCTCATTTGTTAAAGATCAGTTGACTCTATTAATGTGGGTTACCATACTGTTTTGATTACTACAGCTTTGTAATATATTTTGAAAATAGGAGCTATGATGCTTCCAGCTTTTTTCTTCTTGCTCAAAATTACTTTGGCTATTTGCAGTCTTTTGTGGTTCCATATGAATTTTAGGATTTTTCTATAGAAAGAAATTTCCAGGAAAACATTGTGGAGTATTTGTGACAGAACATGTTTTGGTGGAAAGAGCCCTGGACTTAGAATCTGAAGCCCCAGGCTTATATGTTTATTTAACAAAAAAGGAAGCAAAGGCTCAGCTATTGAAAAGGATTTGCCAAAGGATTTAGTGGGCAGGACCTGCATTTTATCTCCATTTCTCCAAGTCTGGCATTTATTCCTTCCGTAGCCAGATTTTTTAGTTCTTTAAGGACTTCCATTCTGGGGAGAATACTCATAGTCTAGGCCTCCCTATGAGTGGTTCCACTCTGGGCAAGTCACTTTCTCTCTCGGAGCCTTCATTTCTCAACCCTAAATCAAGGATGGTGATAACCTACTGTGCAGGTAATTGTAAGAATAAAATAAAATGGATAAACAATACTTGGTGAATATGAGACACTCAAAACATAGAATAATTATCTTATTAAAAAAAAACTCTGTGTTTGGATTTTGCCATTTATCACTATGTGGCATTGAACAAGTCACAGTGTCACCCTGGACCTGAAACGGGGTAATGATGCCCACTTAGTTCAGGTAGGAAAGAGGAGTGAGTGAGATAATATACGTGGAAGTGCTTTGCAGAAGAATGCTAATACCCACGCCTTGTATTTACGAACTTTTCCAAGAAATTGAATGTTGGATTATAGAATATTTGTTCTTTTGTATATAGTGTTAGCCATAGAGTACTATTGGGCCCTCTACCTTGAGATGTTCTGTAAGGTAAGCTTGAATTTATTAATCTCTTTAGTAGTCCTCAAAATAGGAAGAGAGAGGTCATAAAAACATAAACTGTGCAAGTGAATGCTTTATTCTAAAATCCAAGGCCTGCAGATTACTTGTAAGAATGTTCTCTCCATGATCAATGTATCAGTAAGGCCAAGCCCCCTCTCTACCCTATGTCAAAACCAGTGCCCATGAATGAAGCAAACCACACCAATGTGAAGGTAGCAAGGAGGTCTTGAGTTCTGAAAATCAGAGAAGAATTCTTTTTTTCTTGTTGTTGAGACAGAGTCTCTCACCGTCACCCTGGCTAGAGTACAGTGGTGTCATCATAGCTCACAGCAACCTCAAACTCCTGGGCTTCAGCAATCCTCTTAACCTCAGCCTCCCAAGTAGCTGGGACTACTACTACTGCCATTCCTAGCTAATTTTTCTTTTCTTTTCTTTTTTTTTTTTTTTTTACAGAGACTAGGTCTTGTTCTTCCTCAGGCTGGCCTTGAACTCTTGGCCTCAAGCGATCCTCCTGCCTTGGCCTCCCAAAGGGCTAGGATTACAGGCATGAGCCACCGCGCCCAGCCCAGAGAAGAATTCTTAACCTTAATCTTATCTCCCATTCCTTTCCTCCCATGACCTGTGCCTGTATCCTACTGGGCTGGGAAAAGTAGGAGAAACCAAAGAGGCCAATATTCAGTTCTCTCAACACTAGGTGGGATCCTTGGGTGTAAAGAGAGAAATTTCTGGCAAGTGTTTCTGTCAAACCAGACTATCACTGCCTCTCAAACATCTTTTTCCCTCCTACTCATTGTCTCTTTGTTCTGCGACATCCTCTTTCCTTCGTTGTGGCCTTTCATGGTGGTGGTGCTCTGATAGTGCCTTAGTCTTGAACTCTAAGGAGAGTCCCATGTCTTCTGCGCCCTTGTTTCCCCTAACATCCGGGGCAGTGCCTGGGACAGAGAAGACACTCAGCTGTGGAATTGGATTTTCTGCCTCTGCACCTTGGTTCTGGGGTTGTCCTTGGCCAATCCTTCTAGTCAAACTGTATTCCTGCTCCCGGCTCCACTACTCCCTTCTTGAGCCTCAGTTTACCATTCAGGAAGACAATTTATCTAAGGGGCTTGGAACATAAGAAGGTACTCAGCAAACTTTATTCCTGCCCCTAGTGGCTCCTTTGATCACTTGGCTGTTAAAGGATGCTCCTCCTCTGAACTCTCAGGAGTTTTCAGTAGCTACCTGCATGTATGCACCACAGACATCACAAATCCTTGACCGTTGCCATATGTCACATTAGGGAGACTAAAACACCTTTTAAATAAACATTTATATGTACATGCTATTTCTTTGCAAACTGTTGTATTGAATCTTATACAAATAAAAAATAGTAACATTGGGATTCTGCTTCGATATTCTTGAGCCTGTGACCAGAACCTGTCCTTCAGCCATGAACACTAGCCATCCCAAAGGGGAACAATACTTAGACCCCATGAATCCCATTTATTCCCCACACAGTCTTGGATGTCACAAAACCCAGATGCTTAATAACATGTGTTTTTGAAGCTGTTGATAATGAAAGGTGGGGAATAGAGAAATAATGGAATGGGAAGCCTCTGTATTCCAGCCCTGGTCTTATTCAACATCCAGCCTGCTCCCCCCACCACCACAATTCGTTTTTATCTGCAATGGTAAACGTGCTGGGGATACCTGCGGACAGACACCCAGGCCAGGAAAAGGCAGTATTTGTGTAGTTGTCTTCTAATAAGGTCAAAGGCACAATGCATTATGCAGCTCTGCGGGCAGCCAGACTCATTAGAGCGGGAGTGGGTTGTGGGACCTGTGTGAGGTATTCAGAGGCGGGGTTTCATTTGGGGTCTGTGCCTAGTGGGTGTCCTGGACTCTCTGGGCAGAGCATGAATTGGGGGTGGGAGGAGCATTGATGAAGCCATAGCCCCGGGCATCTGGGAGCCCTGCAGGGAGGGCCCTTTGCACTTCTGAATCTGAGGTTTGATTTCCACTAAAACTAGAAGCAAAGCAAAAAGCAAAGCCCCTGGTGCTGTTAGCAAACCCCAATCACTTCCCTTTACCAAACCCTGCTGTGCTGCCTCCCAGGTTGGGGGTGGGTTTTCCTGCGGAGTGGAGCATAGGCTGTTGAGGGAAGGTGAGCAAGGGCGTTGAGCGAGAGGAGAGCCCGGTAGGTGGCACTTGGTGCACTTCCTGAGCAGTGTGAGGCAAGAGCTCAAGGCCAAAGACTGACAGACTGACAGGCCTGATTGCCACTGGCACGAACCACGCCGGGCAAGTGGAAGTGACTGAGAGATTGATTGATTTGTTTTGCTGAGGCTCCTTTGTGGTCTTCTGGGTGGATTTCTGGCCCCACCTCTCAGCCTCAAAGCCCTTGCTTTGCCTGCTGTTGCTTTTTTATTTGGGAGTAATGAAAATTTGTTATAAGCCTTCCCTTTCATCTGTACGTGGCAGGCTGTCACAGAGAAACGAGCCATTCTGCAGCCTCACTCTCTGTCCAAATTGCTAAATGTTTTTTTTCCAATTGCTTCCCTAATGGGCCAGGATAATGGGAGCGGCATGCTCCCTGCCCACGCCGGAGATGCCAGCGCATTTGTCCAGCACACATGTGTGGTGGGCACCCGGCCCCTTCTGTCCACAGCAGGGCCAGGGCCTCGCAGTTGCTTGCTCGCCTGTGCACCTGCCCCTGCCCTTGAGGCCGCCAGGGGCTCAGCACCCAGGGAAGGTGAGCCCCAGCCCACAAGAGGGTCCTCACAAGGTGGCCCTCCCTGCAGGTAAGGCTCTGTGGAGGGGCTGGCTGATCCAGGCCAGATCCCCAGACCTGGGTCCACTAATGGACAGCCCGGGCCAACTTTTTATGGACTCCAGTTGCTGCTTTTCAGCGGGGAGGGCTCTGGAGCTCCCCACGGCCGCCTGTTCCGTGTGCTGCATGCTCAACTGTGGCTGACCCATAGCTTTACGAGCCTAAGTGCTTATCCAGGAACAGAAGTGAGGAGGTTATGTGTGATAAGAAAATAATTTGCCAAAACTGCAACAATAAAGAGGGCCTGGTGGGATCTCTTATGGTATGAATAGCCCCGAGCAGCTGCAGATTTCTCTCTGCTTTCACAATTATTTTCATTTTTATAACAACTAAAAGCTAAATGCCTTCTACAGGCCTGGTGAATCTTGCTTCAGCTTCCAATCCAGCATTTCTTTCTCTTTCTGGGAATCTTAACATCCGTGCAGCCTGGACACAATGTCCTTGGCATCGTGGCTTCAGCTGGTCGCTCCTTGGCCTGCTGACAACTGCACTGCCCTGCTCTAATGCTGTACTCCCCCCGACCAAGCCCCCGATGCAGAGAGCTCCAGCCGTCCCCTCTGGGGCTCTGGAACAGGTGCTCCTTTTGCTGAGCTCTGGAGACAGGGAACTCTTCATCAGAAAGCAGGGCCTTTGAAACACAGCAGTTGCTCTGTTGACAGGGGACGTGCATTTGACTTGAGCACGAATTATGCAGACACAGTCCTGCTTCTTCACAAGCAGAAGTACATCCTGAAGGCACCAGCAGCACTTCCTGAGCGCCCACCCACCATCTTTCCTTTGTAGGTGCTGACTGCGATCAGAATTTGCATTTGTTAAGCATCCTGTCCAAGTAGGTACAGCACCTGGCTCCTATGCAGTATCATGTAATTGCAGCACAGGCTGTGACATTGGACAGAACAGGGCCAGATCGTAGCTCCATCAGTCAGTGCCTGTCTGTCCAGAATCCCTATTTCCTCTGTGAAAGGGGATAGAATAACACCCACCTCCCTGGATTGTGGGTGCTATCATGAATTAAATGAGAAAATAAACATAGAGCAACTGGCAGGGTGCTTGGTACCTTGTTAGCACTTAATGTATGTCAGCTATAGTTATCAGAACTACTCCTTCCTGAGCACTTTCTCTCTAGTTGGGAATACGCGTGTGCAACCCAGAATGCTAGCACAACAGAGCCTGTATTAAATGAACATAACAAATGAGTGAGGAAGACAATAAATGCTACATTAGAGGGAGGACCATCACTTAGGGCAGGTTTCCCAAGTATGCCTCATGATTGAGATCTCCCGGGCACTTATAAAAATAACAACCCCAGGACCTTTTCCTAGAGGTTATGATTTGTTTAGTCTGTGATTGGGCCTTGGAGTCAGGATCGAAGTCTTTTGGGCTATGAGGACATTTTTCTGCAGAAGATATTTAGAAAAGCACTGTCCCAAAGAAATATAATGTGAGCCACGTGTATAATTTAAATTTTTCTAGTAGCTATATCAAAAAGTCAAACAAAACAGGCAAAATTAGTATTAATAATATATTTTATTTAACCCAATATATTCAAAATAGTATGATTTCAACATGTAATCAATATCAAACAATTTAACGAAATATTCTACACTCCGATTTTCAAGTTAACTCTTCAAACTCTGGTGTGTGGTTCACACTTACAGCACATGTCAATTTCGACCCTAAAATCTCATCAGAAATAGTTGATCTACATTTATACTGCATACAATTTACAGTTGAAAGAGTAGATTTACATATCCAAGTTGTTCCATATCTGCTTAAAAGTTTCCCAATAACTGAATTGGGTATTAGCTTTTAAGTGAAATTTAATTTAAATAAAATTAAGAGTTCAGTTCCTCAGTCTCATTAGCCACATTTCAAGGGCTCAGCAGCCACATATGGCCAGCGGCTACCGTGTTGGGCAGCACGGAGTTAGACAGTTAACATTTCATGGTAGTTAAGATCCTTTCTCCCTTCCTTATGTCAAGACTTTAGAGCAGAGGGAGGATGTACCAAGGAGGCACAGCAGTCAGGGAGCAGAAGTGTTCAGTTGGAGCAGAAGTTTTATGTCAGGAGCAGTGGGAAATGATGTTAGTGAAGGGTAAAAGATCAAATTTTAGGTACACGTCCTCCTAAACCAAGTTCAGGTTTTATTTAATAGGCAACGGAAGTCAAAGGTGGTTTTTGAGCGATGCAAGCATGTGGGCAAAGCAATGTTTCAAGATTAACTTGACTGGATTAACTGGAGTAGGTGACAGAATGGAAACGGGAGGAGTCCTTGATAGTGTTAGTAATAGAAAGGGACTTAAATGAAAAATGCAGTAAAATAAAAATTGAATGTTCCAAGGAAGATAGGTAAAGAGGGAAAACCCCAAGATGCTTTTTAAGCTTTTCTTTTTTAAGTGAATGAATAAATGTAATGATGAAAATAAGGAAATTGGAAGGAAAGCTGTTTCTGGAGAAAGGCGAACTCAATTTTGATTTGAAGATTTGGGATTGATGTTAGGCTGTCCCAAGAGATGACTTGACATGGTATGATACAGGCTGGACAAAGAAAGGCAGAGTGCTCAGATGCAAACCCTGGAGAACACCAAGGACACAGATTCAGCACAGAGGAGGAAGTTATCTGTAGCTAGAAAGAGAACCAGAAGTTCAATGCCATGAAAGCCATGGGAGCAAAGAGTTTCCCAAGAAGGAAGCAGTCAGCAGTGGGGAATGATGCAGAGCGGCCAAGAGAATGAAGACTGAGCATTAGGATTGCAATTGAAGATTAGGATATCAATATCATTGCACAGAGATCAATTTCAGTAGATGATCAGAGTGAAAGTGATATTGTCAGGTGTTAGGGAGTGAGAAGGCGATGAGAAAAATGAACTGCCTTAAGAGCTTAGGAAGTGCCTAGGAGGTAGTAGATATGACCTCTGTACTCAATGGGCCACTGGGCATACATGTTTCACCCAAAGTCATTAATCTGATGACAGGGATATCAGGCAGAGAGGGAGGCAGGGAGAGGATATGATCTGGGGGGTAAATGAGCCTTTCTACAGTCGTTGCTAACTTATACACTATTGACTTTGTCCCTGCACAAGGCAGCTCCTTCCTCTCATTTTCCATGGTCGCATACAATCAATCTGCCAAAGCCCCCAGGAGCCTTTGTAATCTGCTTTCTCTATTATTAGGTTTACCTTTATCATTCACAAGAGTAGCTGTTACTTATGCGATCCTTACAATAAGATTCTAAAGTTTCTTTTTATTGTATTCATTCATTCTTTCTTTCTCTCAACAAACTGTTACCGAGTTCCTATATATATCCTGTCCCAGAAACTCAAGATATAATGGTGAATAAGACAGAAAAAGTCTCTTCTTTCATAGAGCTGCTATTATAGCGGGATAAAAGAGAATAAGCATTTAATACAAGGTAAGTTCCTAAGTAATCAGGTTTGGGGGCTGGGGAGCTAGTTTCGTTCAAGGGATACGGGAAGGTTTCTCAAGGAGGTGGTATTTGAGCCGATTCCTGGGTGACAGGGAGGAGCTAACAGTGAGGATCTGGGAGGGAAGCGGGTGGAGGGTGGGAAGCGAGTGCAGGCCCAGCAGTGGGAGGAGCGTGGCCGCACAGGTTCCAGGCGCTGAAGCAAAGCTGGGGTGGGCGGAGCGCAGTGAGAGAGATGAAGACAGGTGGGAGACGTGCTTTTGAGAAGCAGGCAGGGACTCCGGCCCAGCCCAGGAGTCTAAAACTTCAAGTGCAACAGGAAGCCACTGGAAGGTTTCGAGAAATGAAAGGACATGATCCATTTGTGTCTGTAAAAGGTGACACTGGCCACTGTGGATTAGTGGAGAGGAGTAGCGGTGGCAAGAATGACAGCCGATGGCGGGTGGTAAGCGGCAGGATGGCGTGGTCACTGGAGTTGTCGTTGGGGGAATGCATCCTGGCAGGGCTGGGAGACAAGAGGAGAAGCAGGGAGGATGACTCAGAGGCTGCTGTAGTGATCAGGGTGCGGGAGGAAGACGCGGAGGCGAGATGACGTCTGGGACCTACTTTGCAGGTGGAGTCCGCAGGACTAGCGGAAGGGTTGGGAGGGAGGGCGTCAGTAAGGACTCTAGGGTGTTTTATTTTAGCAGGTTGATTGGATGGCTGTATCTCATGCTGCTGAGATGCGGGAAACCCCATGACACATGCTCTTAACGTTGTGACGTTTGCACTGCCGCCACTACCAAGAAGGGCCCATTGTTTCCAGAAAATAAACCAGGATATTTTAAAGTAAAAGCACAAGCAAAAACTAAAAAAAAAAAGAAAATGTTAAAAATGGGTGAAAATTTTTAAAAATTAAAAAAATGGGTGTTAGGCATAAGGAGGTTACATTATCATCTCAACAGCTGTGAATATTTGAAAATACCTATAATAAAACATTTTAAAAAATGAAATAGTATGAAGTCTTCCTTTTAGCTAATAATACCAATTAGAGAAATAGGAGTCTTTTCCTCATCTTCGAAATAAATACCAGCAAATAAGGTTGCTAGAAGCACTAGAAAGGTCCCTCCTTCAGCCCACTCAGGCACCTTCAAGGGTGAACTGCCGCTGAGCTTTAACAAGTTCACACACCGTACCCCAGAGCACGTCTGGAAGGAGAAAAATTAATAGCAGGGGAATTAAATGGCTACCAATTTGTGAGCACCCAGTCCTAATACGTTTATTGATTTTGGGTTCCAGTTTAGTGCTTGAGCTGTCTCTATCCATCAAACTTTCCACAAAAGGGCATAGATCATTCTGGAGGGGGGAGAGTGGCTCAACTGCCGGGGCCGGAGTTGGAAATGTGTAGACTGTGGGTTCCAATCCACTCTCCATGCAGATCCACATGGGGCCGAGAGCAGCAATCCGTTCACTGCTTTAGTGTCCTTGATAGAGATAGGATTGACCACAGAGGGACTGCCTAGCAGTGTATTTACATAGAAAATGGATTTTAAGCCACAAAATCAAGGGGCAAAATGACACTACAACTAGCATTAAACACACACACACACAATAAAACATTCTCCCTAATTTTCACATGACTTTGCATCTCAAAGGAGACTTGAAGGCGGGTGGGTGAGAGTTGCAACAGTGTATGTTTCCTGAAAGACATTAAGGATTCCTCAGGTGGGTCTAGAATAGTCTACACTTTAGGATGAACAAAGAACTTTCTCATGTTCTTCTTCTATTAAAATTGTTTGCCTAGTGAAAGGTCTTAACAGTGAGGGGATTCAGGAAATTATAACCTTAAGAGGTAATTAGCAGAGCTGTATCTCTAAAGGATTTTAAAAAGTGATTAAAAATGCAATGTAAAACAAATAATGCCATTTTTGAGGGGTAGAGGCGGTGATTAAAGCAGTCAACGTAGCTAAGATCTGGGTGATCACTGTAGAGTTATAATTGTCAGCTAGGAAATAGTTCTAGTTTGGTTTATCTCAGTAGGCTAGACACATCCCCAGGAAGTTATGAAAAGTTATGAAATTACACACCCCTTGTACCAAATTGATCCTGTTGCAATATGCCTTGATATCTAACCAGGAACATTTCTTATCCTCAGTGAACAAGCTTTGTCTTGTGGAAAGTATTTGGCAATATGTATGAGTTTTGAAATGTTCATACTCTTTGACCAGTAATTCAAGAAACTGAATTACACAGCCAAAGATTTAAATATAAGAACAGTTAATGGAACGTTGCCTAGAGAAAAAAAAAGCAAAAACATTGGGAACACTTTTTGAAAATTTCAATAGTAAATGACTTGTAGAAAAAGTTACGATATATACACATGATGATATGTAGTCATTAAAAATGTTCAGTGATCATAATTAATGATTAATGACATGGGAAATTGCTCCTGCTAAGATTATAATATTAATAAACAAAAGCAAGACACAAAAGTGTGCACAATTGGTTTCCCTGATCATCACCTAAGTGCACATTTGGGAATAACACCAATTGTGTATTGGACAGAGGTAGGGGGTGCGGGGAGGGGGATGGGTGTATACCTACATGATGCGTGCAATGTGCACTGTCTGGGGAATGGGCACGCTTGAAGTTCTGACTTGGGGGGATGGGGGTGGGGGAGGGGATGGGTGTATACCTCCAAGAAGAGTGAATGTGCACTGTCTGGGGAATGGACACACTTGATGCTCAGACTCGGGGGAATGGGAGGGACATGGGCAATATATCTAACCAGAACTTTGTACCCCCATAGTAAGCTGAAATAAAAAAAAAAAAAAAAGCAAGACACAAAAGTGTGCACATATATGTAAATATATTATATTGCTCAATTATGTAAAAATACATATGTTAATAATAGATATATATACAGATGATATACATATATCTATAATGTGTACTATATGTATAATTTATATATATTCACAGAATATATACATATGTGTACATATATACACATATGAAATAAAATTTTATTTATTTGTACATTTATATAAAGATAATATGATTTATTTAAATATATATTTTATTTATATATCATATATCTTACATTCTATAATTATTTCATAAATATAATATTTATAATATAATTTATAATGCTTTATATTTGTAAATATGTGAATATCCTGGGATGATAGATTTATAGGTAGATTTTTTCTGTCCCAAATTTTCAGGAATAAGCGTGTGTTACTTTTACAATAAAATATTTTTATTAAGTTTTAAAACACTCCTAACACTACCATGACAAACAATGTTGTAAAGTCAAAGTTTGGGCACAACTCCCTCAAACTCGTACCTTTGTCTTGGGGGTGCATTTGTATGTGTACATATGTGTGTATGTTTCATGTCAGAATTTAGCAAGACTGATTGGAGCCTCATCTCTGCAAAGCCAGTTGCACTCGCTCAAGGAGAATATTCCTTGTTTATGCTGCAGGCAAAACAACTAGGTTTTGTTTTTTTCTTTTAAACCTCAGGTCTATTGTGAAAATGAGCCATCTGCGGCCGCTGTGGTGTTTTTCCCAGCCTAATAGCACCTTTCAGACTGAACTCTTGGGCTTTTCCAAGCGCTTCTGACAGCTGCAGAATGATTATGTACATTTCATATACATGTATATAAACTGATATCAGGTTGTATACTGGGAAACCTTGCATGTGCATGTACTGGGGACACAGACGGAGGGTAAGCCCTGTGGCTTGGTTTGGAGAAGGCCACATGGAAGACCACCTACTCTAAGTGACTCTGGGTTGTGGCAACAATGTCTCCATCATAACTTCATCACTGTAGGATTGGAGGAAGATTTCCCCATCCACATTTTCTCCCATCAACATACTCAGGAACCTACTATATGCCCACCAATCTACCGTATTTCTACTCTACCACATTAACAAGTTTTCTCAGGACACTTTTTATTTTATTATAATAAATGAAAAGAACAAACAAATATTCAGTTAATTTCTTCCTCCAGGTGTCTGGAGGACCGACCTCTCCACCTACCCATTAGCATTGCTGAGGAGCAACATGGATCCTCCAGCTCAGGGGAGGGAGGTGGGGTACCCACCATTCTTGTAATCCAGACATGGGTACATAGGGAATACCTTCAATATTTTAAGCAACCCAATGATTATCCATTCCTCCCCATATACGAATGCAAACATTTGCCATCACTGGTGTTATTTGATTCATATCACATCCTCATGGTTTCCCTGCTTACACTTGGTCCTTCTAAAAATTACAAGGGGAGGTTTGCCACATGCTGCTAACTACAGCAGGAAAGAAACTTGGTGCAACTTTTGTGGCCAAACACGTTACAGATGCTCTTCCATATGTAGCCCAGGGGCTTCGCCTGGTATAGCCATTTTCCTGATGCTGTATTTCCCTGCTCCCATGCAACTTCAGAGTTTCGAATTTGGCAGTCTTCCCTTTAATGGAAGAAAGCTGCAAGGACCTCCTACTAGTTTTCCTTGGCTCATCGGTGTCACTCTGTACATCACCCAGCAGCTGAGACTGTGGATCCTGGAACAGTTTGGACCCTCTCCCTCTGGGGCAGCTGGAGATAGCCATGAGGTGGTCTAAAGCAAAACCCCTCATCTCCTTGACTGGCTTGGCATTTCCACTTAATAGTGAAAAATATCTTTGACAGTCCACAAAAGTATCCCTTCTGGGCCTTCTTTGTTTAAACTTAATATTTCCTGTATTAAATCTTATAAGAATCATCACAAGGAAGGTTGAATGCTAAAGAATTCAGAATCAATTAAGACTCCACCAGGAAATCAAAACCTTCTATTGAGCTGTAAAATGCTCTGGGATGAATTGGTGTCACCTGATAATATTGCACCAGAGATGTATCGTAAAGCCTGATACTCAAGACCAAGTGTCTCTTTCCACAAAAGCGACAATCCCCTCACCACACAAAGTGTATCAGTGCTAGAAGAATAGAAATAATGAGTGATTATATAGCGCCTTAAATGATGGTTCTTTTCACTAATATTGGTAGCAAAGATTCTTTATTCTTGTGAGCACTTTCACTGCTCTTAGGAAAAGATTCTATGGTGACAATGAAAAGGCAGGACTGCCCTGTGGTCGGTCAAGAGTGTCTAATAGCGGGGTTCTTCTTCCTTTTTTTTTTTTATAAGTGTAATTCCAAGATTAGTAACTATAGATTAAAGTAACTCAGGATCTCAGTCAGTGAGAACCAGAGGAATACACAGTGGCTGACCACAAGGTCAAAGTCTTGAAGGGCAGTCACAATACCTAGCTCCCAGGTAACGGAAAAACATTTTACCTTTACATCAATGGGTAAGCAGAACCAAGACATTTTCACAGGAAAAAAAAATTCATTGTCAGAATTCCTCATAAGCCATAAACGTTATGCTAAGAAGACAGTGGCCCAGTTTACATGTCTTTCCTTACCCTAGAAAGTTCCAGAAAAGACAATTTGATGGACAGTGAGATGAGGCAAGTAACCCAATTCTGAGTCTTCCCTGATTTAAGAATCCTGATAAATGAACAGATAATGCCATGAGAAAATGCACTTTTGTTTTAAAAAGTGTATTTAATACTTCTTCCTTCCTTCATTGTTGATCGCGGCTTTTGTGTCCTTTTTTATGGGTTGTTTGGAGATGCAATCTCCAGGTTCCTTCCACATGTTGGATCAAAAAATATGAGACATAGATTAACAGCTCAGAGGCAGTGATTGCTAAATGCTTGTCCAAGTTTCCTGTGCTGAGGACTGTTGTTAGCCTGGGTTGACTGTTCTTAGGTGGAACCAGCTTTTCCTTTAATGGACCAGACTCCATTTTTAGTCCCACTTCTGAGAAGGACTATTCGGCTTGTCTGACCTTTCCTGGGCTTTGTTAATGGGTCAGGCATGTTGTTTGGGGCTAGTAGGTAATTTTAGTGGTATATAGGTGGTTAAGTCCTAAGCCAGGTGTGTGAAACTCTCTACATGGTCAGTTTTCAGTGTGCTCACTCGATATATACACAGAGTACACTGCACAAATGCCTACCTACTCTCAGTGCAGCATGCAAGCTGTTAGCAATCTTCTTTACATTACCTGAGGCCCACTCCATCATCCCTTTCACTTAATATGATAGATTGCAGGACGTAATATAGAAAAATGTAGTGTGTGTGGCATATAAACTCACAGTGCATATCGGATTTAATATATAATGCACAGAAGCCACTCTATAATACATAGTCAAAAAAGGCTGCAAGCTGCTGTATTGATGCCGTGCCCAGTTCAGGAGAATAAGGCAGGTTTCCACTGCCAGAAAAGAGCATAGTATTCAATTTCTCATCCAGTATAGAATATAAATAAAACATGGTGTACGGTAATACCAAACTGCATGAAATGATTTCCCTTAGTACATAAACTTATAGCACCCCAGTCTTTGCTTCAAGTTGAATTTTCCCAGTTCTCTCAGATGGCAATAGGGAATTATATGACCTTCTGCAGCAAGAACTTCCCACTTAACAGATTCCAGGGCTCCGTTGGGCCTTACGCTAATGGACAGCCATTAACCATCTTGGAGCTCCCTAGAATTCCCTGGAGCTTTGCAAGCTGAGCTCCTGGATCTCTCCAGAGTCAGAAGTTGACAGGCAGCTGTCAGTCAATTGAAAATTTCTTAAAGCTATACCCTGTAGCAAATAAAAGTGCTCAGTGTTTATAATGAGAAAAGATTATTGTGCCAACTTGAATATGATTTAATAAAAACATTAACCCAGCAGATGTAGTCTTCAAATCTAGTTATCTATATAGAAATGCACATGTAGTATGCATTTCCTCTTATTTATAGAGAGCTATTGATTCATTTTGCTTTGTACTTTGTGAGGATAGCCAAGCTATTCTGCTTTTGTAACTGTACTTTAAAATGGGTAGCTCTTAGCTATAGAACTCCTCAATTTCTGTGAAGTTCAGTGAAAATTTAGACTACCAAAGAAAATACATATATTCTAAAGCAAATTTTAATATATATCAGTATTACTTTCTCAGGCTTATGTGGTCTAATGAGACAAAAGAAGACTAATTCCAGAAACTTCTGAGATTGGTTTTATCTTTGTTCTTCCTTCAGTGTTGTGGGTAACTGGTTTCTATTTACTTTGTTCGATCCATAATAAATGTGGCTGGTAAACTCATGCCTATTCCACACAATCCATTGGTTAAAGCTTGGGTGCTACTTAAGAGTAAGACTGCAGCAGTTTGTTTAGGAAGAAAATAGGAGTGCTTTCCTTAGGGCTTATGCAAAGATATAAGTCAATCCTTCTCAGCTTTCAAGCTGATTCAAACCCAGTTGCAAAGTCATGGTTCAGAGGAAATTTTAAGTGGCTATTGCTATAACTCTTTAATCTAGGTGATTAGAGTACAGTGTCTTTTACCTTTCATATCACAAACGTTTTGTCATTCCTGACTCTAAAATATAGGAAATATTGGTGGGGAGGAAAGGAATTAAGAACTGTCTTCTCAAATCTGGGACGTTCACTGACAGAGCAGATAAAGGACATAAATGAGTCCTGAGTTCCTGATGGTTATTCTGACTTGTTGCTGATAACACCAGCCAACAGACCCTCTTAATTAAAGTCATGGCCTTTTTATGGTCAATTTCAAAAGTCTAAATGTCTCTCTTTTTTTAATTTTAAAATAATTTCAGATTTAGGGAATGTTGCAAGACTAGTATAAAGAATTCCTGAATAGCCTTCACCCAGATTAAGATAATTTTTTACCACATTTGCCTTATGATTCTCTCTTTATATGTATTATTACTGCTATTATTAGGTATATTTACACATTATTTCTTCTATTTCATTTGAGAGTAAGTTGCAGACATAAAGGACCTTTATTCTTAAATACTTGTGTGTGCATAAAGAACAAGTACATTCTCTGACTTACCACAGTAAGATTATCAAAATCAAGAAATGTATATTACTAAGCTGCTATTATCTGATTTACAGACATTATTCAAATTTTTCCAATTGACCTAATAAAAATATCTTTACAGAAAAGAGAGAAGAAAATTCCGGTTCAGGATCCAATCTAGGATCACACATTGCATTTCATTATTATGTCTCTTTAATCTCTTTTCCTCTAGAACAGTTTCTTAGTCTTTGTCTTTCCTGACCTTGTCCCTTTTGCGCAATGACCCTTAATCTGGGCTTTCCCAATGTTTCCCCTCATCAGCCAAATGCCTCTAAAATGCAGTTTTCAAAGAAAAGCTTTGAAGGACATTCCTGTTTTTCTAAGAGCATGTGATATTGACAGGGTTGAGTGTAGAAAAGTATTGAAGCCAAAGCATGAACAGATCAAATCACAATATAAGATAGAAATAGGATCACCCACAGAATTATTTTCATAATTGGGTCTGAAATAGTTCCTGCCACATATTCCCTCACCCTCAAAGCACTCCACTGAATTTAGTATTCTGTCAAGACAACAGACATTAAGGAGACAGCTTCTGAGCATGGATACCTGAACTTAGAATTTGGTACGGAAATGCATAACTCACAAATGAAGGGCAATCCATATGTGCTTTTGGTTTCTTGAATCACCTTTTATTATCTTAAGACTGAAAAGTTAATAACCCAGTGTGTAATCATGCCATTATCAGTTTACATTGTAGTAAAGCCCATTCAAATGATGATCACATATGTTAATGAGTGTCGTTATAATGCACTACACAGTACATTACCTTCAATAAATATAATTGTTTATGCACTTTAATGAGGGTATATAATGCCCCAAAACTAATGGTATTGACTGAATTGTGATTTATTGCTCTAAAACTTTGCCATTAGGAAAGGAAATCTTACAAAACCTTTTATGTTTACCTAACTTTCCTTTGCCCCCTAAAAGCTGCCACTCATCTCTCACTCCCCCTGTTACAAGAAGAAAATAGCTCCAAGACGCTTCCACAATGTTCCCTGTCAATGCTTTTCTCAACCTGAAGAAGCAGGAGGTGGGTTCATTTAAAGAGTTTAATGAAGATCATTATGTTTACCCCTTAGTAAGGTTTAATGCATTATCTGGCAACAAAACTGATGCCACGTCAGAATTCTGGCTTCAAATCAAATAACAAGAAATAAAAACATTGTTTGTTAAACTACATAATAGGAATGGAAAATAAGGCCAGGGACAGCATTTGGCCCAGGGTCCTGCATCAGGCTGGGAAGGGACAGGGCATGGTCAAGTTGTCTGTGAATACGGGTCTGTGGACCTGCAGCTGGGGACAAAGAGAGGGCTGGCTGGACCCCACATAGTTAATTCTAATTCCAAGGGCTTGTTTCCTCCTTTCTTTGGAACCTTTCTAGAAGGAAAAATTTAATCCCATTTTGACAATGAAGCTAAAAAAAATTAATAGACATACTAAAAACAAAGACCAGAGTCTCCAAAATGGGCTTCCTATTGCCATACATTTTGACTTCCATAGTCTTTGTGTTTCTAAGCAGACGGACATGCTGTAGCTAATGTCCTCTGCAAAGATTTCATTAATAAGAGTTCTAGGAATTACTGACTATTATGTACAAACACTAAAGTCACTGCTCCTATGCTGAACCTGAACCAAAACTCACTTATGCCAATCGTAACAAAAATTCCTTCTTCTCCACCCAAGGAATAGAATCTCATTTGGAGCATTATCTGGTCTCTGGTTTTAGTGTGCATATTAACCAGCTAATTTCCAGCTTATCTACCCACAGAGTGTGCATCTGGACAGTAATTGGGGCGTGATCCATCGTTTTCTGTTATGCCATCCTTCAGCCTATGGATGACACAGACCTAGCTTACTGATGAAAATCAATCTTGCAGGAGCAACTTTCCCCAAAATCCCTGGAAATAAAGTTCTGTCACCTTTGCATGCAAATTTGCACACAAGGTCTCCTGTTTTTTTATTTATTTTTTTTTCCATTTCCACAGCATACTATCTGAAAGGATTTCAGGAGTCTTTATGAATAAATAAAACTATGCAACTTAAAGAAGAAGATTAATTCACCTAGATACTCTAAATGCCAGGTAGGAATGACAACAGGGGATCTGTACTGGCATCTTGAAAGGACTTTTTGAACAATAGCAGTTTCTTAAAGTAGATTCCCAGGATGGAAGGTAATCACTTGAGAAAGTTTTCAGGGCTTACAACGGTGTTCCAAGTAGTTTGAAAGTCAGTAGTTTTGAAAAAAAAAATTGACATTGAGATGCAATTTGTGGTAAGATCTAATTAATTTTTTTTTCTCCTAAGAATAATTTATTATTTACACTTCTTATTATATATGTATTTTAGCTTCATTAGTCTGCAATGCTGGAAAAAATTATACCTTCAAGTCCTATTTATCAAATTAATGGTGCAATTTCATAGTGACACATTCCACATTCATTAAACCAAGTACAGTAAAAATGCATTTAAATTAGATTAGTGTGATGTAATAAAGATTCCAGTGTAGGGGGTGATATTCTAGCCGAAGAGAAACACCCAGATCGAGTTGAAAGCAACTTTGAGATAATGCTTCAAAATTGATTTTGGCACTGGTTTAAGTGACAGAATAAGCAATGATGACTCTCTCCTCTAACTGCGTCTGCTTAGCTATTGTTATGCTTTACCATGATGGGGAAAAGGACTCAAAGATACAGCACAGTCATCCGCAGAGTGCTCAAACTTTGCTCAGCCAGAACCTATGGTAGCAACTTGTGCAAAGCTTCTGAACTGTGACAGATTTGCACATGATACAAATAAATACTGTATCCATCATTATAATTAATTAGCTTATATCTGTGGATGATAAAAACCACCATGTAACCACCAAGCATTTGGCTCAGGGTCCTGCATCAGGCCAGGCAGGGACAGAGGATGGTCAAGTTGTCTGTGAATGCGGGTCTGTGACCTGCAGTTGGGGACAAAGAGAGGGTGGGTCCCACGTAGTTAATTCTAATTTCAAGAGCTTCTTTCCTCCTTTCCTTGAAACCTTTTCTAGGAGGAAAAATTTAGTCTCATTTTGACAATGAAGCTAAAAAAATCTTCATATCTGATTAAAAAAATTTTATCAGCTATATTACTATGCATATTACCCTTGCAAAAATTAAGAAGGGGTTGTGTAACTTGTAACCTGTTGTATCTCCCAAGGTGGGACATTACATTTTTTTGAACATTTCCATGTTAAATGTTGTGGCGTCCACATTTGAAGATGTTCCCTCTTAAATGCACATAATACAAACATTTAAAAATCTGTGCGTTTACATAGATTTGTCTGTGGCATTATGTTGTGAGGCCCTAGGAAGCTCTTAAATGACCTTTGTCCTGAGTTTAACACAGCACCTAATGCAAATTAGTGCTTAACACATAATTTCAAGATGATGTGGGTTCCTGGGGATTAAGCGAGCTAATGTAAGTGAACAGGATGAGGAAGTATGTAGGTAAATAGCAGTCAACTGTGACCACGAAGCACTAAATATTTAGTAAACAATTTCCTACAACTTTCATCAAAATTAGGATGCAATCAGTCTAAGTCCTAGATGTAATCATCTTCCACTGAGCATTAATTTTTATGGAAAAATTATATTTATTTTCTATGTACCTTGCTGTTTAGCTCTTTACATCAACTCAAACCCATTGAGCTATTTAAAATAAGGATGGCTTCATATGGAGGGGTCCTATTCTAGTGCAATGGTGTTCTTTGCTCTTCCAGGCAGTATGTGCCCAGGTTGCCCTAAAAAAAGTAAGACTTTGGCATAGCTTCTAATATCTGGGCTCAGATTCATCTTTGTGTCCTCTATGCCTCTGCCCATGCCTGGGACAGTTGATATTGTATCTCCCTACTATGTGTTTTGCTCAGATTTATATGCCCAACAGTCATCATTGATTGACTTGTAGCATAAACAAAAAAGTTTCATGAAAAGGGAGTGAGAACTTGGCTCTTTGTTTCAGCTCTCTTTTTCTTCTGTTTAAACTCGAAAGCTTTTGTAAAAAATGGAAGAAATGACAGCGGTTGATCTTGGATTGCTGCAAAACATTATTTCCTACTTCTGTTTTTATCAAGCTCTGAGATCCAGTGCTAGCTCTCTGTTGTGGACATGATTGCTCTGAATATCCTGTTAGAAGGACACTGATAAATGGGAGACAAAGATGCTCAAAGAAAGACCAAAAGTTGGTAACTTCAGGGCCTGGAATCAAAGGTAGTTCACAAGAAGGCTACAAGAACACAGATTCCCTGATTTTATGGAGGTACATGCTTTGATGCAAGAGACTCCCCCAGGTAAAGTGAAGGAGTTAAGGTTGTTGGCCCAGCACAGACTATATTCCTTCCATTCTAACCCCTCTTGGCATTCTTTCTTTATCTGTTGCCTACTAGGATCTAAAGCAATAAGGGAATTAAAGCTGTTATTTCTCTACCACAGCATTCCCCCACAATCAGGACAATAGCATAGTGAGGACCTGGCAAAGTTTTGTAGAAATCACAAAGGTTATTTATGTAGGCTAAATTTAAATTCATTGTCCAAAATACATAAAAATTTACTATTGTAACTATTCTAACAAGGCTTGATTTCTCCCTGTGGTTCCAGGGGAAAAATTCTGGCAGTTTTGCCCCAGTGAAATGTCAGAGTAGGTACCTAAAATAATTAACACATTAACTTTGGATTTTTAAGATGACTTTACTCTGATCCTAGATAAATGACTACATCTCTCTATTCTTCAATTCCCTCATCTATGTAAGGGCAGATGTGGCTCATTTGCCCCATGTGATTGTTACAGAGAAAACTATTTAAATGCTTCTAAAGTACTTTATAAGTGCAAAGTGCTAGAAAATGCCAATTAATGGCAATATAGTTCCAGCTATAGAAAGAAAAACAATGGTGGAAAAGATAAACGGACACAATACTCCTAGAAAGGGTAAGGGAAGGATTCAAAAATATTTATTAGCAGGCCGGGCATGGTGGCTCACACCTGTAATCCTAGCACTCTGGGAGGCTGAGGCGGGCGGATTGTTTGAGCTCAGGAGTTCAAGACCAGCCTGAGCAAGAGCGAGACCCCGTCTCTACTAAAAAAATAGAAAGAAATTATCTGGCCAACTAAAAATGTGTAGAAAAAAATTAGCGGGGCATGGTGGCACAGGCCTGTAGTCCCAGCTACTCGGGAGGCTGAGGCAGTAGGATCGCTTGAGCCCAGGAGTTTGAGGTTTCTGTGAACTAGGAGGACACCACGGCACTCACTCTAGCCTGGGCAACAGAGTGAGACTCTGTCTCAAAAAAAAATATATATTTATTAGCAGAAGCTAAAAATTTTCTCTCAGGAAAAGACAAAGAAAATTATAAACCTCTATTTCTACTTTCTGCTTAGGATGTGAAGAGTTGGAAAGAGTATTCACACCCTAACAACAACAAAAACTGGACAAACCTCAAGTTCATAACCAGGAGGGACTTCTTCCTGTGGGAGAAGTTAAGCAAGAGGCCCCCTGTGAGACTCTTGAAATCTTCACTACTGGAGAATCCTGCAGTCCTCAGGGGCCTTGAGCCCAGCTTAAGTAGCTGAATGGAGTTCTCACAGCTTCACCACTCCAGGGAAATTGAGAACAGAAGGACCCTAAAGGCCTGGCCACTGAGCACCCTAAAAACCTACTCTACCACCAGTGCTGCCACTAACTCCTGGAACCCAGGCTATTGAAGTACCTTCAGTCATCAATGACACTGATCACAGCTGAAGAAGCTGCACAGAGACTACACTACTGTGCTCACTCAGAATCAGAACCAATACACCTTGCCCTACCAACATCCTAGAGCACATTTGCAGGTGAAAGTCTTTCCCTATGAAAGCCACTCTATAAATTTGTAAGAGGTGATTGTGTCCCAACACAGGAACACAAGAAACATGAAAAAGCAAGGAAACATGATACCACCAAAGGAATACAATAATTCTGTAGTAACTTACTCTAAAGAAACAAAAATTTACAAACTGCCTGAAAAGTAATTCAAAGTAATGATTTTAAGGAAACTCAGTGAGGTTCAAGAGACTACAAATAGACAATTCAATGAAATACAAAACACAATTCATAATCTGAATGAGAAATTCAACTAAGAGATAGATGTCATTAAAAGAACCAAATAGAAATCTTGGAGCTGAAAAATTCAATGAATGAAATAAAATGTACAATAGAGAATTTCAATCGCAGACTAGATAAAGCAGAAGAATCTGTGAACTTGAAGACAAGTCTTTTGAAATAGCCCAGTCAGAGGAAAGAAATAGGAAAAAGAATGAAAAAGAGTGAAGAAAGATTATTGAATTTATGGGACACTGCTAAGCAAATAAGTACTAACATTATTGGAGGTCCAGAAAGAAAGCGGATGGAGAAAGTGATGGAAAGTTTATTTAATTAAATAATTGCTGAAAACTTCCTGTCTTGGAAGACATATGAACAGCCAGACCCATGAGGCTCAAAAGTCCTCAGATTAAACCCAATGAAGTTCTCACTGAGGTACATCATAAATCAAAATGTCAAAAGTCAAAGACATCCAGTGTTAAAGTGGAAAGGAAAAAAGTCAAGGACAGAGAATTTCAAAAACAGCAAGAGGAAAGTGTCAACTGACATACATTATACTATTCATAAATTTCTCAACAGAAACTTTGCAGTCCAGAAGAGAATGGAATAATATATTCAAAATCCTGAAAGAAAAAAAAACTGCCAGCCAAGAATACTGTACCCAGAAAAGCTATTCTTCAGACATGAAAGAGAAATAAAGTCTTTCCTAGGCAAGCAAAAGCTAAAGGAATTCATCACCACCATACCTGCCTTGCAAGAAATGATTAAAGGAGTTCTTCAACCAGAAATAAGATGAATGATAATTAATATCATGAAAACAAATGAAAGTATAAAACACACTGGTAGAAGTAAATACTCAGTCAAATTTGGAATACTCCATTTATACTGGTGTATGAATCTTTCAAGTCTTTTGGATGAAGGTAAAAAGTCAAAATGGTCAAAAATATTGCTATAACAAGTTGATAAGGAATATACAACATGAAAAATATAAATTGTGACAACAAAAATATAAGTTGTGAAGGGGAGGATAAACATCTAGATTATCTGTATGCAACCAAAGTTTAATTGTTATCAGCTTAAAATAATATATTGTAACTATAGGATGCTTTATGTAAGCCTCATGGTAATGACAAAACAAGAAGCTCTAGCAGATACACAAATAAGAAAGAGAAAAGAATCAAAGTTTAACACTACCAGGAAAACAACAAACTACAGAAGTAAACAACAAGAGAGGACAAAAGGAATAGAGGATCTATGAAACAATCATAAAATAGTAACAAAATGGCAAAAGTCCTTATCTATCAATAAAAGTCCTTATCTATCAATAAAAACCTTGAATATAAATGGATTAAACTCTACAATCAAAAGACATAGAGTGGCTGAATGGATAAAAAAATATAAGATCCAACTATACAGTGCCTAGAAGAGACCAATTTTAGCTTTAAGGACACACATAAGCTGAACATGAAGGGACGGAAGAAGGTATTCCATGCAAATAGTAACATAGCAAAATAGCAAAACAGAGCAGAGATAACTATACTTATATTAAATAAAGTAGACCTCAAGTTGAAAATTGTCACAAAACACAAAGAAAGTCATTATTTAATGATAAGGAGGTCAATGCATCAAGAGGACATAACAATTGTAAATATATATGCACCAAATATCAGAGCACTTAAATATATAAAGCAAATATTAGTGGAAGTGGAGGGAGAAATAGATAGCAAAACAATAATAGTAGACTACGGACTTTAATACCCCAGTTTCAACAATAGATAGATTAACCAGACAAAAAATTAACAAGAAAATGTTGGACTTGAACTGTACTTCAGTCCAAATAGACCTAACTTACATGTATAGAATTTTTCATCCAATAACAGCAGAACATACATTTTTCTCTTGTGCACATGAAACATTCTCCAGGATACACCATATATTAGGCTACAAAACTAGTCTTAACAAATTTAAGAAGATTGAAATAATATCTAGTATCATTTCCAACCATAATGTTATGAAACTAGATATCAATAACATGAGGAATCTTGGAAAATTCACAAATATGTGAAAATTAAACAATATGCTCCCGAACAACCAATGGGTCAAATAAGAAATCAAAAAGGAACTTAAAAAATATCTTGAGACAAATGGCAATGGAAATACAACATAACTAAACCTATGGGATGCAAGAAAAAGAAATTCTTGCATCTTAAGCAAGAATCATGTCCCTAGACCAACGAGTCATATAAGAAAAAGTAGTTTTAAAAGGGAAGCTTATATCCATAAATGCCTAGTTTAAAAAAGAAAAAATATCCCAAATAAATAGCCTAATATTATTCCTCAATGAGCTGAAAAACGAACAAATTAAACCCACAGTTAGCAGAAAGAAGGAAATAATAAAGATCAGAACAGAAATAAATCAAATAGAGAAGAAAAAAAAAACAGAAAAATCAATAAAACCAAGAGTTGGTTCTTTGAAAAAATAAACAAAATTGACAACCCCCCCCCCAGCTATACTAATTAAGAAAAAAAGAGAAAAGACTCAAATAAAATCAGAAATGAAAGTGGAGACATTACAACAGATACCTCAAAATTGAAAGGATCATAAGGGACTATTATGAGCAATTATGTGCCAACAAACTGGAAAACCTAGAGGAAATGAATAAATCCTTAGAAAAATATAATCTACCAAGATTGAATCAGAAAGAAATAAAAAAGCTTGAACAGACCAGTAACAAATAAACAGATTGAAGTCCAGATAATTAAAACCTTCCAACAAAGAAAAGCCCAGGACCAGATGGCTTCATGGCTGAGTTCTATTAAACATTCAAAGAATTACTACCAATACTTTATAAACTCTTCCAAAAAATATAGCTAGAGGCGATACTTCCAAATACAGTTTATGAGGCCAGCGTCACCTTGATACCTATGCCAGACAAAGATACTGCAAGAAAAGAAAACTATAGGCCAATATCTCTGATGAACATTGATATAAAAACCCTCAATAAAATATTAGCAAAGTCAATTCGACAACATATCAAAAAGATTATACATTATGACCAAATGGGATTTAACCTTGGCAGGCAAGGCTAGTTTAAAATATGCAAATCAATCAATGTGATACACCACATTAATAGAATGAAAGATAAAAAACACATGATCATCTCAATTGATGCAGAAAAAGCATCTGACAAGGTTCAACATCCTTTTTTGATAAAAACTCTCAACAGTTTAGGTATAGTACTAAAGTTTCTCAACATAAAAAGACCACTAATGAAAAACCCACAACTAACATTATAATTAGTGGGGAACAATGGAAAGTTTTTTCCACTAAGATCCGGTACATGACAGGGATGCCCATTCTCACCACTTCTATTCAACATAGGACTGAAAGTGCTAGTCAGAGCAATTAGGCAAGAGAAAGAAGTTAAAGGCATCTAAATTGGGAAGAAAGAAATAAAATTATCTCCATTCAGAGATGACATCATTTCATAAACAGAGAACGCCAAAGACTTCACAAAAAACTCTTAGAAAGAATAAATACCTTCGCATGCACTCACCATGAAATTGGCACTAATCAATCAACACTTATGTGCATATATGGAAGTAACATTCATCAGGTGTCGGGCAAATGGGAATGGGGAGGAGAAGATGGGTAAATTCACACCTAATGGGTGTGGTGCACACTTTCTGGAGGATGGGCATGCTTGTAGCTCAGACTCAGGCAGTGCAAAGGCAATATATGTAACCAAAATGTTTGTATCCCTGTAATATTCTGAAATTTAAAAACAAAAAAAGAAAGAATAAATGAATTCAGTCAAGTTGCAGGACATAAAATCAACATACAATAATCAGTAGTATTTCTATACACAAATAATGACCAACCTAAAAAAGAAATTTTTAAAAATCTCTTTTATAATACATTAATACAATTTAACCAATAAGGTGAAAGATTTGTACCTGAAAACTATAAAACATTGATGAAAGAAATTGGGGAAGATGCAAATAAATGGAAAGATATCCTGTGTTCATGGATTGGAATAATTGATAGTGTTAAAATGTCCATACTACCCAAAGCAATATACAGATTCATCACAATCCCTATCAAAGTTCCAATGGCATTCTTTCCTGAAATAAAAAAACCTAACAATTCGTATGGCATCTCAATAAACCTTGAATAGACAAAGCCATACTGAAAAGAAAAACAAAGCTGGAAACATAATACTTTCCAACTTAAAATTATACTACAAGACTATGGTAATCAAAACAGCATGGCACTGACTTAAAAACAGAAACATAGACCAGTGGAACAGAATAGACAGCTCAGAAATAAGTCCAAATGTACTTGGTCAACATATTTTTGGCAAGAGCACCAAGAGGACACATGGGCAAAGGACAGTTTCTTCAATAAATGGTGCTTGGTAAACTGCGTTTCCACATGCAAAAGAATGAAACTGGACGCTTATCTTGCACCATACACAAAAATCAACTCAAAATAGACAAAAGACCTAAATGTAAGATCTGAAACCTTATAAGTTTTAGAAGAGAACATAGGGGGAAATCTCCTTGATATTGGCCTTGACAATGATTTTTTGGATATCACACCAAAAGCTCAGGCTACAAAAGCAAAAATAAATAAATGGGACTATGTCAAACTATAAAGCTTTTGCATAGCAAAGGAGACAATCAACAAGATGAAAAGGCAACCTATGGACTGGGAAAAAATATTTTCAAACCACATATCTGAGAAGGGTTTATATCCAAAATTTATAAAGGATGCTTACAACTAAATAGCAGAAAAACAAATAACTCAATTAAAAAATAGGCAAAGGACCTGGACAGACATTTGTCTAAAAATGATATAAAAATGACCAGCAGGTAAATGAAAAGGTATGCAATGTCACTAATCATCAGGAAAATGCAAACCACTATTAGATATCACCTCACACCCATTAAGATGGCTGTTATCAAAAAGACAAGATATAAAAATCGCTGGCAAGCTGTGGAGAAAAGGGAACCCTAGCACACCATTGGTGAGAATGTAGACTGGTGTAGCCATTATGGAAACCAGTATGGAAATTCCTAAAGAAGTTAAGAAGAAAATTACCATATGACCCAGCAATTTCTCTTCTGAGTATATACCCAAAGGAGATGAAATCACCACCTCACAAAGATATCTGCACTCCCATATTCATTGCCCCACTATTCACAATAGCCAAGGTTGGGAAACAATCTAAGTGTCTGTTAATTGATGAAAGGATAAAGAAAACGTAGTATATGTACTATGAAATATTATTCAACCTGAAAAAAAGAAGGAGATCCTGCCATTTGCCACAACATAGATGGACCTGGAGGACGTTGTGCTAAGTGAAATAGGCACACAGAAAGAAAAATATTGCATGATCTCACCTATATGCAGATTCTAAAAAAATAGGTCAAATATTCAGAGATAGAAAATAAAAGTGGTTACTGCGTGCTAGGGGTTGGAAGGGAGTGTGAAAATGGGAAGATCTAGGTCAAAGGATACAAAGTAGATATGTAAGACAAACAAGTCTAGAGATCTAATGTGCTACATGAGGACTACAGTTAATAAAAATGTACTGCATTAGTATTAATAGATTTTACTGATCTTGTTAAAAAATAACTGAGATGAGAGAAATCTTAATTTTTTGCTTCACTATTTTACTATCTCTATGTATCTCATAACATCTGTTGTAAACCTCAGATATGCACAATGAAATTTATTTTTTAAAAAGTATATAAGAAAAGTATATATATTGCTTTTATTATATGTAATAAAGGCAATATTCCCAAATACCCTGTAAAAGATTAATTGTTTAGTAATTGGTTTTTGAGATCAGTTTGAAAAAAAAATAATCAAATCAGTACCCTGGATGCCAAGTTAATTTCCAGAAGAATTAAATATTTTTCAACTATTAAAAAGGAAACAAAAAAGTACTAGAAAAATTATTGATAAATATATCCATAATGTATATTATAAAATATGAATATATTTATCCTCTTGAGAATGAGGAAGGCCTTTCTAAGTATGATATGAAAGGTAGAAATCAGAAGGGAAAAATTGATAGTGGTAACTACATATAAACATGAAACTTCTGTAAATCAAAACCTTTACAAATTAAAAGAAAAATGCCTAACGGGGAAAAACACTTGCAACATATAGGGCAGAAAAATAGTTATCCCAAAGTTAACATCTCAAATAATATAAACGACCTACTAGAAAAAATGGCAAAAGACTTGAACAAAATTTACACAAGAAATATAATTAGACATTCAACATATGAAAGAATTGTCTTTCACTAAAATAATCAAATAAATGGAAATTTAAAAATAACAGCATGCCCTTTGGAACTTACGGCATTGGTGAATAACAATAATTTCAAAACCCAACTGTGGTAAGGATGTCAACAAAACGAATGTCCTTCATTACTACAAAGCCAAAGGCTGTTAAGTTTTACATGAGTATTTGAAACTACATTTTAAAAGCCTTAGATGCTGCATAGTTTTGACCCAGAAACTCCAGTTTCAGGAGGAAAACAGCAATCTAGGGAAAGACTTCCCTATGTTCATTGCATTATTGTCACTAATAGCAAATAGTGGAAATAGCCTACATGTCCAAAAATAGGAGATTGGTTGAATAATGTATTGTCAACACATGGAATACTTTCAGTGATTTGCTGGACCTGACTCATACTGGTTTACAAGTGTCAATTGTTAAAACTTTAGGAATTTTACAAGACAGTTGTTGAACTGTTGGTAGCTTGAAATCAACCATGGTGGGAATATGTATACCATGGAAATCAGAAAATGCTCCAAATCCAGGCTGGTTTTATCCCTCAGAGAGCTGGTGGATAAACATCTACCAGCACATTACTGCCTTACATCTATTAGTAATGATATTTGTATAATACTAAATGACAAGAGAAAATGTTTACTGTTTTTTGTTATGTAAGGATGGTAGCATCTAAAGCAATATGCATAATTCTAGTTACCTAAAAAACATGGAAAAAAGATGAATGTGAGCCATGTTTTATTTTCTGAGTGGTTAGATGGAATATATTTATTTTCTTACTTTAACATATCTTTGTAATAAAAAGTTTTTGTTTGAGAGGACAATTTTTGATGTTCTTGACTGGTATTGTGTTACTCCTAAATATCACTGTGAGAATCCCTATAACAATCTAGAGCAGAGACTAGGAAACCACAACCTGTGGGCCAGATCCTGCCTGCTATCTGTTTTTGTAAAGCTTTATTGGAACACAGATATGCTCATTTGGTTGCATATTATTTATGGCTGCTTATGTACCATAAATGGCAGAATTTAGTATTTGAACAGAGACTGTTTGGCTAAACATACCTAAAATATTTGCTATCTGGCCCTTAATAGAAGTTTGCCGACCTCTGCTCTAGACATACCTTGGGCTGTCTGCCCAGCCCTCCTTCTGCCCTTTCTTGAGGAATCTGTTCTCATCTGCAGTGGATTTGCCCAAGTTTGTCCCTTCCCTTGGGACTAAAGGAGGGAACTTGACTCTAGGACCAACTGACTATTCTTAAACTGGCTTGTGTTCTACAACTTATGTTGCAGTCAGATTCCACTTTGGGGAATTTTGTTTTGGGAAACTAGCAAACTGTTGAAAGTGGACATGGATGCTGTAGCTGGAACCCAAAAGAACTCAGGCTTCAGTTGTGTGCAGACTGAATCCACTGAGACAACTAAAAGAGAGAGGGAAAAACCCTCAAGTGTAGCCCAGGTAGAAACCATGCAATGAGAAAAACCACGTGGTATCTGAGTGGGGAAAGAAGACTTGGTTTCCGCCCTTACAGTTTTTTCGTTTTGTCCCTATGAAGCCAGCCTTATGCTTTGGTTCTTGTATGGAAATGTCTTTCAGATTTTCGGTTTTTGTTATATTTTAAAACCTTCCTCTTCTTGAGCTAGAATTGAGCGCAATCAGATGAACCTTGAATAACAGAACATAATCTTCGAGGTACATTAGGACTCAGAAAAAATTCATTGTTCCTGAATGATAAAATAATTTGTCAACAGTGATTAATAAAAGTAGATAATTTACCTACAGGATAATGACTTGTGTGTCATAACAACAAAAAAAGTCACAATAAAAATAATTTTATTGCAGCTAGTATACCATTCAGATTTGTATTAAAACCCAACATGTGAATGTTCACACTGTACAGTGATGGCACTGGGTATTTAGGGCCATTGAATTTGCACTTTAAGATGTCATCATCGGTACAGAAACACCTGTGCTAGAGAATTTGAAGCTCATCTTCTGTGAAGTCAGTAGCCCTGAAATTTCTCATCTCTTACCTTTAGATTACCTGGAATGATGTAGTTTAATAATTGAACATTGGTTGGTCCAAACTTTTGAAATCTTTTTATTTCCTGTATGATGCTGTCCTGGTACATTTGGGCTGCTATAACAGAGTACCATAGGCTGGGTGGCTTATAAGCAACAGAAATTTATTTATCACAGTTTTTGAGGCTCGACATCCCAAAATAAAGGTGCCAGCAGATTTGGTGCCTAGTGGGGGTCACTTCCTGGGTCATAGATGGCTGTCTTCTCACTCTTGCCTGTCCCATGGCAGAAGGAGTAAGGGAGCTCTCGTGAGTCTCTTTTATAAGGGCACAATCCCATTCATGAAGACTCTGCCAAAGGCCCCGCCTCCTAATACCAGCACACTGGGCATTAGGATTTCAACATATGAGTTTAGCAGGGACACAAACATTCATTCTATATAGCAGGTGCCAAATGCCTTCCCTTAATATGTACTACTCTTTGTCTACTTCTCCTACAACAAATTTGAAAAGGGAGAAATGGGATTTCGAGATGTGAAGATGCAGCTGTTCTAATTGTAAAGGTGGAGATAAAAACAGAGCCACTCCACAATAAGGAGGATGTGAAATGCTCACCTGAGAATATAAGGAGGGATTTACCCACTGGAACTATAATGTTCTGGGTGTATGCAATGGCCATGGTAAGACCATAAACATACTAGGCTTTAAAAAGCATGTTTACGTGTGTGTGTGTGTCTGTAGTTTGTGTGTCTATGAGTGTACACAGTGGGGAGAGGAAGGAAAGGATGAGCATGAATCAGACATGTTTATATTGCTTTTTAATTTTCTTTTTCTCAAAGATATTCTTATGAACCCACAGTTACAGAGCATCTACTTTGTGCTAGACCCTGGCAATATCAGTTTATAAAACATGCTCCCTGCCCCTGGGGAGCTTACAATCTGGCAAAGGAGACAAACACATAAATAATTAACAGATAACTACCATTACACTGGCAAAGTGAACAAACCACTCTGCGAATGCAGAGGGATCATTTATTGTCCTAATGGGAGAGGGAGGTGACGTGTGATAGAGAAGGTTCCACAGAGGTGGGCATTCAAAGGATGACTGAGATTTCACTTGGCATAAACATGGGGCAAGGTAGCTGTGGACAGATGGGACCAAGCACAGGCAACCCTCTGTGGTGGGGCTCTGGCCGGCACGTGGGGACATTCGTGGGTCTGGATTCTGCTGTGGTTTGCCAGGAGATGGGAAGTGTTGGGTAAGGAGTTCAGATCGAAGAGTAACAGCAGATCCAAGGTGAAGTAAGAGTCTAAAGGGAAGCAAGGGAGTGCAAAAAACCAACCAACCAACAAACTAAAACCTAACCATTTCTACTACCTTTTAACATCATGAACAAAGTAAGACACAATAAGTTTTACTAAAACCCACTTATGCCCTGGTTGTTTTTTGAACATGGCAAGATGGAGCAAGTCTTATAAGGACCTCATGATTCCGTTCATATCCTTGCATTAATCTTTGTGATGCATCAAGGACAGAAGTGACCAACTGCATCCATTTCTTGTATAGAGATTTCTAGTGCACTTACTTTGTGCCCAGAATTGTCTAGGCACTGGGGAAACAGAAGCAAACAAGAGTGACAGGGTCCATCCCACATGGGTCCTGGTATGGATGAGTTCACCTGTAGGCAGGAGTCTCCTCTCTAAATCTTGTCCCTCTGGATTGGAGAATGGAGGTTCCATGTTGAGGCTAAGCACAGTGGAGAGGTGAGCCTGAGTGCAGCCCTGTGTCTTGTCCCTCAGTCATCTTCCTGCTCAGCCAATAAAAGGAAGAAAAACAAATAGAGCTCCAATGCAAGAGATCATTGGGTCTAGAAGTTTTGACAATGGCAGAAACTTTGTCTTTGGCTCAGTGTCGGAGCCCTTGACATCAAGCAGTGTGGTGCCATTATGCTCAGCAGTGGCATGTGTGTGCTTGCGTGTGCATCTGCATTGTGTGTGTGTGTGTGTGTGTGTGCATCTGCACTATGTGTGTGGTGTCAGTCACGGCAATGCCTTCAGCAGGAGTTGGTAGCACCTTGCCTTTGATGCTGGCACCAACAGAAGAGGCAGAAGACAGTGGATGTCACAGAGAATCCAAGGGGCCAAGAAACACATGTGAGTCCCTTCCTCATGGGGGCTTCAGAACTATTTATTTTTAAAATTTGAGGGGACTAAGGTTCTGGGGTGGTGAAAAAAGCCAGTGAACAATGATTTGTGACCATTTCTGTGACTCCAACATTTTATGACTCCAACAACTCTGTGAAATAGGATTTGGGATTGTTAGTCTGGAGTCACAGGCAAGGAAACAAAGATTTGGGCTCAGGGCCATGCAGCTGAGAAGGGAATTGGACTGGGGCGAAAACCCAGGCCTTCCTTGCAGTACTTAATTATTTTTATCATGTTTTCAACAAATGATTGTCACGTTAGCATTGCATGTCACATGAGATGGATAAATAATACCTGGAAACTCCACCGTTAAACATACAGAATCGGTCCACACCCGTGAAGTGGTTACTCTAGCAGCCTGAACACAAGGGGTGTTCAATAGATTTTCAGGAAATCTATTCATTGATAGGCTCTAGTCGTATTGGCCAAGGCAGGTGCCTTAATTCTCTTATTCTATTCAGGGGAGCAATGGTACCAAGGGACCTTTTTTAGGAAGCTAATCCCTACACGGGTCAGTGAGCTTTAGCATCAGCTTCTTAGTCCCTGAGCCTTGTGAGCCTGACCTTGTGAAGACAGAAAAGGAATTTAAACACACATACTTTTTCTATGTAGGCCAGATAACTTTTTTTTAAATAGAGGAAGGCATCAATATTATTGCTGGTAAGTATAGATTTTTAAAATGGTTTTCAAGGTCAATATATATTAACTGAGAATACTGTGATACCATAGTGGCTTTTCCAAGAATTGCCTGGGCATTAGCAGAAAGTAAAGGGTCTTACTGACTATCAGTCTGTATGCCAGTCTATTTACATAGGTAGGCACCAAGCAACATGAGGCTCAGAAAAGAAATCTGGAAGTTTGGATGGCAGGCAGATAGGAGCCTCCTGTTTAATTGTATTCAAACTTGTCTGAACTGGTTTCCAAAGACCTTCATCCTCTTCCCTCCCCTCCAAGAAAAAAAGAGGAAACCGGTATTTTCTTTTAACTCAATTCTATTTAGGAAGGGTTTTGAAACTAAAAAGAGACAGACAGAGGGGGACAAGCTGATCTACCGGCTTTTGCAATACGCCAACAGCGCTGTATACAGAATAAGGAAGCTTCATTTCAGATTGAGGTTGGGAAGGTCGCAAGATAGCAGTGTGAGCCCCCGCTTTAATGCTGAGCATGACATTTTTTGTATCCTTTGTGAGGTGGTCCATATGGAACAGCATAGCACCTAGTCGGAGCTGGGCTAATTCCTTCTGGAAGGAGAGGAGAGGGTGTGAACCAGCCAGGAGCAAGCAGAAGCATTTGATTCCGCAGGTTTATGCCAAGATGAAGGCTGCTGCCTACTGGGTGTTGCGGCTTCGTGCCAGCCTCTCCGAAAGCAAACCAGCGGTACAAGATGACACTGGTTTCTCCCCGGCTTTATAGACATAATTTCCAGTAATTATGTGACTGCGTGATCGTCTGTGCAGTTAATGCTCAGGTCCACGGTGGCAGTGGGAAGGGGAGGAAAGATGAACTCTGCGATGCAGACTGGGGTAGGGGTCTGGGCTGCAGAAGTGTGCACAGCCCTTTGCTTTTAGCTCTGGCTGCTGTTTTCTTCCAACTTCCTGTTCAGAAAACGTATCCCTCAAGAAAACTACCTCTTCAAATTACTCAGATTCGAGTTATTTCAAATCGTGATTATCCGAGAGCTAATTATTGCCTTTGGTACCATCCCGTGCCTTTTTCCTGCCTCCTTCATCCCCCCTGCTGCAGTCGCTTTCCCTGTCATTAGCACTTCCACCAGGGCCTGGGGAAGGGACAGCAGAGGAGATGATGGTCAAATCAGCCACTTGTGCTGGGGCATAGTACTTTAGCAGCTCTGTGTGCACGTTCCCAGATGGAAGGGATTAAAGTTCTGAGGTTCACTCTCCTCCCACCTCCCAGATTTCTCCCTGACACTGTGTGCAGGGATAGCAGAGACTTGCGTGGGCCTCATGTCAGCAGCTGCCCACAATAGAGTTCCTGGTCAGTTGAGTGATACAGGTGCTATCCCTCTCTGGACTGGTCCCTAGTTCTCGGATGTCTAAGCAGTGTCAGGCAAAAAGTGGTCATCTGTAGAAGTATCATTTGCAGACCACCAGAAGGCCAGTTTGAGGATGCAGGCCTGAATTAAAATCCATACCCACCACTTACTGGTCATTTGAACCCACCTCCCATAACGTGGAGGATGTGCATGGTTTCTGCCAGCTCAGCATTCATCGTCCTCTGGTCACTGAAACCATGGTTGGGTTGGACAGAAAAGAAATAATCTCCAAGTCTTTCTGGCCTATGAAGTTTTAAGCCTCAGCCCTGTGGAGGGGATTTATGGGCATGCTGGGCTAAGAGGAACAGCGAGAGACAGAAGAAGAGAGACAGAGATTCGTAGGGTCAGAGGCTACAGAAGCAGCAGGATCCCAGAGAGAGGTGGCTGCGTGGTGTGTCTTGGCAGGAGAACATGTGTCCCAAACATGGTCCTGAAGCAGGAGAGTCCCTGGGCCTAGCATTTTTGGCTAGGACATGTGCTGCCTGGTGAGGAGAATGAGAATTAAGCAAGAAGGGACACCCCAGCACTCATCACCCATGCATCAGTGCAAACTCCCAGAAGGAAGTAGGTTGATTTTTCTACCAGAGAATAAGAATAAGGACTCAGACCCAGGAATGAAGTGAAGGCATAGAAAACAGATAAGGTCATATTTCCTGTATGCCTGATTTTATAACTGAAATTCATCCCTGATATACTTATATTAATTCTTAAAGCAATCTTAAGCAAAAAGAACAAATTGGGAGTCATCAATTTACCAGACTTCAAGCTATGCTACAAGGCTATAGTAACTAAAACAGCATGGTACTGGCACAAGAACAGAGACATAGACCAATGGAACAGAACTGAGAATCCAGATATAAAATCATCCTCATATTGCCATCTAATCTTTGACAAAGCAGACAAAAACATGCCCCGGGGAAAATAATCCTTATTCAGTAAATCATGCTGGGAAAACTGGATAACCACATGTAGAAGACTGAAACAGGATCCTCACCTCTCACCTCTCACACAAATCAACTCACAGTGGAAAACATACTTAAACCCAAGGCATGAAACTATAAGAATTCTAGAAGAAAATTGTGGAAAAACTCTTATAGAACTTGGCCTAGGGAAAGAATTTATGAATAAAGCCCCAAAGGCAATCACAGCAACAACAAAAATAAATAAATGAGACCTGATCACATTAAAAAGCTTCTGCACAGCCAAGGAAACTACCACGAGAGCAAACAGACAACCTACAGAATGGGAGAAAATATTCACATGCTACACATCTGACAAAAGGCTGATAACTAGAATCTCTATAGAATTCAGGAAAATCAGCAAGAAAAAAATCAAACAACCCCATTAAAAAGTGGGCAAAGGACATGAACAGAAACTTTTGAAACAAGATAGACTAATGGCCAACAAACATATGAAAAAATACTCAACATCTCTAATCAAGAGAGAAATGCAAATCAAAACCACAAGGAGCTCACTTAACTCCAGTGAGAATGGCTTTTATCAAAAAGCCTCAAAACAACAAATGTTGGCGTGGATGTGGAGAAAAAGGAACACTCATACGCTGCTGGTGGGACTGCAAACTAGTACAACCTCTGTGGAAGGTAATATGGAGATACCTCAAAGAGCTACATGTAGAACTACCATTTGATCCACGAATCCCATTACTGGGCATCTACCCATAGGAAAAAAAGACATTCTATAAAAAAAGACATCTGCACTCGAATGTTTATAGCAGTACGATTCACAATTGCAAAGAATTGGAAACAACCCAAGTGCCCATTAATACATGAGTGCATTAATAAAATGTGGTATATGTATACCATGGAATTCTACTTAGCCGCAAAAAACAATGGTATCTAGCACCTGGATAGAGCTGGAGCCCACTCTACTAAGTGAAGTATCACAAGAATGGAAAAACAAGCATTGCATGTACTCACCATCAAATGGTTTTAACTGATCAACACTTATGTGCACATATAGTAGTAACATCCACTGGGTGTCAGGCAGGTGGGAGGGGGAGGGGAGATGGGTATATTCACACCTAATGGGTGTGGTGTGCACTGTCTGGGCAATGGACATGCTTGAAGCTCTGACTCAGGCAGGGCAAAGGCAATATATGTAACCTGAACATTTGTACTCCCGTAATATGCTGAAATGAAAAAAATTTATTAAGTAAATATGCATGCTTCCCAAACCATGAAATAGGATTAGTAATTCTCAGATAATCTGTTATCTCTATGCATTTCTAAATAGGTTACTCCATTTCTATTAGTATAGATAAATAGCAAATCAAGTCAGGGAAGGTAAGAGCCTGATGTCTATTCACAAACACCTTTAATTGAAGTATAAATGGGAAAGTACCTTTCTGGAAGACAATTTTCAAAATGTAACAAAATCCCTAAAAGTGTACATATCCTTTTTTGGCCCCCAAATTCCACTTTAGGAGGAATTTACCCTAAGGCAATAAACATGAATATATTTGAAGATTTAATTATAAGAATGTTTATAAGAGCAACAGAGTTAATCTTTTTCCCTTTTTAAAAATATTTTAGGTGCAATTTTATTTACAGTGAAATGCACACATGCTAAGTGTGCAGTTCAGTGGGTTTTAACAAATGCACACACCCATGTAACCCACATGCCTTCAAGATGTAGAATATTTTTTATCACCCCAGAACATTCATTAATTCCCCTTCACAGTCAACATCTCCCCTGGAAGCAACCACTGTTCTGATTTTTATTATTGCAGTTTAATTTTGCTTGTAAGAGATGCTGTTGTGACAAAATTGATTGTAGAATTTTGTTTTTTTAATTCCCATCCTCTGTGAACCATGATCCTCAGCAGCCACTGTAGGCTTACAGCTCCAGGGAAGGACAAACAAGAATGCTGCCATGGGAGAGAGGCGGCAGCAGGTTGCTGTCCCAGGCAGGAAGGAAGAGGAATTGGGAAGAAAGTCTGTGTCTTCTACCCTAGTGGATTGTGGGAGAAATGAATTAATGGAATCAGGCACGTTTTCCCACATGTCTTGGTCACATATGAATCAGAGATGTCAGGTAGAACAAGGTGAGACCCTGTGGCACTCTTCTCTTGCCAGCTGCCACTATAAGGCCTCCCTTCTGGTCAATGAGACAGAAACAGAAACGATGGTCAGAAATGATGCCTGGTTAGCCTCCAGGCCAGAATTACCTTTGCAAAATTTTATGTGTCAAAACCAGAGGCCCAGCATTCCAAACAAGGTCAAGGCCAGCCCCCATTGTGTGGCACACAAAATCTTTCATCAACAGACCCTAACCCTATTAGTTTAGCTTCCTCTCCATGGGTGACCAACATGCCCTGGTTTGCCTGAGACCTTCCAGGTTTTAGCACCTGGGAGACCTCCCCTCAGCCTCCGGTCCTGAGTAACCTGGGATGGTTGCTCACCTATCCTAGCCCCTGTCAGCCTCCACCATCAGCATATTGACGAAATATTTGCACTAAATAAAACAGGGCAGGTTTGTGTCTTATCAATTTTTACTGTCCCCAAACCTGCATAGTAGCTGGTGTGGAATGGGCACTATTTAATCTATCAATCACTAACAATTTATTTTATCAATATAGGTAGTATTTTCTTTATGAATTTTGGGTCTCCTTTTCTATTATTGGTCTCAAGAATAAATTTTTCAAAAAAGAAATTCCGTTGTGATGTTCTTTAATAAATGATGAGGGCTTAAAATACTGTGCCAGTTTTTGGTCTTCTCTACCACCTCCCAACTGAGAAACAGACAGCAAGATTCATTTGCCTAGAATTACTAAATAGAAAGAATGTCATACAAGACTGAGAAGGTGGATATAGCTCCTATATTCCACTATGTGTGAGTATCTGTGGATCTTGTCTACTATAGCAGTCCCCAACCTATTTTGCACCAGAGACCGGTTTCATGGAAGACAATTTTTCCATGGATGAGGGAGTGGGGGAGGTAGAGCTCTGTGGCCCAGTCCCTAACAGGCCATGGACCAGTACTGGTCCACAGCACTGGGGTTGGGGACTGCAGCTTTAGAACATTTGAGTGTCATTCCCCTTATAAATGGCCTTGCCATTATCCTACTTCCTGAAGAAATACCAGAGAGGTAAAAGCTGTAAGATTCTGGAAGCTTGCTTTACAAATTCAGTGACTTGTTAATTCCCAAGGACTACTTATCATTATAAGAAGTAGGCTTAATGAAAAACCCATCAAACACAAAAGAAAAAGCAACACTTTCCTTTTGTTGTTTTTATCCATTTTCACATTTTAACAAATGTTATTTTATGAAATGGATATTTAGATAAATTTTCCACCAAAATACTCCATTACTACTATGAATTCTATTAGCCAGAGTGCTTATTATATTAATGCTCAGAGTGGGGATCATTGGAAATGACATTTATTTGAGAAAATTAGGAAGAAACTCTTCAAAATTAAACAACATAATCCTTGTTTCTGATTGTGATTCACTCAAGTCTGCACAGCTCCCAACTCCCTTGGTAATCTGCATTTAATTCTGTCTCGAGATTTTTCCCTTTGTGGCGCATTCCAGAAGTCAGACTGGCTCTGCCTACTTGGCTCATCTGTGAAATTCTTGCAAGTGTTCTATTCCAAATGCACTAGGAAGTCCTTGGAACCTCAGCCCAGAGCTTGTCCTTTTGTATAATTGGGTACGGTAAGAGGGGCCAAAGTTCATAGTCACATCAATTGCAAAATTTCTTACCTCCTTCTGCACACTAAGGAAGACTTATTTTTGGAAGGACACTTTCTGTGATTTGGTTGAACTGCTTAGCTTTTGCCCTCACAGCATGTCTTTTCACTTGTAATCCCATCCTCCTCCTCTTTTGCCCTCTTACAAGAGGTATGAGAGAATCCAGCAGATAGTCATTCTGTAGGGAGCATCTGTTTTGATTTGAGTAAGTGATCCAGCCACTCGGGCAGAATATTACCTGTGTTTAACTGTTTTCATCCACTCATCCTACGCAGGACTTTTAAGCTATTAAATGAGATATTCTCTTTCCTTTCACAAATGTTTGCACGGTGTCTGGATAAGGTCATCACTTGCTAAGGACTGACCCTGACCGAACTAGCAAGGTTAAATGGCCTCAAAATAGCAATGAAAAAGCCGGGTTCTGAAGATCTGGAAACCAGAGAAGACCACAAGGCTAGAGTAGGCGGCTCTACTTGACTTGTATTAGGGTGCCAAGAACAGCTTAGTCTCTTTGTCTAAAGAGGGG
>CM052443.1:35369421-35394118 GCA_028533085.1 Varecia variegata
CACAGAGATATTTAAAATCTTGCTCAAATAGTTAGTGTCAGATCAAAGATTGTGATCCAGAGTCTGAACTCTTAACTGTGATGCTATCATAATTGTATATACCTCTTTTCTGGACTTCAAGGACACATCCAGATTCAAGGGCAGCACACATAGACCCTATCCCTCAAACAGAGGAGTGTCAAAGAATTGGCAGCCATCTCAACTACTACATCAGTTGATTAAAATAAAATTGTGTGTGTATGTGTGTGTGTGTGTGTGTGTGTGTGTGGTCTGTCTGGAAAGTATCCAGTCATGTAATATGAAAAATAGAGGCGTTTATTGAAGAAGATACAAGATACAAGAAACATTGTACATAGCTCCCCCATCACATCTTAATTTTCTTCCATTTTGGCAAATATTCCCAAAACTAAATACCTCTGTACAACCTCATAAGAATATATCCCACCCTCTTTACACTCATGGTAGACATCATTAAGTAACCAAAAGACTCAGGCCACTTCTTAACCCAACCCTGCAGGAAGGCATTGTTAATTAAACAGACCTGGCATAGGAGATAAAACCTATTTGCCACTTCTCTTCTATGCTGTCACTTTCTAATTAACTCTTCCTCCCAACATTAAAGACATTAGAATGGAATGGAGTATATTTTATAATTTGGGAGAAGAATGGGGTTAAAAGTAGCCTCATATTTTTAGATAGACTTTGAATAAAGGCTTTACCTGTATCCTCTCAAATCTTAAAAAAGGTGTTTGAATTGAAACTATTGATTTATATACAATAATTTTAAGATGATTTCTGATATTCTCAAGGAGTTTATAATCAAAATTGACTTTTTTCCTCCTTCTCCTTAAAAGAAAATGTTTACTGAGTGTCTATGTGTGCATGGTTCTAAGCTAAGCATTGCATAAAGTAGCTTATTCAGAAATAGTTTTAGAGTTCATAGGCCTAAATGATTTTACTCATATGTCTACAGGAGTTAGCAGGGCTCCTTTACATCACATTATTTCATAGGATGTTATTATTTTAAAATTCATATGTCAAGAATTCAAACAGTAACATTATATTCAGTGATGACATTTATGGTAGCCAGGTACTGTTGTGCTCAGAAGCAAAGCCTCCCAATCAACCCAGGATCTACACAACCATTTTGCAGCCCAATTGCACCCTCCACCTTCTCTATTTTGGGTAAAGTGTCAGGTTGGTGCTCAGCTCCTGGGAAAACTGATGATCAAAACTCAGGAAAATTCTACCCTTTAAAGATTTCCTGGCAGATACCTATAGTCCGGAGGGAAGTGTTACACAGTGAAAATGATCATGTTTACGCCTAAGCGAACCAGGCATTCATCTTTTTATTCTTATGCCTGTCCTGGTATACCCAGAAGGTGCTAGATGGAGTTAGCATAATGGAATAACTCCCTGCCCTCTCCAGGGAAAGAAACTTCTCATTTAGTGTTACGGTGTGCTCTGTAATAGTAATGATCTTTATAGCTTTGTAGTATACTCTCAACAAACGGCTTTCGAGATGGATTAAATGATTTCGTTTTGCTTTGGCTGTTAGTCTACTTCAGAAACAGTTTTCTATCTCATACACAATATACCAATAGCGATTATCCCTTATTTCTAAATAACACTATCAGGGATTCAATGACAATGAGAACAGCAGGAAACCCCAAGTAGCATAATAATAGCTTCCTAAGCGGCTGTGTCACTTTCCATTTCTCCCAGAGCAGAGGCAAGCCAGGGGGACTGGTGGACGAGAACTTCTGCCTTCTGAATGCTGTCCTATTTCCCCCAGAAGAGCCAGTCACTGAGGGGGTGTCAGTACAAAAGAACTTGAACCAGCAATACAAATTTATTTCCTAGAAACTCGCACACCGTCCTGGTCCTATGTGATAATGGTACTCTTTCAGGGCTGTGACCCACCACAGGAAAACCAGGAGGGTCAAACAATGGCCTGAAATTAACTCTTGACATACTTACAGCTTTTCCAGCGAGCACCAGGGCTTAATATTACAGACCTAGAAGAGTTGATCTCCCCTGGTGATAGCAATCTGCCTTTCAATTTTGCTGTCTTGAATAGCCAGCTGTGAGCCTTTATATAACATTTCACAGTCCCTTAATTACCGCATGACAACCTCAGGGTTGCTAATCCTAATACTGTTCCAAAGTGAGGGACTTGTGACATATCAGCAGTTTAACACAACTCTTTCTGCAGTAATCATGTTTGGTGGAAAATATAGCTCTTCCCAAACACGGTGAACCGCTAACCTTAAAATGTTAAGATAAACTTTTGCTTACACCCTACATCACTGGGGAGAAATGGGCTCTTGTGTCCTGGCTGATAGGTGCACCAAGGATGCTAAATACATAACAAAAAGCTGAAGGAGAGAGACTTGTGGACACAAAAGTGGATAAAAACTGGCAGGAAAAGATTTCTTGGATGATTCATTGTACTGCTCAAACACAGCATGCTAGTCTTTTTTCTTGGTAGAAATTGGATCACAGATGCAGCATTCCTTGGCCATGCAATGATGCAAGAGGACTAAGTAAGCTTTGATGGTCTTAACATGGCAGCTGGGACAGTTTTATTATCTACGGGCATGGAGACAGGCCAAGGCACCCACAGTAAAAACCAAAGTTTTGCCTTTATTTGGTTAAACCATGACTTCAAATGCCCAGGCCCAATTGTTCAGGCCTAATATTGACTGGAACTCAAATGAGCTGGATTGGTTTTCTCTGCTTCTGCTCGCTTTCTGCCCAAGTTGGTATACTACCGATTGCCAGAAAGCAATTAATCAAGTCTAACTTCAAATGTAGCTGTGTAAATATAATATGAGGTTTGGACTTTGGTGAGTTTCCTAATATCCCAAGGCATATTATTCAATCAGCAAATACTTAGTGAACCTCTGCTATGCATTCAGTATTTTGCTAAGTGCTTTGGGAGATATGAGACACGCGAGATGGAGTTCAACTCCTCCAAGAAAGTACAATGAGATGGCTTAAAGTTTGACAGACCTGGGTTTGAATTCTAGCTCATCAATTTATTATAGTTGGTTGGTAACCCTGAACAAATTAAGTTATGTCTTAGAATCTCACAATTACATGGGGTTCAAAATGCCTGTTTTACAGAATTAGAATTTCTAGCGCAGGCCTCTTCCCTGAGCTCTGAGTTTATGTATCCAACAGTCTATTTGCTATCTCCACCTGGACATCTAGCAGAATTACAAATCAAACATGTCCAAATGCTTTTCCCTCACTGTTCTACCTCCACCAAGATCCCTGCTACAAACATTTTCCTCTAACTTTTTTCTCTCTCAGTAAATGGCATCGCAGTCCCACTGGGTCCTCAAGGTCCTTCTTTTCTCATATAATTTACCAGCAAGTCCTGTCTGTCCTATCCTGAAAATACATCTTGTTTTCTTTGTCTTTGATCCCCCACATGTAATCTAGACAACTGTCATCCATCTGGAAAACCACAACAGCTCCCTATCTGGTTTCACAACTTGGATTTTAACTCTCCAGTCCAATCTCCACTCAGTACTAAAAGGACTTTTAGAACCTAAATTGGGACTTCCAGTTTTAGGTAAAAGGTAGAAAGTCATGAACTCCTACTTTTCAGTAGTTGACAGTCTATTATGGTACTTAATTATTTTCATATTCAAATTATCACAGATTTGACCAGTGGCAGTCTCTTCACATGACTTCTGCATCTTTGTGACATAGCCTCGTCACTTTTTTGGAGCACTTCCTTACTCCTTCACATAACAAGACTTGCCAGGCTCTCTTTGGCCTGCCTATCCTAGGTGTAGAGTCAGTCTCTTCTCGGAGGATCCCTGGTTTCTTTGATCAAGCAGTAGTATTAAAGACCAAATTATGGGTGCTAGATATGCTCCTTACTCCTAAGTTGTCATTGTTTCCTGGCCAATGTGTGTGTGTGCATATATACACACACACATATATATATAAATTAATACATACTTACACATATCAATATCCTTATACAAATACTTACATATACATGTGGACATATACATACATGTATAAGCATGTTTATATTCATATTTTGGAAATGATGCATTCATACTGTTATCTTCAATTCCAGTCCATCTCTGTAGGGTTCAGTTATTTCCATTTCATATTGGTATGCCCTTTATACCACAGTGGGAACCCTAGCCCCCAAAAATATCAACACATTTACTCATGTGCTCAATCCCTTAAGATGTTTAAAACTTTTTTCAGAATTGTTTCATCCATATCTCTTCAAAATTCAAACCAACTAAAAGGAATTTAAGATTTGCTCACAATTCTCTCCCCACATTCAAATAACATTCAGTCCATTTGTTTCATTTGCTTTCCATTTTTGATTCCCCCCCTTTTAGTCTTTATGGAGTTAATTTTATTTTTAGAATATTTAGAATAACATGATTCCTAAGGCCAAAATTATACAAAAAAGAATATTCTGAGAAGTGTCACTTCCCCCATATCCCTTTTACTTTATTTTCCCCTCTCATCTCCAACCTTATAGATAACAAACTTTTTGTTTCTGGTTTATTTTTCCTGTGTTCCTTATGTAAAGGTAAGCAAATGTATCTGTGGTTTCTTATTTTCTCTTCCTTCTTACACAAAATGCAGCATAATGTATATGCTCTTTTGTACTTTGCTTTTTTTCACCAAAGAATAGCTCCTGGAAATCACTCTGTATCAGTTCATGAGGCTCTTCCTCAACTGCACAGTGTGTTTGACACCATTGGGTACATGCACCACAGTTATCCTACCAATGCTTGGACATTCAGGGAGCCTTCAATATATTGCAATTACAAATAATACTGCAATGGGTAAATTTTCATGTATGTATTTTCATATTATTAATATTGAAAGTGTATCCTTTGTGTAAATTCCTAGAAGTAGGCTTGCTGGGTTAAAGAATACATGCAATTGTGATTTGGTGAGATATTACCACTTTCCTTCCATAAGAATAGCACCATTTTGCATTCCATCAGCACTGCATGGCAGTGTCTGTTCCCCCACAGTGTCACCAACAGAGTACATTGTCCAGCTTTTGAGTTTTTGCCAATCTGATGGGTGAGAAATGGTAACTCAGTATGGTTTAATTTGCATTTCTCTTATGTGTAAAATTGCACATATTTTCATATGTTTAAGGGTCATTTTATATCTCATTTTGTGAATTTTTTATTCATGTCTTTTGTCTATATTTCTACAGGATTTTGGGTCTTTTATTATTCAATACTTAAATATTATTTGTATGTTAATACTAGCCCTTTATCTGTGAAATATGTTGCAAATATTTTCTCCCAGTGTGTTATTCATCTTAAAGATTTTTTTTTTGGTAGTCAAATTTATCAATTTTTTTTATATTGTATATAGGTTTTGAGTCATAGTTAGAAAGCCTTTTTCCCTACACTCAAGATATATAGAAATTCACCCATGTTTTCTTCTAGGACTTTCATAGTTTCATTTTCTACATTTAGATCTCTGATCCACTTGGAGTTTATTTTGTGTATTGTATGAGGAATGTATAAAATTTTACCTTCACTAAAGAGATATCCCACTGTCTCAACACTATTTATTAAGAATAAAAAAGACAACCTTTATCCCAATTTCTTGGGATACCACATTTATCATACACTAGATCTCTGTGTATAATTGGGTCTATTTAACCCAAATGTACGCTAACTTTTAACACTGGCCGTGGACCTGGTAGCAGGCCGGTACCAGTCTGTGGCCTGTTAGGAACTGGGCTACACAGCAGGAGGTGAGTGGCAAGGGATTGAAGCTTCATCTGTATTTACAGCCACTCTCCATCAGTCACATCACTGCATAAGCTCCACCTCCTGTCAGATAGCAGTAGCGTTAGACTCTCAAAGGAGCGTGAACCCCACTGTAAACTGCGCATGGGAGGGATCTAGGTTGTGCACTCCTTATGAGAATCTAATGCCTGATGATCTGAGGTGGAGCTCAGGCAGTGAGACTAGCACTGGGGAGCAGGAGAAGTTTGACTGCACAATAAATGTAACGCACTTGAATCATCCCGAAAAATCCCTCCGCCCCTACAACCCCCAGCCTATGGAAAAATTGTCTTCCATAAAACTGGTCCCTGGTGCCAAAAACGGTTGGGGACCACTGTTTTAACAAACTTTTAACGGCCATATGTGGGCTGTTATGGAGAATTATGACTCAGAGGCACCCCAGCCACAGAACACATTTGTGCCAATTTGCCAACTCTTTCCCTTAAGCCTTTGTTAAATGCACAGGGGTAATATGCTGATGGCTGGGGACAGGGCAAGAGAGATTTAGAGAATCATACTCCCCAAGACACAGTTTATTCCCTACATGAAAGGCAGGGGCACAAGGAAGCCACCACTGCTGAGCTCTGCCTGAATCCCTAATCCATGGATTCATCCACAATAAAATTATTATTGTACTATGCCAATAAGTTTTGGGTTAGATTGATATGCAGCAAAAGATAATGGACATACCACTTCTATGAAGCATGGTATTGGAAGTCCTGGTCAGTGAAAGAAGACAAGAAAAAACAAACAAATAAAAGGCATATATACTGACAAAGAAGAAGTAAAACTTCTATTGTTTGCAAATGACATGATTGTGTATGCAGTACACCTTATGGGAGTTTCAAAAAAAATTAAAACCTACTAAAACTAATGAGTAGTTTTAGTATGATTGTAAAATGCAAGGCTAATATATAACTAGTAAAAAAAATTGAAAAATAAAATAAAATAAAAACATTTATAACAGCAGCAAGCATCAAACACCTAGAAATAAATCTAACAAAAGACACGCAAGGTCTCTGCACTGAAACTACAAAGCATTGCTAAGAGAAACTAAAGACCCTTTTAAAAATAGAGAGATACTATGTTCTTGGATTGAAAGACTCAATATTATCAAGATGTCAGGTCTCCCCAAATTGATCTTGAGATTCAACACAATCCCAATCAAAATCCCTGTAGGCTGATTTAAAATTTTTATGAAAGTGCAAAGAATCTAGAATAGCCATAACAATTTTGAAAAAGAAAAATACATTTGGAGATTTATAATACCTGCCTCAAGACTTAAAATAAAGCTACTGTAATCAAGATAGTGTGGCACTGGCATAAGGATAGACAAATAGATCAATAGAACAGAATAGAGAGTCTAGAAATAGACCCACAAAATATGGCTGATTGATTTTTACAAGGCCTTAAGTCAATTCAATAAGGAAAAAAAAAATCTTCTTGACAAATATTGCTGGAACAATTGGATATCCATAGGAGAAAAAAAAACTCAACTTTTATATATCCATAAAATTTATGTATGTGTATGTATAGGAACATGTAATTTGAGATGGGTCATAGGTCTAAATGTAAAAGCTAGAATAATGAAGAAAACATGGAAAAGCACCATGTGACCTGGGTATAGGCAAGTTTCTTAGGACATAAAAAAGGAAAAAAATGATCAATTAAAAGGACACCCCCATTAAGAAAATTAATAGGCAAACCATAGACTGAGAAAACATATTTGCAAAATATATGTCTGACAAAGGGCTCATATCCATATACATAAACAACTCCTACATTTGTCAACATTGGAAAAGACTTGAACAGACCAAAAAAGTTGTATGAATGTCCAAAATGCACAAGAAAAGATGTTCAACACGATTGGTCATCATGAAAATTCAAATTAAAAGCACAATGAGATACTATTTCCCTTCCACTAAGATGGCTAAAATCAAAAAGACTGACATTGCTAAATGTTAAAGAGGATTTTGAGCAAAGAAACCTCTCATACTTGGTTAGTAGGAATAAAATGTTAAAACTATTTAAAGTTTTGGGAAACTGGAAGATCCTTATAAAATTATACATATACCTTTCCAATGGCCCAGCATGTGAATGAAAATGTTGGAGCAACTTTATAATAGCCAGAGACTGGAAACAATACCAATGCCCATCAATAGGTGAATGGATAGTCCAATAGGGATATATGCATACGATAGTATACTCTTCATCAACTAAAAGGAATGGACTATTGATACACACAACAATATGGATGAATTACAGAAACATCGTGTTGATTAAAAGACGCCAGACAGAGACAAGTATACACTCTGTGGTTCTATTTATATGAAGTTCAAGAATAGGTATGATGACAGAAATTTGATCAATGTGAGGAGACAAAAAAGGGGTTGTTGGTAGTTTTGACTGCCAAAGAGCCTGGGGCTGAGGAAATGTTCTACATGTTTTTATGGGTGGTAGTTACACAGGTTATACAAACCTGAATTGGATCACCTTACTCTCTTTGATGGCTTCAATTTTCCTTGTATATATAATCTAAATGCCTTGGTTGTGTCTTTCAGTTGCACTTATAGCAGCTTAAAAGTATTTTACTTATTTAACATTCTCTAATTCCATCCATGTTGTTGCCAATGGCAGGATTTCATTCTTTTTTGTGGCTATATAATATTCCATTGTGTATATGTGCCACAATTTCTTTATCCATTCATCCATTGATGGACACTTAGGTTGATTCCATATCTTGGCTATTGTGAATAGTGCTGCAATAAACATAGGCATTTCCTATGATAGGTTTTTGTTTCTTTGGTTTAAGCCTAACTCTTTCACTACAATGCTAGCTTCCAAGTGCAGGAACTGTGCCTATCTCATTCTCCATTGCATCGCCAGTGCCAGGAGGTTCTGAAGGATCTACAGCTACTCACTACATTTTAGCTTCCTTCTCTTTCCTTCTTATCCATCCTTCCAGGAACTGAAATTAATCGCCAAGTCTGAACTGGAACTGGTAACAAACATTATTCTTTCTAGATGTAGCTTAACAGTATTTTTTTTTTTGAACTTTCATCACATAGACATTGTATACAGAGATGGGATATTGTGTCCAGGCGATGGGACAGGAGTTCCTGCCAATTTAGTAGCAGATATTTTATAGCAATTCTACCCCTGGTGTTTTTCAAAATTCAGTGTTCTCATATTGTAGGTTAAGTACTGGTTTGTATTTCTTGTCACAAGGAATTATTACAAGAAATACAATGAATGAATATATATGAAATATAAAAGAATGTATAAAATATGGTGGAGTTGACTGTTTATGTCCTTTAACTGGAGTGAATTAGTTTGCTCATCTTAGCAATGGGCGTGCTACAGTATAACACTAGATGTATCACAGAGAAAGCACTTACCATTTGTTCTGTGTGTAAATTTCTGCACTATCAATCAACACAGCAATGAAGAGAAGTTACGGCCATGGTCCTGAAAAGAAGAACAACATTGCTGCAAAGGCACAAGGCAAGAAAAGGCGAATCACTGCTCTTTCTGTTCTGTACATAAAATAAGCATTTAGTAACTGTTAATGAAGAGAATCCCCAAGTATCTCATGCAATAATTTCCTTGTGGAAATAATGGTTCTATTGGAAATGGGGAGGTGGAAACTCGGATATGGTATTGACTTAATATTTCCTTCATATCAAAATCAGCATTTCAGAGGATAAGCATTGACATAAAATTAGTCAGGATAGGCTGGGTTTGCTACAAGAACAGCAGCCCTCAAATCTTAGTGGCAAAAATGACCCAATGCTTCATTTCTACTCATGCCACATATCCATTGTGGATCAGTTAGGGACACTGCTCCATATTGTTCTTTTTATGGTCAAGGAAGAAGAAAGAGCCACAAACAGGAACATTGCTGATCGTCACAACAAAGAGAAAAAGAGCGAGTGGCAGATTATTCAATGTCTCTTGAAGCTTCCCCCAAGAAGTGATATGTATTTCTTGCATTCATATTTCATAAGGTCACCTAACTCTAAAGTGGATAACACAGTGCATTCCTGCCAGCAGCCACACCAGCGCTGCGTTTTTGGTCACAGATGCCCAGAGCAGCTGTGGGGCTGGGGTCCTGGGCTCCGTGTCCTACTGATCTACTTTGGCACCTGTGACATGGCTACAGGTTCACTCTCTGAGGCACAGGTGAACACAGATCTCCCATGGCTACCACCACCCTCACCACCACCATCACTCCCGGTTTACTAGTTAAAAGGTTTGGAGTCTACTACTTTCCAGGTACTGTGCTTTATTCATTGGGTCCTTTACTCATCACAATAACTCTACTATGTAGATGCTATTGTCCTTTGCATTTTTAGATAAGAAAATAAAAACATAAAGAGGAAAGTATTTAGGCCCAGGTCATACATTCGGTAAGGGAAAGAGCTAAGATTTGAACCTAGATACCTCTGACTCCGGGGCTTGTGCTCTAAACCATCCTACAACACTGTCATTCTAGCCTTGTTGGAATGCGTTGAAAATTAATACTGAAGACCCACAGCTCTAAGGCATTTTAAAGAAGTTCTTAAATGAAACCAAGGATACTCAAAAGTAAGATATTTGGTAAAGGCTTAGTCACCTTGAGACATCTGCCAGGCTTTTTCTAGCTCCAAGGACCACATGTCTCCGCATTCTCCTTGGGAGTTTGGCGGTTTTCACTTCTGCCCCCAGGGTCTGTGTAGGAGTCAAGAGTATAGACATCCGTGAAAAGGGAGACAGGGGGACTTGGAGGAAGGGTGCTGGGCTGGTCGATACTCCTCTCTCTTTTCCTGAGATCCTGTCTACCTGTTAGAAAGCAGTGGGCTCCTTCCTGGGTGGAACACTCAGCCCACCATGAACTGCAGGCTGGGTTTTAGGGGTGGCTCTCTGTGACTTCTGAACCTCAGAATCAGACTCTCATGAATATATGAATTTCCTCTTTTTAAAGACCCTCACTTGGATTTTCTTTTAAGAAACTGAAAAGCTGCTTTGGCATACTAATTTGGGTCATTAATGCCCAAATATTTGAGCATCTTGTAGAGAGATGAATGCTAACATTTAAATATTTGGCCTTGTTTGTCCTTCACTGACTATATTTGGTATGTACAATTTTATCTTTATTGCTTTTGGTGTACACGAGGTGTCAAGGTGGGTAGTTCAGATGTCGAACTAGACAGATAGCAGCTGTCCTGAGCAAAGTAGAACAATACTTTTCTCTCCTGTGTCCCTCAAGGCCCTGCTGGTACCTAGGATGGAACTGCCTGCCCATCAGATGACTCTGTTGGCCTGAAGGACTGACATTATGGGATGATTAACCTAGTACTTAAAACCCATTTCTTGGAAGTTCAGCAGAATTCCAAGTTCATGTTTAGTCTTTGGCAAATGCCAATTCTAGCCTTCAAGGAAGTTCAGGAGCTTCCTCCAAGGAAGATCCATGTTATTGCTACATTTGAAGTACTATGAATTCCCTGTGGGTCAGGTGAGATGTATTCCTTATATAGTCCATCATCTATGTTGACAATATGCAGATTGCTGTAGCAGGCAGTAGCATGGGCTAAATGAAAACTCAATATCTGTGAGTCTGCCCTCAAGGATTCAATTTAGCAAAACTAAATTAAGCTACTGCACACACACACACGTATATGCACAGGCACACACATTTGCACACTCACACACAAGGGGTAAGATGGTCTGTAGAATGATTGTTATGTTTTGGGCTTGGAAGGGACTAGGGACATCCCAAACTTGTCAAGTAGCACTTGCTAATAATGGGCAGTCCTCCAAAGAGCAGTGCAAAGAGTAGTTAGCCACTGTTCTGTCCTGGGTGCCAGAGATGTTGTCCCTAACCTCCCTGGATGAAATCTTTTTCATCTATTCTGTCTTATCTGATCTTTCCCCCCAGTGCCATGATAGAATAGCTTTCTCCTGTTTTCAAGAAGCCTTAAGCTGCGATGTCACACATCTTTCCTACTGTGCGTGTGTGTGTGTGTGTGTGTGTATCTGTTGTCAATTGCCTTTTAGTCTACCTTGATGCCCCCCACTCCTGCCCCAACTTGGGGAAGCCTCTCTGTTGCCACTCTCAAGGCCCACCCATATATCTTCTCCCTTAGCACATCTGTGCACACCTGCTGACCTCCCACGGCCAGGAGATGCATTTTTTTTTGCCTGAGGACTTTTTAACGCTTTGGTACTCACATGAGATTATACAGCCTTCCTCTACCCACATGCCCACCCAAAACCCTCAACTCCTGACTGATGGGATGTGGTGTAGAAACACCCCAGCTCCTCAGCCCTTGAGTGGGATAACTGATTAATTTCCAAGCGCCTGCAGAGGCAGCTGGCTTGATAACACACCCTTTACCTGGCTCCCCGCCCTTCCTCCTCTCACCTCTGCACCCCCCTATACAGAGCTTGCTGGCTTCTCCTTGTCTCGGGGTCTGCTTTTGGAGGAACCCTGAGACACCAACCAAGAGCAAGTGCTGACAAGCTGGCATTGGGAAATTTCATGAAAGATTTGTGTTTCAAAAGGTTTGGTAGAGCAGAAGGGTTGAACATCTGGAAAGCTGAAGTTGTCTCCTCGAAAGAGACAGTGGTGACATGCAGTCAAAAGCAGAAACCGGCTCTGCAAAGTTGGTCAAAGAGGCTATATCTGCTTCTCCCCATAGTTGAAGGGACTCCGAAGGTGCGCTGACCGGAAGTGGGAGGGTGGAGAAAGGAACAAGTCATTTGTGTTAGGTGACATATCAGTCTTTGTGCCTGTTAAGGCCTTGGGGCAATTTTGAAGCTTCCATTTGCCATTTGTTTCCCCTCTGGTGAGAGAGAAGCCACCACTGTTTTGTTTTGAAGCATCTGTGCTATGCACAGGTGTGCCTAATTCCACGTACGGCTCTCTGCACTCTCTGAGCCCAACTGCAAACACATCACTCACAACAACCCAACGCATCTGTCGCTCACCCTGAGCATTCGCTGCCACAGGAGTTTTGTTCGGGGAATGCTCTTCCAACTCTCCTAGCCCCATCCTCCCAAGGATTTGCTTCCGATTGCAAATATCTTTCTAGGAAATTTGCATTTCTTCCAATAGTCTGGTACAATGTTTCCAGCCTCCATTTTTTATGTTTCCCATGTGATGATAGTGCTGGCTAGTGGCTCTGCATTGGAAATCCCTGACAGTTTTGGAGACAGGATGATCATTTCTCTTCCAGCGTCTTAAATCCAACACACACACCGATACTAATATATAATGTATGTATTACTATATATAGCCCTTGGCAGTCTTCTCTCTGTGTTTTCTCATGCGGTAAAAGTCTTCACTTTCCCCATCCCCTCGCTGGCCCCGTATCTAGTCTGTCAACGACCCCAGCCCCCTTTCACATGTCTATCCGTGTCTACCCAACTCACTTCCCCTTTTCCACCATAATCTGCTGTTTCTGCCTTCCACAACGCAGCCAGCCGGATCACACCAAAACACAAAGTAATCATTTCAATTCTACTAAAACTTTTCAGTGGCTCCACACTCCCCATAGAGTACCCCCTGCCCTGAATCCAAAAACTCTCAAGTGGCTTCCAATCCTTCCTACTCACGTCTTCGGGGTTGTCTCTCCATTCTCCTGGGCCTGCTCTTTCCTGACCCTTCACCCCCCGTGACCCCCACTCTGTCTTTCTGTCTCTAACTCAACAGCCCCTCCTTCTTTTCCACAGGCCTCCACTGCTGTCTGGGACACCTCCCTTGTCCCGACTTTCTTACCTCATCTGTCTGCCTCACACTTAGGCTTCAACTTAACACCATTTCCCCTGGGGGTGCGTCACTGATCTGCAAACTAGGCTAGGTCTCAACTATGTGGAATACTTCACCTTCATAATGCTTATCACATTTTATTATTTTTATTTAATTGTCTGTCTTCCTAGCCAACCTGTAAGCTCTGTAAGGACAATTGTGTCTATCTGTCTGTCTTGCTTGTCACTTTATTCTCTGTGCCTAGAATAGTGTCTGGGTATACAGTGGACTAGCTAGAAGGCTAACTAAAATATATTTCTATATGTTATGGAGAGAAAGGGCATTACGAGAAATAGAAACTGGACATTTATGGTCCAGTCTCAGTTACTTTCTGGCTGTGTCACCTTTACTTGTCAACATTGGCTTTGGTTTTTCATCTGCAATAAAGCCGAACTAGATGAGTCAGGTATCTCTTCCAGCCCCAGCATTCTTGGTGCTTTCATATACTTTTACATATTTGGTGTGATCTGACATGAGCATATTAAGTTTGTTTTTTTTTGAGACAGAGTCTCACTCTGTTGCCCGGGCTAGAGTGCAGTGGCGTCAGCCTAGCTCACAGCAACCTCAAACTCCTGGGCTCAAGCTATCCTCCTGCCTCAGCCTCCCAAGTAGCTGGGACTACAGGCATGCGCCACCATGCCCGGCTAATTTTTCTATATATACTTTTAGCTGTCCATATAATTTCTTTCTATTTTTAGTAGAGACGGGGTCTCGCTCTTGCTCAGGCTGGTCTTGAACTCCTGAGCTCAAACAATCCGCCCGCCTCGACCTCCCAGAGTGCTAGGATTACAGGCATGAGCCACCGTGCCCAGCCAGAGCATATTAAGTTTTTAACCCAATGCTGATGTATCTGAGTAATTACTTCATCACAGGTTTTTACATCGTGGATACCTTTTGTTTTATGGACTCTCATCTCTGACTAGTTGGCTTTTTCAATAGAAAAGAGAAAAGATAGTTTAGCAGGCACATAAGTAATTTTTGACACATTTATGAGGATTGTATGTCTTTTCTGCTCCTCCTTCTAACGTTTTTGGGGTGATTGAGGGACATTGCTCAGATATGAAGATTGGGTCTTACAATTAAATGCATTAAACAAATACATTAACCTCCTTCTCTTCTTCTTGGTACTTGGAAAATCATTGATAATCAGAGATTCCAGTGGCTAGAGCCATGGACAGGTGGCAAGTAGGACAAATGACCCAAACCACCTAAGGGTTATATATGTGGGGAGTTAGAGCTGTCTGCCTCCTACAATGTCCAAATTACATGCTGTCCATTTTGGAATTCTCCTTCCCTTGTTTTGCCTTTCCAGACTGTCCTCGGTAACCATTTCTAACTCTATGAAAATGTTAGGGGATGAGAACACAGAGTAATTTGCCCCAGGCCCTGAGAGCACTAGTATCTCACCTTTATTGCCTTCGTTCTGTGCTAATATTGGATGGGATGGTGTTAATTTTCTATTTCTTTGTTTGAAGAGATCCTGGAAGAATCACTAAGGAGTATTTACAGGATAATAATGTCACAATCTGCAGTTCTTAATTTATTGATTCTCTGCAAGCCTTCTTTTACTTTAACTGTTGTGTTTTTTTTTTCCTTTCTGCTTCCATGAGAATTAAAAGTCATTTGGTATGTTGTTGGCTTTAATGTAGTTTATTATTAGCAAGGTTATTATTTGAAGTCTAAGGGACAGTTAAGGTTCTAGCAGCAGTTCTTACAAATAGTGGACACAATCCTTCTTCATTATTTCTCGTCAACTCTCAAACGCTATTTTCTTAGCACTGCCAGAGCATTCTTTTTTATGGATATCAGCTATCATTTAAAAAGCAATCCGAGGGTATTGAAGAAGAGATTTCATACTGTAAAAATCTGACAGGCTTTATCATGTAGAATAAAATAGCAACTATATTTTTTTTCTAATTCACTACTGTTGGTAGAGATTTTAAAAGATGATTATAATAAGCACTCTTCTTAGTTGACCCATGAATTATTTGGCTCTGTTGCTGAAATGTCAAGCAGTCAACTAAGAAAAGGAGTACAATTTAACTAACAAACCTATTCCCAGAGCAGCGCAGATGGAGTTTCTATTCCTTCCCTTGAGAGACCATTTTGTAATCCAATAGTTCTCACAGTCAGGAATTTTTTTCCTTGACATTCAGCCCCAAATTTAAAATTTCCCTTACCTGAGACCATCTCATTATGCCAAAAAAAAAAAAAACAAAAAACAAAAAATAAAACCCACTGGCAACTGGTTTAAAAAAATTATCCCCTGCAATTGTACAAATGCTCCTATATCAGTATATTTATTCTTAATAATTTATTCTGAATAATTAAGATGTATATAGGTTTTTGTTGCTGGTAGCTGAGATCCCACTCCTCACTACTGCTACTATTGCTATCTTTATTATTCTGTTCTTCTGCATTTTTGGTCTGCTTTTTTTCCTATGGGTAAGCAGAGTTCTAGATGCACTATTTTCTGACTGATTTTTAAATGCCTTGTTTATTCTATCAGGTTCAACTAGTCTGAGGATATTCTCTGAGTGGCCATGACATGACTCATCCTGTCCTCATGGGTCTCACGCAATTGATGGCAATCACCACCTCCCCGGCTGCGTGGTCACATATGCTGACAGCCAGCACAGCCAGACCGCAGACAACCACGCCTGAGAGCAGTAGGTGCAATACGACTCTCTTTCTTTTTTCTTCCTTCCTTTCCTCCCTCCCATCCCCCCTTCTTTCTTTCTTTTCTTCTTTACGATTGTTTTTTTATCCCCTAGTCTGTGAAGTAGAGGTTCCTTCTCTTCTTAGGTTGATTGCCAGGCTACCAATACTATATCATCCATTTTCCATCATCATCTGTAGTATAGAAAGCTCCCACTAAGTAGAAAATGTGTTTTGACCTGGTTTGTATGTGTGTATGTACGATGATGTGCCACACAATGACATTTTGGTCAACAACAGGCTGCATGTACGGCAGTGGTCCCATAAGATTATAATGAAGCTGAAAAATTCCTATGGCCTAGTGACATCGTAGCTGTCATAACGTCTTAGCACGATGCATCATTCACATGTTTGTGGTGACGCTGGCATAAACAAACTATTGCACTGCCAGTCATGTACAAGTAGAGCACAAACAATTGTGTACACTACATAATACTTGATAATGGTAATAAACAGCTGGCACTGGTTTATGTATTTGCTTATGCTATACCGTTATCATTATTTTAGAGTGTACTCCTTCTACTTATAAAAAAAAGTTAATTGTAAAATAGCCTTAGGCAGGTCCTTTAGGAGGTGTTCCTGAAGAAGGCATTGTTATCATAGAAAATGACAGCTCCAAGGGTGTTATTGATCTTGAAGACCTTCCAGTGGGACAAGATGTGGAGGTAGAAGACAGTGATATTGATGATCCTGACCCTGTATAGGCCTAGGCTAATGTGTGTGTTTGTGTCTTAGTTTTTAAACAACATGTGACTGTGTCTATATTTGTATTATATGTTTAATAAATTAATAAATTTTATTTTTTAGAGCAGTTTTAGGTTCACGGCAAAATTGAGTGGGAAGTACAGACAGTCCCCACATACCCTGTCCCTGCCACACACACAGCCTCCCTCAGCACCATCACCCCACGTCAGTGCCACACTTTGTTATAACTGATGAATGAACAGTCACCCGTCACGATCAACCAAAGTCCATAGTTTACACTAGGATTCACTTTCGTGTTGTGTGTTTTATGACTTTTGACAAACATATCACTGTCATGTATCTGCCATTATAGAGTCATACACGATAGTTTCACAGCCCTAAAAACCTTTCTGATATATCAGATATTTTTATGGTCTCAAGATCTTGCTTACAGATCCAGTTTTCCTCAGCTATATTCAAGAAAAAAACTAAGAATCAATGGTGATGAGATATGTTATCTTACAATCCTAAGCATGGATCCTCAGGGGCCAACCTAACTGTGACAACTCAGGATTTAACATGCACAGAAAAGCACATTTAAGGGAAATTGGTGTCAGGGTAACTGTGTTCCATTTAACTTTAGCACAAAACGTTATGCTGTGGAGACCCTGACGCGACCACAGCATTTGCAAATGTGGGTAATATAACATGGTATAATTGGACCCTCCTAGGTCCGGATAAAAACGTAAGTGCTATTAAGATTATGACCTTAAAAAAAAGATTATGGTGTCCACCATCATAGTTAATTCTAGATAAAAACAACAATAAGCCAAAGAATGATAAGTAAGTCTCATCACTTTTTTTTATTTGTCCCACTATGATTACCCGAATGCTTTAATATCTGAAATATCATAACTTTAAAAGAGAAATTTTCTGTTGCCTTCTATTTGCTGATACGTGAAGCAGATGCTTGGCCTGCCTGCTATTGAATCTGGAACTATTGTTTTCTGTATTTCTTATTCTTATAAAATGGTTATGATCTTCCTTTTTCTGAATAAAACCTCGTTTTTTTAACCTCAGTCTTTTTACTATATTTGTGTAAATTTTGTTCTTTACATTTGGATAGAATGAAGAGAAAACTGAAGAGACATGTGGGGAGGGGTTGTAAACACCTATGGAAACCCTCTCCATTGAGCCTGGACCAAATTGTCCACTGCTGATTTGTTGATGCTCCTTACATTTCTGTAACAAATGCGTGAGTTTTCTTTCTTTGCAGTTAGCTCCACGGGGATCACAGATATTCTAGGTTTCAGGTCCCTGCTTCAGTTGCTGAAATCTTTCATGAAAACATACAGCCTGGACTCCTTTGCTGCCATCCAAATTGCAACCTGGAGAATGTGCCACAAACATGAAATCGAATGCTGGATCAAGCAATTCATAATTAAATAAGGTGCCACCAAAGCGCCGACCTGTGGCTTTGTGAATAATGAGGCTTCAGTGAGCTGGTTGGTTTGAACTGCATTTGTGTCTCTCCAAACCCAATACTCCCAGGTGGCACTGCCCTTACCTCACCACCCACTCTCTTTCTTTGCAGTATTCCCGTGCTGCCCTTCCTTTAACAAATATTTACTGAGCCCTTACTGTACATAAGGCACTGTGCAGTGAAGAAAAATGAATAAAAAATGTAAATCTTGCCACCAAAATGCTTGCAGTCTAAATAATGAAGGTAGTCTATGTTCATTCACCCATTCATCGAATGCTGTGCAGTCCTCTGCCATGTGGGTCATGATGTAAGTGCTATATCAGATGTACAAAGAATTAACCTAAGGATACAGTTTTGTCTACCCACCCAGTGTCAAGAGCTCTGGTCAGTAACAGCTGAAGCTCTTTAATTTCTGAGTTTTTGACATTTGCCATGTGGAGGTAAGTATTCAGTAGATCTTCTCTGGTTTTTCTACAGGTATAGAATGACTTTTCAATCCACTGACTTTCAGAAAAAGCCAGCCTTACATATTCCCCAGATGTCAGCTTGCTTAGTTCTCTTTAAAATCTACAACAGTACTGTCCAATAGAGATAGGATGCTCGCCGCAGATGTAATTTTAAATACACTGGTAGTTTAATAACAAAAATAAAAAGAAAGGTGAAATTTGGTTCAATAATATGTCCTGTTGAACTCAGTAAATCCAAAATGTTATCATTTCAATATGTAATCAATGTAAAAAATTAGTAATGATGCATTCTATATTTTTTTTTAGTAAGTCTTTGAAATCCAGTGTGTATTTTGCAGTTCCAACACTTCTCAATTTGAATGCTTTCCAAGTACTCAGCAGCTACATGTAGACGGTACAGATCTAGTATGTTGAAACCCTCCACTGGAAATTACTAGGAACTTTTTCTAAAGTTCTCTATGTAATGATATGCAGAACATTTTATCTTAAGCAGTGGGCATGGAAATTTTTTCGTAGGGTGACCACTAGGGAAGAGCCTAGCATGGGATAAAAGCAACCTCAAAGGTCTGGGGGTATCTGGGTGTTGCACAGTTTTCAAGAAGAAAGAAAACTCTGCCTATTAAAAGTGGGTGGTCATTTGCATATTAGAGAGAGGAAGAAAGGAAGACTACAGGAGAGGAGCCAGTGGGACTGAGGGTCCCACGGAGGAGGTCAGGGACATGGTGAGCCCTTCCCTCCATCCTTTACGAAATCTACATCACTCTCACATGATTCTGTATCAGTGAATTTTTATTTTCGATGGCACCAAGAGTGAGGAGAAGCTTGGAATGGAGAACAAAGTGACGGCTGATATTTGGGTAACAGCAGCGTGGTTCATGACTAATACCTACTGTAGGCATGCAGCCTTGTATATCAAAGTGAGGTCTAAAAATTATGACACCTTAGAAAACCATTTACTTTCTTTAAACTTTGTGCTTGTACTTTTTTTCTGCCTCTTGTGTGGTTTATAGTCTGAAACTTACAGGTTTTTAGAGACCATTCATATCCCCACGGCTAGTCAGTGTGAGGTAGCAGTTTGGAGCGAAGGACTCAATTTCAGGCCAATTCATGTCTGAAGACCAGTGCTATCCCTACTTGCCAAGTGATTTGAGTAATAGTTTATTATCATTCATCTTCAACTTCACCCTCGGTACGATGGGGACGAAAGTGGCATCAACCTAATAAAGGACACATGGTCTGCACATGGTTAGAGCTCAACAGATGGCGGTTATTGCCATTATTGGAAAGAGCTGTGCGTAAACAAGTGCTTCTCAATGTGTAGTCGCTGGGTCCACACCATCAGCATCCCTCCAAACTAGTCAGAAATGCAAACTCTTTGGCCCATCCCACTGCCCAGATCTACTGAACCAGAAACTCTGGGGTAAACCCAGAAATCCATGTTTTAGCAAGCTCCCCAGGTGAATCTGATTCAAGCTAAATCTTGAAAACCAATGGCCTGCAACAATTCCAGATAAACAGGAAGCTATTCTATTTGAAGGACTTTCAGAACAGATGCTTTAAGCTCCCTTGGCAACTTACTCAAATGTTTAGCAGCTACTATTGTCAGGAACTTCTTATCTTCCAATATATATGTGAGGTGCTTGGAGATCCTTGGAGGAAAACTGCAATATGAAGACAAAATGCTATTACTATCTTGCTGATTTCTCCCCAAGTTGAAGCCTGTTAGTAATATTTAGGTCTTCCAGCCTCTGCCTTGGTGAACTCCCTTTAGAGCAATACTTAAATCAACTCTTTCCTCTTTTTAATGTTATTTCCTCCTTCCTTCTGTTTACTGCCCGAGTTTATTTTTTGAGTACAGGATCTCTCCTGAAATTGAACTTCTATTTTGCTTTCTCGTATACTCATTCCAGTAGCTACTCACTGCTTTTTCCTTAGTAGCTTTGTCTCTAAAACCTTGTGAATAAATATTACAAATATCTTGTGTCCCATATAAAAATAGTAAGCAACAAGTAATTGTTGATAGAGTCAAATACACTTTTTATATCCAGAAGAGTAAAATAAATTAAATCTCTCCTTCCATTCCTTCACTCAAAATACCAAGACTATGCTCCTTTAGTTGCATGCCATGAAAGGACAACCTATTTGTCCTTGAAATAATGTTTGGCAAGTACAAAAAAGCTACAGGAGGGAAGAGATCCTAAGGAATATTATTCTCAGTGTCTTTCCCTTTAATGGGTTTCTGTATTTTTCCTTCACAGCACAAAACCATTGCCCTCTTCCTGTTGCTTCTCTTTACAGAGAACATTGACCTGCTGCAGAAAAAACAGCCCCTAAAACAGTCTTGCTCATCATAGGAAGTAATGGAGCAAGACAGCCGCAGCATGAAGTAGGAAATCTTGAAATTTTTCCCCTGCCATCTCCTCCGCAATCCTCCATTTTCTCCCTCCTTCTCCCCACAGCTGCCCCCACCCTGAGTTATAATTTTTAAAAAAAATTTTTTTCCCCAGGAGAATCACTTGTATGCTTCCATTAGGATTTCATAAATGTGTCTCTATGCCCCACACAAGCTGATTGCCAGAATTCCTTCTACAGAACGGTGTATAACAGACTGGTGCAATGGCAGTGGTGAGGTGCTACTGGTGAACACCAGTAAAAGCCAGTGATGTGACCACCGTGTCTTACCCCAGCCCCTCTCTCCTCCCCCTGCCTGTCCTCCCCCTCAAATACAGTGGGGGTTTGAAGCAGTTCGGCTGCATTGATTCTCTGTTCTTCAAATCATAAGATTGCTTCTATAAGTTGGTTTTTCTCAGCAACCACCATGGTTTGTTCTGAAGCCTACTATTTTCATTAATATTTACAGATCCAGAGGTTTCAGTTCTAACATCCAATCTGATGATATTATGATCTATTTTGTGCACTATGGCGTATACTATCTCGGGTTACTGCTCACGCCACCATCGTTAAAGGCAGTTTAGTCTCTCTGTCATCAGCCCTAGAATTCATGGGTTTATAACAGCCATAAAAACACACACGTATATTCCATGATGACAAAGCCGCACTCCGGGAGTGAATCTTTGTGGAAAATGAGAGGGACCTTGCTTACTGTTTGAAAAACCAAAAATACTATTGTTTTCAGGTCATTTGACTTTTTTTTTTTTTTGCCCATCAAAATGAAAAATGGTTTAATTTAATTTCTTAAAAGAAATATGAGAAGCTGTGTAGTCATTACTGGCTCCTTTGCTAGATTTTTAAAGTCATTTCATTTTTAAAAAGAATTGTTGCCTATCTGGAATAAAATTATACTTGCATAAAAATTTGTCACATTCTTCGTGTGTGTTCATTTTGTCTGCATTTTAATCCATGCCGAATGCTGCTTGCAAAGGCTTTTATGCAGGTTCTTTTTTCCTGAGCCCTCATAATTGTTTTGGTCATAGGAAGTTAATGTTTGTTTTTTAATCTGTGTTAATTTTTGGATAATTAGCTTCAGGAATTTATTAATATCTTTAAATGCAAATGTAGCCCCCAAAGTTAATAATTAAAAACCCTTTGAGGCTGTGAATTTAATTCTATCAAATGACAAAATAATAGACGATTAAGGATCACAGAGATTCTGGGTTCTCTTGGTCATATTGCCCACCCTAAATCTTTCCTGTGCCTCCTTCATTACTTTCTCATTTATACACTTATCTCCCTTGTCCCTATCCACCAGTCAATACTCATCTACCTAATTACTTATTCTTTTGAGGATTGTATGGATATTGATTCTATGCTTGTATATTTCTACGTGGGTAAGGATATCTGTCAAAAATAAATATTGAGGGACAGAAAGGGTCTTTGGTCACTATTCCCTGCCCACGCATTTTAAAAAGAGTTGAGTGAGTTACAAAAGGTAACTGCTGATTTAACTTTTTAATACATGGAACTCAGCGACCCCTTTACAATTTCATTGTATACATAGATTATACATACATATATATGGATATCATTATAGAATAAAGGGATCATTGCTATGGCTTTTAAAAATAGCTGTATAACTGCAGACAAATCACACAATAAATGTGAGTCTGCTTCCTTATCTGTAAAAGATGTTGATATTATCAACCTTGCCTTCCCTTCATGATTATTGCAAAACTTACGGTTTTGAATAATGTCCTTGCTTTGGACTCACAAATCTATACCTTTAGCTTTGAATTCATTCCTCAGTTCTAAATATATTTATATTTATATGTAATTATGTATTTTAATATATCTATATGCATTAGCTTTATCTAGATAAAATCACATACCAAAAAGTCACCAATTTTAACTGTACTATACAATGAGCTTTGACAAATATGTTCAGTTGTGTAATCACTACCACAGTTAAGTCCACTTCATTTTATTGACAACTAATACTCCTTTATATGAATATAACACAATTAGTTTATTTATTTACCAATTAATGGACATTTGAGTTGCTTCCAGTTTTTTGTTATTATGAATAAAGTTGTTATGAACATTTGCATACATGTCTTTGGACATACTTTCATTTCTCTTAGGTAAGTAAACACCAAAGAGTAGAATTTATCAAATGCTAAGCCTGTTTGATTTTATAAGACACTGTCCAACAGTTTTCCAAAGTAACTACAGATGCCCCTTGACTTACACTGGGGCTACATCCCAATAAACGCATCGTAAGTTGAAAATACTGTTTAGTCAAAAATATGGGGTATTTTACCCTTGTGATCACGTGGCTGACTGGGACCTACAACTCACTGCTGCTGCCCAGAATCACCAGAGAGTATCATACCACATATCACCAACCTGGGAAAAGATCAAAATTCAAACATCGTAGTATGGTTTCTACTGAATGCATATCACTTTCTCACCATCTTAAAGGTGAAAAATCATGAGTCAAACCATCGTAAGTAGGGGACAGTCTGTATACCATTTTGCATTCCTAGAGCATTGTGTGAGTGTTCCAGTTTCTCTAAACCCTACCCGACATTTAGTGCTGCCAGTCTTTTAATTTTTAGTATTCTAGTAGGAGTGTGTAGTAATATCTCCTTGTGATTGAAATTTGCATTTTCCTGAATATTGACTAATTATACTAAACATATTTTCATATGCTTGTTTATCAACATGTATCTTTTTTATCAAAGTACTAATCAAATTTTTTGCCTGTTTTTTTCCTAGTAGGTTTTCTTGTAAGTGTATTTTATATATTTTTGTGTCTTTCAAGGAATTGTTGAATGTATTGGCATAATGTTATTCATAATATTCTCTGATATCCTTTCAGTTCCCTGATTATGCAGTGATTTCTAATATTGCTCATTTCTATCTTTTTATTTTTTCAGTCCAGATGTTTATCAATTTTGTTATCTTTTAAAAGAAAGAGCTTTTGGTCTTATTTGTTTTCTCTATTGTTCTTCTGTTTTCTATTTCATTGATTTCTGTTCTCATCTTTCTTATTGCCTTAATTATAGTACATATATGATTAATTTGTTCTTCTTTTTCTTGTTTTTTGTGGGTGAAGACAGATCATTTATTTGAGATGTTTCTTCTTTTCTGTTTTTTTTTTTTTTTTTTTGAGACAGAGTCTCGCTTTGTTGCCCGGGCTAGAGTGAGTGCCGTGGAGTCAGCCTAGCTCACAGCAACCTCAAACTCCTGGGCTTAAGCGATCCTACTGCCTCAGCCTCCCGAGTAGCTGGGACTACAGGCATGCGCCACCATGCCCGGCTAATTTTTTCTATATATATTTTTAGTTGGC
>CM052443.1:35394618-35443184 GCA_028533085.1 Varecia variegata
TTGTTGCCCGGGCTAGAGTGAGTGCCGTGGAGTCAGCCTAGCTCACAGCAACCTCAAACTCCTGGGCTTAAGCGATCCTACTGCCTCAGCCTCCCGAGTAGCTGGGACTACAGGCATGCGCCACCATGCCCGGCTAATTTTTTCTATATATATTTTTAGTTGGCCAGATAATTTCTTTCTATTTTTAGTAGAGACGGGGTCTCGTTCTTGTTCAGGCTTGTCTCAAACTCCTGACCTCGAGCGATCCACCCGCCTCGGCCTCCCAAGTGCTAGGATTACAGGCGTGAGCCACCGCGCCCCGCCTCTTCTTTTCTAATATGAGTATTTATTGCTATAAGTTCTGCCTGAGGACTATTGTAGCTGAGTTTTAATTTTTGTTCAGAATATGTTCTTGGTCAAAATTATTTCCAATTTCTTTTGTGATTTCTTCTTTGACCAACAGGTTATTTACAAATGTGTTATTTAGTTTCAATGTTGGGAAATTTACAGATATAGTTATTTAATTGACGTCTACCTCAATTTTCTGTGTTCAGAGAACATACTTTATATGTTTTCAACATTTTAAAATTTATTGAGATATTGAGACCATAATACAGCCTATCATATACAATTGAAAAGATTTTGTATTCTGTTATTATTGATAGACTACTACACAGCAACAAAAAGCAACAAACTATTAATGCACACAACAACTTGTATAGATTTCAAGAGAATTATGCTGAGTGAAAAAAGCTAATCCCAAAGGGTTACATACTGTATGATTCCTTTTATATAACATTCTTAAAATAACAAAATTATAGAGATAGAGAAAACATTTTGGTCACCATGGGTTAGGAATGGGCGGTGGTAGTGGTTGTGGTTACAAGGAGGGGTTGTGGTTGGCATGAGCGAATCCTGTGGTGATAAAACAGGTCTAGATTTTAATTGTGGTGGAGGATACATGAAGCTATGCATTTGGTAAAATTGTGTAAAACTACATACACACATACACACAAAAGAGTGCTTATAAAACTGATGAAATCTGAATAAAGTCTGTGAATGGTACCAATGTTAAGTTCCGGATTTTAGCAGTACGCTATAGTTATGCAAGCTATTAACTTTGGGGGAGGCAGGTGTGTGCATAGGACCTCCCTGTACATTTTTTGCAACTTTTTGTACATCTATAATTATTTTAAAATTTAAAGTTTTAAAATTATTCAAAATATGATGGAGAAAAATATTTCAAAGTATCAGCCAATATCTTATTTATTAATCAGAAAGAAGAAAAGGTATCTTTATGATTGAAAAGTCTGATTGACATCAGTGTAACTAAGTGATTAAAAATTTAGCATGGCCAATTATGAAACAAACTGATATCATGAATCCTCTGATATAATGCAATGGAGATACAGAATATTGTCTATGTAATACTTTTGTCAAAAATGTTTAACCTGAGTGTAACAGTGAGGAAGAAATTGGGCAAATCTAGATTACAAGACATTCTGTATGACAGCTTTCCTGAGATCTTCAAAAATGTCATTATCATAAAAGATTTAAGAGATTAGAAGATCAAAGCACATACTGACCCAATGTAATATATAATCTTTGATTAGATCCTGAATCCAAAAAAGAAAATTCCAGCTATAAAGGACATTTTTGGGGTCAGTGAGGAAACTTTGAATATGGGCTATATCTTAGACATTAGGGTGTCAATGTTAAATTTCTCGTGTAAGACAATGGTATTGAAATTAAGTAGGAGAATATCTCTTTCTCAAGAGATACTTGTTGGAATATTTAGGGATAAAGTGCCGTGATGTCTGCAACTTGCTTTAAAATGGTTCAGAGACACTACGTATATGTACGTGTGTGTGTGTGTTGTGTGTGTGTGTGTGTGTGTGTTGTGTGTAGACAGAGAGAGAGAGGTAAAATGTTTTTAAAAATGGAAACAATAATTGATACTGTTCTGACTCATGGAATTGCTCTAAGAATTAGATAATGTTTGAAGATCACTTATTAAAACTCAAATGTTATACAAATGATAGTTATTATTATTGAATGAAAATGTTATTATCAAGTACATATACTTTAAGGAATTGCTACTCAAAGCCTGGTCAACAGACCTGAAGCATCAGCAAAACTTGGGAGCTAGGGAATAAAGGTCTTCATCTTAACAAGATCCCCAGGTGGTTTGGATGCACATTAAAATTTGAGAAGCACCCACTGCAATGTATCAGAGTGGTTAGTCTGTGCTTAGCATAGTACCTTGCACATAGGGGTACCCTGTAAACATTGTAAGGAAACTTGAATAGCTTTAGGTGGGGGGAAAACGTGCAAAATCCGAGAGGTGTGATTGGCAGGTTTTCTGTATTTGGGAAGCAGAAAATCAAACCATTTGGTCAACCTGAAGCCCTGATTCAGGTGCGTGAGGCTGGGAGGGTCAGGGAGCATCTTAACTTCCATAGGACGGGATTCTAACCATCCTGATCAAAGCAGCACTTTTAGGGAAATCAGCCTCTACGTGGAGTGCAAAGTGGTAGTGTATAAACAGGACATGTTTTTCTAGCCCAATAAATGTCTTCTTTCTATGGGGAACTAAACTTCATGGTGAGAGAACAATTAAAAGAAGAAAGGAGGTTTTCCCTTTAGTTGAAACTGAACACCAGGGAAAAAATGCATCTTGAAGATTTTTACTGTGTTTGGGGCACTCGTCCATTCTCCCTGTTGGTAACAGCACCCTAGTTTATTACTGGGGTAGTCACACCTCTCTCATTCTGTGTACTCTTGCTGAGACTTTAACTCAAGGCCCTGTGCTCTCCCCTTGCCAAGGCCGGGCTCGTGACAGATGATCAGCCACCTGCACTCTGTGAAATCTTAAATGAAGTAACACAGGAATTTTTTTTACTTTTCGCTTAGTGCCCACTCTCATTTATGGGGCACTTTCACAACTGTTAAGTTCTTTTTCTAAGACTATTGTTCTTTCCCAGGCTGATTTTTAGACTCCTACTTCCCATTCCTTTCTAGTAAATTCCCTTTGTACTCAAGTAATTTAGAATTGGTTTCTGTTGTTTGCAACCAATGAGCCCCAACTGAAGCAGTGAGGGTCCTGAGAACGTTCAGCCAGTTTTTCATTTTAGACCAGCAACGAAAACTGGACCCCTCATTGGGACTACTCTAACAGTCCACTAACAGTTCTCTGTGGTCATCTCTTATGCCTATTATTTATTCTTCACACAGCAACCAGAGTGAACTTTTAAATACATAAATGAGACTAAGCCCTCTTTGGTTTAAAATCCTCCAATGGCTGCCCCTTCCATTTAGAATAAAATCTAAAAGGCTTGCCTTGGCTCTGGCTCCCTCTCCTCAATATGCACTAGCCACACTTTCTCTCCCCTTCTAGAACATTCCAAACTTGCTCTTCTGATAAGATTTTTGCAGCATCTGACCCCTTTGCCTAGAACACTCTAAGCCATGGCTTCCTCTTCATTATTCAGGGCCTAGTGCAAAGTTGTGTTCTGCAGAGGAGCCTTTGCTGACCTTCCTGTCTAAGGTATTCTTCCTCTCAGTTACAATTTACCCCATCTTAGTTTCTTCATGGAATTTGTTACTTTCTGAAATAGGATATGGCCTACAGATCTGTCCAATCTGCTGCCTGTTTTTATAAATAAAGTTTTATTGGAACACAGCCACACTCATTTGCATGTCTGTGGCTGATTCAGCACTGCAATGGCAGAGTTGGATTGTGACAGGGTCCCACACTGCCTAAAATGTTTACTATTTGGTCCTTTAAAAAAAATTTTTGCTAACCCCTGATCTAACATGTTTTATTTAACTTGCTTGTATGTCTAATGTCTCTTTCTCTCCATGGGGATATAAACTTCCTAAGGCACAGCCTTTTCCTATCTTGTTCACCACTGTATCCCCAACACTTAGAACAATGCCTTGCACGTAACAGATGGATCAATAAATATTGATTGAAAGGGAAGAAGGAATGAAGAAAGGAAAGAAGAGAGGAAGGAGGGACGGAAGGAAGGAAGGAAAGAAAGAGAGAAGAATCAGAAGAGACCAGATTAGAATATCAAGCTAATTGAGCAGGGCCTCAACTCAGAATAAGAGAAGACTGGAAGTGAAAGAGAATGCAGGATTTTTGAAAATCCACCAAAGACATCTGTTCTCAGAAGAGAATGGATTTTAGGCAAGTGTTGCCTAGCAAGGTCTGGAAGATTTGTCCATTCAACTAGATTATGTGTCTATTTATAGAATCACCACGCTGTATGAGTTTGTGCACTCATAATGCCTCATAGCTGATAATAAAGCAGTTATTGCTGTCCATAAGAGCACTTGCCAGAGGGTGCACTACAGTTGTAATAGCTAAAAAGGAGCAGGGGGTATAGGTTTTCCAGGCCGTATCCACTACAAGGAGCCCCAGGCATTGAGATGGTGTTGAGCATTGAGCAGGGATACTCCAAGACCAAACTGTCTCAGGATAGGCAATCTCCTGCCTCTAAGCAGGGACTATTTCCAGATACTAAAGCAGGGGATGGGGACTGCCATGGAAATAAATGCATCTCAGAATCAGAGAAGGTTCTGATTTGTAGAGTAAACATGGATTACTTTAGAGAGTGAAAGGAGGGGTGGGCGGGGGAAGTTGTTGTTGAAAGTGCTATAATTGTGCCAAAATCACAGCTATAAGCTGAGACAGTCTCACAAAAACTGGGACATATGGTCTCTTAAGGAATAAAAAAGAAAACAAAAAAGCAAATGCTTGTGTACCATTTACTATGGACCAGGCATTGTCCCATGCACATTAAATATATTCGACTTTTTAAATATTTACAATAATCTGATGAGGTAGGGATTATTCTTGCTTTCATTTGATAGATGGAGAAATTGAGGCACAGAGATGTGATTTGTCCTAGGTCACACAATCAGTAAGCGTTAGAGTCAGGATCCAAATTTAGGCCATCTGACTGCAGAGTCCATGTTCTTGGCCACCAGCCTACAGTGGAGATGGCTTCACTGGGAGACACACAGGAGCAGCTTCCTTCTGGAAGCTCCCAGCAGCAGAACCACCGTTTACTTCCTCTCTCATCTGCAGCCTGTGTAGGTAGCAGAGGCTCAACAGCTGATTTCAGGCCCACTCCAGCTCCTCTGCCAGTGTCCCTGCTCTGAACCCCTGGCTTTGGAAGACCGTTCCCTGACCCCTTATCCACAAACACATGCTCAGGGTAGAAAATATATGGGAGCAAGATATGGCTGGGTCAAAATATAAGGGCCCTGTGGCCAGGCTGAAAGTGGGTTCCTGGGAGTCAGGACTAGGATAGAGGAGTGGTAGATTAGAAATCAAAGTCCCTTAGGAGAAGTAGGGGTTAAACCCTGGAAAGATTTGTACAAAGGACAAAGTCAGGTTCCGGGTCAGGTTACCGTGTTAGTTTACCAGGGCTTTCCTAATAAGGTACAGCAAACTGGGTGGCCTAAACAACACAATTTATCATCTCACAGTTCTGAAGTCTAGTAGGAGTCCAAGATCAAGGTGCTGGCAGGGTTGGTTCCTTCTAAGGGCAGTGAGGGAGACTCTATTCCATGCCCTTCCTGGCTTCTGGGGAGTTGCTGGGAATCTTTGGCCATGCTTGGCTGGTAGATGCAGCACCCAATCTCTGCGTTCATGTTCACATGGCATTCTCCGTGTGTGTGTGTGTGTGTGTCTGTGTGTGTGTGTGTGTGTGTGTGTGTGTGTATCCAAATTTCTCCTTTGTATAAGGACACCATCATCTTGGATTAGGGCCCACTATAATCACTTTGTCTTTACTTGATCATCCACAAAGACCCTATTTCCAAATAAGGTTGCATTGACAGGTACTGCAACAACTTCTGCAGGGACACAATTCAACCTATAACAATTACTAGGAGTTTGGAATTTGGTAGAAATAGTGTCAAAAAAATAGGCTGGGAATAAAGAAGGAAAGCATAGTTGCAAACATTATGCAGGCATTTGTCACCGACATCTAGGTGGTTGTGCTGGTCTGGCTTAAAGGACAGAGGCGGGGCAGAGAGCATTGGGCCAGGCAGCCCCACAGGTCAAGAGGCTTTAAGTATGCCCTGAACACCAAACACCTCTTCTCACCTCGTATTTCCATAACTCGTACCTCGGTGCCATGCAAAAATAATTCACAACTCAGCACAGCCTTCTTTTTAAAGATTACAAATGACTCTGTATGTCTAGAGTTTAATTTCGTACCAGTTTTTATTCATGAATCACATTTCTGCAAAGACATTAATCCTCACTCATTACTAAGTGCACTGTCAGCTTGATAATTCACCAATGTATTTTTGTGTGTTATGTTAGAACAAATAAGCTTCTTAATAGGCTTAAATGGCATTCGTCCTTTAAAAAACTTCTTACCTATATACAAGGAAAAGATTGAGGGATGTTTATATGCACATTTGATCATCTCTTTGTTCTCCCTCGTTCTCGTGAAGCCTGATTCTACATGTGGGTTGGAGCCAAACATGTTGGTGACATGAGGAAGTCCAAACCCGAAGGGGCTTCCTTCAATAAGGCCACACGAATCTTCTAGTTTCAAATGGCCACATTTTCATACTTGCCTTCCATATTTGTTGGTACCTTTGGAATTTGATGACTGAAATAAATCACTGATTCCTTTCTTCCATACGATAAATATAGTAGTGGCCAATTCTACCCACTTGCCAGATTTGTAGCTGGACAGTAAGGTGTGTCCTTAGGTATAGGCAAAAATGGAAACAAAAAGCCTAGTTTTCCATTTCTATGACCCCCAGCCTACTGATAATTTTTATTGTGTTTTCCTCTTTTACTTTTATTTTTAGAAATTCCTCGAAGCTTACCTTTGGTCTGAGGAGAAATGTATTTTTCTCTAAGAGGTTATTCTATGAAGAAAAGAATCAGAGGTGTACACAAATATTTCTATAGTGTTACAGGGATGCTTGTTTCAGGATCTCGTCTAATAATAAAAAAAACGGAAATAGCCTAAATGTCCAACATTAGGGAAATTAAGAAATATGATGAGTGCTATATAATAATTCAATATTTGTTCAAGTAAAATTAAATGAACAAAAGGTTAAAAGAGTATATACATCACAATCTCACTTTTGTACAAAGTGATATATCTGACTAGATGCATTTATAGCAAAATATTTATGGTCCTATGTACTTGGAGCCCATGTTATTTTTATTTTCTTTTTTGAGCTTTTTGAGATTCTACATATTATATTACCATTATAATATAAAAATAGTGATAAAGTAAGAGAAGAAAATAACATGATAGGAGTCTCCATATGAACACTGGCTTTGCCTCCCTCTGAAATGAACTCTCCAACTCATTCTTCAAGCCCACGATGTCCCCTCCCATCCGAATTCTTCTAGCAGACTGCCACAGGCTCTGACTCAAAGATGGTTTTGTTGCAAATCAGCTAGTTTAAGTAACAGTGATTTATCATAAGGACAGATAAAAAGCAGGACATCCAGGATCTCATCAGCAGGAGGCCTTGGACTTTATTTATTACTCTTTCAATAGCTTGACTCAGCATCCAACTTCTTTAGTGCCTGTGTTATTCATTTAAGTTCTTGAAAAAGTCACCGTGATTGCCATGCCATGGATTGGCTGCACCTGTGTTGGTACCCAACATGGCCCATCAGCTGTGGCTGGCTGGCTGAGCTGGGATTAAAGAAACAGGCATTTTAGGGTCTGGCACATTAGGAAAGCCTCCTCTCTCAGGCTAGAGGATATTTATATACCTTTAATCCCAATAAGATGGAAATTTCAGCAGTGAGAAACAAGTCAAGATATTGCATATCCCTATGTTCTCTATCAATTGCAACCTCCAAGCAATATCTAGGCACTACCCTACTGCTTTTAACCCTCTGCCTGAATGTGGGAATGTTCATTTGTCCTTGGACTTGGGCACTCTTGCTTGCTCAATGGTTGGGAGCAGACCACCAAATGGCTCTCTTGGCATTAGAGGTGAGTTTCTGCATTTATGGTGGGCTACTCCCATTTCAACAACAAAAAAAGGGAGAATAGTGTTACTCTTTACATTATCTTCTTAAGGGCAAGATTCTGGTGTAAAATTTAATTACAATCTCCCCCCATGGTGAAATCCTACTACAATATTCTTTGTCTTTATTTGGAATGTAAAGAGATAAGTTTCAATCACATTAGAGAATCAGGGAAAAATTTTAAGAAATAGGCTGCAAGAAGGGATTTTCATATGTCAGTCTTTCTCCTTTAGCACAGAAAAGTAAGGTGGAAGGCAGCCACCTTGAGCTCTTGCATTTAGAACAATGGTCAACTAGCTATTCCCATAAGAAGAAAGATTTGTTCCATATGAGCCCCTTTGGGGATTTTCCTGAGGGTTTCTTCATAACGGGGGTCCCTGTCTGGACTAAGAGCATGAATGGTGCAGGTTAAACGAGGAGAGTCTTCCTTACTTCCTTCCTGGCTACCCAGCCCACTGTCATCTCCCCCAACTCTTGTAGTGTTTGACAGTTGTAAGACACAATATAACATTTAATTATGTTTTGTCTTGTATTGTTCTTAAAAGTGTCTGGAAGACATTTAAGTTCTGCTAGACTTCTAGTACCTTGTGGCAGAAACCATGTTGTGTCATTTAAAGAAGAAAATATGCTTCACAGTTTCTTGCAGAGTTCTGGACACATAGCTGGTCTTCAATTAAATAAGATATTAGGGAAATTCAGCTCCATATCAGCAGTTAAAGCAGTTATTAAGCAGCATGAAATACACATAAAAACGTCTCTTTCAACCTTTTGAAAACTCTATCACTTTGTGTGCCAAAACCAAATTTTTTTTTTTCGTAACATAGACAACCCAAGGCAACCTGGCCTTTTGCGATACAGTAATATATCAACTTGTGAAGAGCTGAGTCCATCAATAGTTCTTCATTTAGGCAAACAAAATAAATAAACAAAAACAACAACAAAATAAATCCAACTTCTAGCAAACCATCTCTTAAATCACTGCAGTTTACAAGAACTGCAAAGAAACAAACAAAAACAAACTTGACACTAAATGACAACGCTTTCTTGATTAACATGGAATTGTCTACTGACCACTAGCATGATACAGCCTGCATAACAAAGGTCTTTAATTTAATTATCAGGGATAGAGAATCAATTTAGAATTCCCAGCAAGAACACTTAATTTGTCTGAATTATACTGAAATGGCAAAGGACTTCCCAAGGTAGGACCATTCTCCAATCCATGATCTAGTTGCACAGACAATATCTGATCTTGAATAAGTCACTCACAATATTTGGACCTTACTCTCCCAGTATATAACTAGTGATAGTAATATGTAATCTGGGCAATATAGGCAATAATAGCCATTCAAAGATTAATAACAGGATTGTTGTAAGGATTAAGTAATATAATGCAAATCCATTTGTAAAGTGTGAAATGTGATATATGGTTGACAATGTTAGTAACATACCATTTTGTTCATCATTTTCTCAGAGGCAGAAATGGTACAACCATCTCACAGTTCTCTTGATCATAGGGAATAGCCATTCAGAAATTTCCTAAGAAGAAAATTTAATGGAATGGAATATTAGGCAAATGAGCCGCTAGTATATATCCTTTTTTTCTCAAAACAGTTGTCTCAGGTATGGACAATAGTCTCTCTTTGCCATAGTTTCACTTTCTGCAGTTTTCAGTTACCCCTGTAGTCTGAAAATATTACAGTATTTTGAGAGAATGAAAGAGAGAGAGAGATCACATTCACATAACTTTTATTATAGAATATTATTATAATTGTTCTATTTTATTATTAGCTAATGTTAATCTCTTACTGTGCCTAGTTTATAAATTAAACTTTATCACAGGTATGGACGTATAGGAAAAAACATAGCACATGTTTGGTACTATCTGTGGTTTCAGGCATCCCCTGGGGTCTTGGAACATATCCCCCACGGATAAGGGGAAACTACTGTACCGTTGTTTATCACCATTTTACAGATCAGGAAACTGAGGTCACACTGCTGGCAAATGATAGAGTTAAGACTTAAGCCTTTCCCTAGTGCCAGAGCCCCAAACGGTGCTCTTAAGCACAAACAAGCTTGATGACAAATTCTCAGACTGTGACTGAATGAGTGAGAGATGCCAGTCCTTAAACAAACACTTGGGAAAGGTTGCCAGTGCAAATTGGGATTAGAAAGGAATAGTTCTTTTCCCCTTCTGGATGTTTACACTGGTGGTTCGTCCATTCATGGGCAGCAAAACACAGGAAATCTGGGCTGTGAGTTGTTAGGATCTAAGGGAGTCTGTGATTGACTCATGTGTTGTTCCTATACTATGCTTGCCAATTATATTTTTAAACAGCAGCTACTGTTATATACTTTTTTCTCTCTCAGGAGTTCACAAACAAGTTTTTAATTTTAAGGTCAAATTGGAGGTCACGCTCAAGGTATGGGAAATTCCATTCCCATGGCTGTGTCTGGACACAATTTCTTTCTCCCGCAGGGCATTCGGGAATGTAGAATCACAGGCTGACAGGCAACGGAGACACAGAACAAGACTGCAGAAATGTGCTTGGTAGGGAACCTTTTTCTTCCATTTCAATATTAAAATGGGGAGACAGAAAATCCAGAAAATAAAAACTTCAAATAAAGTGCTATGTTTACAAAGGTTTGGGGTAGAAAGAAGTGTCTCAGTTTCAGTCACAAAATAAGCTCTTTGCTTTCTCAGATGTTATTAGATATATTATAACCTTTCATTAGCAAATAGTCATGGGACAATTTGAATAACACTCATCCTAGAAAAAGGCACTAAGACACCTGGCTTCTCTAAATTAATTAGCTCAGCTAATATTGATGAAGATGAAATTAATCCAGATTATTGATATCTTGATAATAATGATGGTAGCAAGAAAGTAACCTGGGTCTCTCATAAAAAGATGTGGAGGTATCCTAAGCCTTTCTAACTTCCTGGAAAAAGCAGGGACTAATCAATGCCACCCAATGTGCATTGTGACTTTTATAAAGTAACACTCCTGACTTATGCCTCAAGGATTGCCCATTAGCTCAGCAGCTAGGTACCTAGGAAGGGCAAATGCTCTAATCATGGGCCTGTACTCTGAATACAGACTCCTTTTAATACCCATGATACCTCGTTTAAACCACTCTCTCCCTCTCTGCTTCCTTTCTGAATGGAGGTTAACTATATAAACATGCTTGTTGTTTGTTGAGGCATTCAGCCCCAGTAAATCACTCTCTTGATTTTTGCTTTGGGTCCACAGATCTGGTGTGATGTCTCACATGGACATGACTAAGTGATTTTAAAAACCACGGCTGTTGAAATCTGACCCAGGTAAAAAAATAAATAAATGAAAAAATAAATAAAAGAGCTCAGCTTTTTCATTGTGAAACGCCAGCTCCAATCTATGGAGCCCATGGTAAATTACCCACCTGTTTTCACTTACATGACATTAAAAAACACTTATACATCATTACATTTTTGTATCATATTAGTGAAAATGAATGCTAACACAATATGAGATAAACAGTGCTAATGAGGTAAAAGGTGGTTCTTATGTTGCCCTGACAGGATGACTGTAACCCTGATCAACTTTTGGTCTTTTTAAGGAACTCTTTGAAGTCTGTCTTGACAAAGTAGAATGAGACCTTTGTTGCTGGCACCTGCTGTTTCTCCAGGTACTTGGATTACTTCTCAGCAAAGTTAAGCCAGATCACTGCAAGATGCTGAAACTTCATGAACTCAGTGGGAATCAGGTTGATATTTTTCTTGTGGGCATTGTGGAAGTACAGTTGCTGTGAACACGCATATGCCTTTTTTTGTTAATTTTAAAAGTATAATTAGAATGTGGCCAGAATATTTATTTCTAATGGTTGTAGCTTCCATTTAGGCATACAGAATACCCCTCAAAGCACTCTCAGATTGGGAGCATCTTCAGAAAACTAATGGCAGGCCATGTTGTACTTTCAACAAAAATTGTCAGCTGCACAAACAAAATCTTTACTTTCCTAAGAGAAAATTAATACAATTACCAGGGGGGTGAAAAACCTCATTACATTTAATCTGCTTCATATTTATCAAAATGTATTGGTTACACCACCAGCTCCACCATCCCCCTCACCAACCAAACCCCATGGAAAAATATGACAGAAGACCATCAGAGTTCAGTGTCAGTAAGCTTTGTTTAAACAAGTGCTTTGGCGTGTTTATCTGCTGTTGGGGGAAGTTGCAGGAAGCATGGGTGACTGATCACGAAACATGGTGCCCTGTCTTAGAACTTAGACTCCACCAGATGCTGGGAACAAGGTCTACCATTCCACAGTTGGTGGAAAGAGCAGGACGGTTCTGGTAGATAGGCAAGTTCTGTCTCCTTGGAGTATTGATATATTTGTGTGTGTGTGTGTGTGTGTGTGTGTGTGTGTTATTGGATCTTATTTTCTTCATTGATGGAGCCCCACAATTCATCACCATAGTATCCAGGATTAGAGTAATTCCTGTAATTTTGGACTTTTTTCATGTTGTTTCTCATTAAAAAGGCCACAGGCATCTCCAGAAGTTATCTATTTGAGAATTAGAAGAAAATCACTGCAAGGTGTAAGCCTCCATAATATCTCAAACCAGCTTTTACAACACCCTAAATTCCATTATCACCTCCTCTACAAAGTGCTGGCAGATCCTTCTTTGAGTTGCATCAGGATTGGTTGCTTATGCTTTTACTATAGCATTTGCTTAATTCTGTGTCAAATTGTAGATTTCTACATATCCTTCTCACCCACTAGACTGCAAACACCTTGTTGGCACTGTTTATCATGGCGCCCCACAAGAGGTGGATCAGTGCTAGGAACTCAATAAATGTTGGTTGTTGTTGATGGCTGATTCCCTGGAAAAACACCAAAATAATCTGCGATAAAGCAAAGCTGAATCTTAGTAGCATCTTTGGGCAGGGAGGACAGAAGTGAGATACTTATAAGGCTTTGGGGGTCAAAGTGGGGTATTTGGGTGTGTGTGGGGGAGGGGGGCAGATTGGCTGGGGAAAGTGACCCAGCTGAGGTTGGGTAGGGTTGGGGACATAATTCTTTAGGATTGGTGGACATAGAAGGCAAATGTTCCTAGGACAGTATTAAGTAAATATTTATTTGATGAACCCGAGATTGAGGTACTTACTTTAATAAGGGCTAATTAAGTAGGCCAGTAGTCTATTGTTTGGATTCTGCGGAAGTATTGGAAAGAAACAGTAAAATTATTTGCAACTTTGTCTTCCTGGGCTGGAATTTCCTGGAATAGTAAAGTCAGACATGGGAGTGGTAAAGTCAGGTTAATGCAGACAGGGAACTGTTTTGTTGAAGATGGTTTAAGTTCTTACTATATATTTAGAAGATTGCACTTAAAATTAAATTTTTCCCTTTTTTTCTAACTATTAAAATTTCAGTTTCACCAAACTATGGAGGCTTACCTCCTTTAAAGAAAAAAAAAGATAAGCAAATATCATAATGACAGTCAAAAGAACACACTTCCTTTCTCTAAACTAAGATTTTTCACAAGAAGAAGAGAGGAGGAAACATAAATGTGAGAGAGGGAATAGGAACAAGATGAAAAGAAAAACAAAATGGGTCAGATTTGTGGTCATTGTGCTGAAAATGTCCTTGATTATAGCAATTTAAATAATATCATAAGACATGTCTCCATAAAGCAGTAGTACTAATTTAACCACCAACCTAAAAATTAATAGCAGAAAATATTAAAATACCTACATAAAAGTAAGAAGTTCAGAGAGATAGCAAAGCAAGCGAACAAGTAAACACCCAACTCTACATCTGTGCTACTTTGGGAATCTTCTAGCTTAGAAGTAACTAAGGACTGGCTTATAATAAGGGCTCAGTTAATGATTAATAAATAATTTGTTTTTGAAGCACAGATTTGTGTCAATATGAATCACTTTTGATGCTTAGGAATGCCACATAGTAAGTCTATAGGGAGTACATGCAATTACACGAGGCGTCGGGGTGAAGAAGAAAGGCAAAGACATGGTTCCTTTTCTTCCCTGGATCTGGCAGTCAATGTAACAATAAGAATTTCTGCCATTATTGGATTGGTTGGATCAGGAGAGGTCTGACCAGGAAGCTGATTAAAACTGGAGTTTCAGAAAGGCCCACAGAATCTGGATAGTAAGAGGTCACATTCAGAAGTAGGGGCCAGGCACTTGGTTCTAAAGAGTAGAATTGGATGGATCTAGGAGATAGTACAGGCAGGGGAAACCAGTAGATTGTGAGATTAGATCAGGCACACAGACCAGACCTGGGCTATGGGGAAGAGGCAGAGAAGGTCATCAGACAGTGGAGGGCATGATCCCAATGCTAAGGGTCTTGGTAACCAAGAATAGAAGGAACAGGAGAGATAAGAGGTTGGAAATGTGGGCAAGTGGAGACTAGTAGCTGACGTTTGGAGCTCAGGCAGCATCTGTATGGAAGCCTGATCCTGTCGTCACAGCTGTCTGAATCTGAGCCTGCAAGCAGATCTTCACATGTTCCTTTCTGAGGGGCCAGATCCTGGAGAGAAAAGTCTTCAGGAACTTTCTGTATCAGACAAGGGCTCCAGGAGGTCCTGTTGGATTTCTTTGGCCCTGACCCTCCATGTCACTGGTTGGATTCTCCAAGAAGCATATGCTGAGTTACAGTTAGAAGTGCAAATAGTTTATCAAGGAATGATAGCCATGAAAGGAAAAGAGGAGGGATGAGGGTGGGGCAGGAGGATCCATGTCCAGGTCTCTGCCAGCCCAAAGTGGAGCTCCGGAGCAAAGACTGACCATTAGAAGAGTTCTGCATCTGGCAGAAATGACCAGGCTCTTGTAGCAAGGCTTTGCTCAGGCATTGGCTGGAGGCCTCTTCAAGCAGAATGTGAGCCCTTCTTGAAAGCTGAAGCAGATCTTGAAGGTGCTGACATCTGGTAGCTGCCAGCTAACCACACTCCTTAAAGCTGGGTAGTGAGTCCTTTCTTGAAGGGGTGTCTGAGCAGACGTCTCTGTGTCAGCCACAGTCCACCCCTTGCACCACGGGGATGCTTCTCCACACACTTTCAGGGAGTAGAACCTCCAGGGGTCTGCTGGGCCTCTGTTCCTGATGGGAACCTTATGGGAGGGAGGTTTATGGGATGCACCTGTTGCTGTAGTCAGCCTCGAGGCCACATCTACACTCATGGTGCCCCTACCCCTGGGTCAGTCCAATTCCTCTCACCCTCAGCTGCTATCTCAGCTGATTCCATGTAGCTCACATGGTGATGTGACTAAACCCTCATTCCTGAGGGGTCTGAGCCTCCTGTAACCATTACATTTTTAGGCCAGGCTGGCTACACTTGTTCATTTTTATTTGCGATTGGGCAAGGAAGTACCAAGAAGCACCCAAGTGGGTCACTGGAGTTTCACACATAATCCATCTGCTCCCATTGTGTAATAGTAGCCCTACTTTTCCTGCTGGTAGGGTTATCCATGACAGAATGGTGACTCCTCATCTTGCCTGCAGGCCCCTGGGCACAAGGAAGCCAAAGTGCCCAGGCAACATTCATGGGACCTCTGTTGTGTTCCCTGGCAGGAGTAGATTTCTTTCAGAGATGAAGGTCTCCAACTTTATGGAGCCCACAGTTGCAGAAACAGGAAGCACAAGTCCTTCCTGTGGGTCACTGAAAGTGTTGGTAGGTGGCTCCACTCCTGCTTTAATTCCTTGATTTCAGACTCATGTACTCTTCTTAGTGGGGACACTGTGCCACTTAAAGTTTGGAGAAAATTTTAAAGAGAAAAATAAATCTTTATTAGCCGGATGTGGTGGCTCACATCTGTAGTCCCAGCTACTCAGGAGGCTGAGGCAGGAGGATCGCTTGAGCCCAGTCAGGAGTTTGAGGCTGCTGTGAGCTAGGCTGACACCACGGCACTCACTCTAGCCGGAGCAACAAAGCGAGACTCTGTCTCAAAAAAAAAAAAAAAAAAAGAGAAAGAGAAAGAAGTTTTTTATAAGATATTGGATCATATGATTATGAAGTCGGGGAAGTCCCACAATCTGTAAATTGGAGAACCAGGAAAGATGGTGGTGTGGTTTTAAGGCCGGAGAGCTGGACAGCCCGTGATATATTTTCCGGTTCAAGTCTAAAGACCTGAGAACCTGAAGTGCTTAGGGTAGGAGACTGAGGCGCCCCCTTGAGCAGTCAGGCAGAGGCTGAACTCAGCTTCTTCCATGTTTTTATCCTATTCAGGCCCTCAGTGGATTGGATGAGGCCCACTCACAGTGGGGAGGCCATCTGCTTTACTCAGTCCACCAATTCAAATGCTAATTTCTTCTGGAATTACCCTCACGGACACAACCAGAAATAATGTTTAACCAGCTATCTGGGCATCCTATGGCCCAGTCATGTTGACAGATAAAATAAACCACACACGTCAAAGAAAACAAGAATGGATGAGCTGAAGTCTGAGGGTGTGTGATGGTTAATGTCTGTGTGTGTGTGTGTGTGTGTGTGCAAGAAAACATATGTATGGCATGTTGCCAGGCAACCATCTATTTTGCCTCTAGGGAAACTTTGCTCTATTGACCATCTCTGTAACTGTCTTTGGGTCAGTGCCTCAGCTGGGATACCATGCTCACCTTGGTGTCTATGCACCACCTCTCATGAAAGGTGGGTTCTCATTATCAACCAAAAAGTGAGCATCCAAAACCCCACCTTAACACCTCCTGTTAAGACCAATTCCAGTTACCCAGCTCTTCCAGGTTGGGTGTGCCAGGAGACAGATGCTGAGGCAGAGTTAGCAATGCAGATGTTTACTGGGAGTAACACCTGCGGAAGGAAGATGGGAAGAAGCAGTCTGGGACAAGGGGATGAATCAGTCCAAGAAGCAGACTCGACAGCCTTTGCAAGCTCACCAGGGAGCACCAGAGCAAAGATTGCTGGCTAGAGGAGTCCCACGTTGAGCAGAAATAGTCAGGTCCTTGGACCACTGCTTTGCTCAGCCATTGGCTGGGGGGAATGGTATCTTGACAAAAGTTTAACCATGGCTCTCAGGGGGAATGCTCTGATTTGTAGCATTTGTCAATTTCTGTAGTGTAAATACTTGCACTATGGCTGATTTCAAGCTACTGACAGGACATCACTAAATCCAGAGTTGAGAAGAGACAAGCACAACATTAGCTCTCTCACCAGCTGGTATGAGCCAGCATGCCACTGGCTGGAGGCCACCCTGAGAAGACTGTAGCACAATGCAAACCCAGGGCTAGTGCTGAAACAGCCTACCCTGGACACTGTCAGCCAATCACACTCCATGAAGCTGGGCAGTGAGCTCTTCCTCGCGGGGGTATCTGAGCAGCTCCTCCCTTTGTCAGCTACACCAGGGACAACCCAGCTACATCACACATGCTCTGATCAATAGGAAAAATTGAAGCACCCATCAAGACGGGAGAAACGTGTTTCCTTTGTGGATAACTATGATGAAGGAAGAAATGAAGGAGGAAAATAAGATGTAGTTTAGAATGAATGAGGAAGAGTTTTGCTTTTCTCTTGTGTTATGAATTAATTTGTCATAACAAAGAGAAGTGAGGAATCCTCATTTCAATCACCCATACTCTGTCCTCCCCCATCTTCTATGTGAAGTAGTTGCTTAGGATCTTATACCCTTGGCAAAAGGTTGTTTTCATTCATTCATCTAATTTGAGGAATAGAAGAAGGCGAGAGGGCCGTCTGGACAGGAACTAATACCTCTTACTAGGAACTTTATACCATTCTTTTTTATTTCTCATATCAATAGTATAGACGTACATACTATATATATACATTCTATAAGTAAAGAAAATGGGGTTCAGGAACATTAAGTAACTTATCCCTCTATGATCACATAACACCCTGCTTATTTCTAGTTTAGCATTTGGCATATTATATTAAAATTATTTATATGCCTTTCCATCCCACTAGCTGGTAGCAACTGTCTCCCCAGTGCCTAATATGTCTGGCACATAGTAAAAAAAAAAGTGACTAAGCTAAAATTTGGATGCAGAATTTTATGCTGCAAAGCCACTGCTCTTCTCTCTGCCACAGTGTTCTCTTTTAGGGGTATATGCATGAGTACGTATGCAAGTAACAATACAGGTATAGACTTAGGTAAAAATATAGATGTAGATGTATAGATGGAGAACAGAAATGACAGGCTCCAGATTTTGTGACAGAAAAAGGGGCAAGGGACATTAGTATTTGTTGATTTGGGCTTTGTTACTTTCACATTCCCAAACAAGGGCTTTGCCGGCCAATGTCATGGATATCTGGGTGTGTATGTGGATAGTAGCAGCCTCCCTTGGCTCAGCTCTTGGTGTAAGGGGCTGAGGTCTGGGAAGGGACTGGCCCGTAGGAGGGTAAGCTGTCTGCTCATTTCTGAAGTTTGCCTCCTGGTTGTCACTCTGACACCTTCGAGCTGCCCATAAGCTCCCAGGGAGGCTAAGCAAAGGTAGCTTAATTACAGGGGCTGTTATTTACCAGGACCTCAGCTGAATCCATCAAACTAACTTCACTTTAACCTGAGCCAGATTTGATTATGAAGCCTGTTTATCGAGTGTTTCCCCTTTTGGCTGTGCGCATTTTGATTTAGGTATAAATACTTACCTATTTGAAAAGTAGCTACGTTCTGACACATTTTATATTTTTTAAAGTAATATTGCACATAACATAATTTTGGGGGGAAATACACATTCAACACAAACAAACAAACAACAAGAAAAGGACCTTTGAATTTAGAATAATGGATACCTGCAAGGCAGCAACTTGCTTGAGAGATTTTGCTCAAGTAACTTATAACTATCAGTAGAAACCCCCAGGGATTTACGGCTGTTTTTGCAGAAGCTGTTTGCAGTGAAATAAACAGACAAGTGCTCTATATATCATTTTAAGTAAGACAAATAAAGCTCTGTTTCCACCTTACAACGATGTCATTGTCAGTTATATAAAAATAATTCTGTGTGACTTTTTATGAATTCTTCCCCTGTGCAGAAATACAATGGCCTAATTTTCCACTCCCTGTATTATAAATAAATGGCCTTCTTCAGCAATCTCAGGTCCACCAAACTATCTCATCCTGAGCAAAGAGCATCTTTCCTACCACTAAGTGCTCACCTGTGGAAAGTGAAAGCCATTGTCCACCTTTGGACATCGGGGCACTCCAAGCTTATTACCTGTCCATCTCCCCTCCTGAGCCAGTGGCAGCTCTGTAAAATGAGCCGTGACCCTAAGGCCATGACAAGTGCAGCCAGAACCTGAGTGATCCATGGATGTGCCCCTTGTTTAAGATACAACAGTAATAGAATCATCAATTAATTAGTGTAGATGACTTAAGCATAAAGAATATGTCTTGTCTGGTGACGTGATTATTTGGGATTTGGTTCACATGAGGAGAAGCAATAAATGGCACGCCAATTTCAAGTTATTTTGAAATCTAGAGCAAAAGCATTGATTCATAATTTGAATTTTTTAAAACAGAGAAGTAATGTGTGTATTCATTGCTTTCATTTTCTTTTAAAGTTATTTTAAATTTTAACAGCTTTTTTGAGGCATAATTGACATACCAAAAACTGCACATATTAAAGTGTACAATTTTGGAAGTTTTGATATATGCATATCCCTGTGAAACTGTCACTGCAGTGAAGATAATGAACATATTCATCACCCCCAAAAGTTCTTTGTGTTCCTTTGTAATCCCTTCTTTCCACCCCTTCCTGACCACCACATCCCTCTGCCCAAGTCCCTGGGAAACTCATTTATCTGCTTTTTCTTACTCTCAATTAAGAATTTTACATAAATTTAATCATATAGTATCAACTAGGGATAAACCGACATCTTAAAATATCAGGCCTTCCAATACAGAGCATAATACATCTCTCCATTTATTCAGGTCTTCTTTAAACTTTTCCCGCACTGTTTTGTAGTTTTTGACACACAGGCCTTTACATTTTTTTTTCAGACCAGTCCCTAAATATTTTATAATTTTTGATGCTATAGTAAACTGTAATTTTGAAATGTTGGTTTCCAATGATTTCTTTCTGGTATATAGAAACACAATTGATTTTTGTGTCTTCATGTTTTAGCTTTTAACCTTGCTAAGCTCACTTATTAGTTCTAGTAGCTTTTTTGAACATCCTATTAGATTTTCTACAGAACCAATCATGTCTTCTGAGAGGAAAGACAGTTCCATTCTTCCTTTCTAATCTGGATACCTTTTATTTCTTTCTACTGCTTGCTTGAACTATCTAGAACCTCCAGCAGAATGTTAAATTGAAGAGGTTAGAGAAGACATGATCTTGTTTGTGAATTTAGAGGGAGACATTCAGTCTTTTACTGTTAATAATGATGTAGATGCCCTTAATCAAGTTGAGAAATTCACTTTTATTCTTGGTTTGCTGAGATTTTTTTTTTATCAGGAATGAAAAAACATGTTTTTTTTCTTCTTTACTTTGTTAACAGGTTGCCTTACATTGATTGAATTTCAAGTGTTAAACCAACCCTGCATTCCTTGGATAAACCCACCTGGTCTTATGTATTATCTTTTTTACACATTGTTTACTATTCTTCACTACTGAGATGAGACTTTTCCGAGTACTTTATCCTGTCTGTGAATCTTGAGGTTTTCCAGCCTGGTTAGTAGGATCAGGCAGTGTTTCCAGCCCTATGTGAGCTCTGGGCACTGTGACCTCCAATCTATTCAAGTTCCTTTTTGCCCTGCTACCAGCAGTTTCCTTATGTGTATGTACTGTTTAGTACTCAGCTTAATTCTCAAGGGGGACACTCTACAGATCTCCAGATCTCTCTCTGTTTAGCTTTCTCCTCTTTGTTACTCTGTCCTGTGGCCTCCAAATGTCTTGGTCTTCCTGGACTCTCAGCTGCACCTTCTCAACTGGAAAATCCGCAGAGCCCTATCCCAGTTCTCTCTCGCTCTCTGGTGGCCTGGAAACTCACTCAAGGCGATTAGCTGGGGGTATCTCAGGGCTCGTTTGTTTGCCATCTCTCAAGGATACTGTCCCTCTTGACTGATACAGTTAGTGTTTTACAAACTAACTTTTCATATATTTTGTCCCTGTTCTGGTTGTTTCAGGGTAGGGTAAATCTTGGCTATTCATCTTGGTCAGAAATGTAAATCCAATGTGTCTTTTTCCTTTTGCTATTTTTTTTCCTGCCTATACCTGCTGTATAAATAGAAAAACTTTAGCACTGTAGCAGTCCCGTGGTCCTGCCCAGTATTCTGCCTATGGGAAGGGAAGGAAGCTGAGAGGTTAATTAGAAGGAAGATTTGCTTTAAGTGGTGTCATTGCAGCATCCTGGAGAATCACAGGGGCTTTCCCCTCAGTAGTCACCCATCATTCACCCGTTTAGTGGTGTTTCCGAGATGTGACGCGTTCACCTGCCATCTAAGCAGCTCCTGCAAAGCAAGTGAACCTGCGTGAAGTGATGGTCATGAAAACCAATCACAGAGAAAATGGCCCATCTAAACAGACCTGGAAAAGAGACCTACAGAGCTCAGGTATGGCCTGGTGTTGGATGTTTGAAATGGTTGGTAACCAACCTAGCAAAAATCTCATGACTGCATCTGGCTCCTGCTACATTTATCATTGTCAACTTTGTACAAAAGAAGGAAGGAACGAAGAAAGGAAGGGAGGGAGGGAGGAAGGGAGGGAGGGAGGGAAAAGAAAAAGGGAAGGAGGGGAGATGAGTCTGCTGTTATACACAAAGAGGCAAAGAGAAATAAGGGAGCATTTAGCGAACTCCTAGAGAACCTTGCTTGGGGCCTATGGCCACCCAGTAGATTAGAAATTATTTTTACCCCTTTTTGTCTTTTTCCTGCATATAGATAGCAAACAGTCTGTGACAATAGCATACTATGTATAAAACTATTATTAACACCAACTTGATACAGAACCTACAATACTTTACAAGACTCTGAACTTTAAATCCATTGACTCAATATGGCTTACTCACCCTGTCTGTTCTGAAAATTCTAAGAACTTAAAATCAGGAGGAAAAGGCAGAAGTTAAATAGGTTTTCTATAAAATTATTATTTCTTACCACAGTGGATTGTTCTCTTTGTAAACTATCTCAGGGGTGAGAAATATAAAAATAAAACTTTATTCCAGAGTAATTTGTTTCTACCACCCAACATGCTTCTCAATCACTTCCTTTGACCATGGCTGTGATACTAAATTATGATCAATAAATCCATGTAGTAATTTTGCTTCAAGTAATCACAAAACATAAACCCAGCTGTCCACTGATGTCTGGTGTGACATCTTATTACATCTTTTTAACATCCAACTCTGTGACATGATGTAGTGCAGGGGTTCTCAAACTCAGCACTATCGACATTTTGGACAGGATAATCCCTAGGTGTGATGAGGTGATGTGCATTGTTGGGTGACTGGCAGTACCCTCCCTCAGCCTCTACCTACTGGATGCCAGTGACACTCCAGCAGTCACTATGATCAAAAATGTCTCCAGATATTGACAAATGTAGCTTGGGAGGCAAAATCACCACCAGTTGAGAACCACTGGTGTAATAGAACAAATAGCCCTGGGATATTGGAGCATGACTAACAATTCTACCACCTACTAATTGTGGAAACTTGAGGACATTACCCACCCTCTTTAACCCCTAGTTTCTCTGAGGATTAAATTAAATAAGGTATAAAAAATGCATAGCAAGCTCTCTGTGTGGCTCAGAGTAGACGCTCAACAATTTTAATTCCCTTTCTCCCATTCTGCATACATTCATCCAGACAATAATGATGGATTTAGGTTTTAAACACCTGGAAGACAGGATGCATCTAGTGCAGCACCTAGGTGCTTAACAAACACTTTCAGTGATAATATATTACATTTTCTAGCGATAATACTAATGTTTTCTTGAATCGCCATACTCCATTGATATGTCTATTTTCTTATCAACTTAAGGAAGGTTTTCATACAACTCTCTCACTTTCTTTTGCAAAGCCCTAAGGAAGAATTGATAGTCACACAAAAATATAGTGTAGCCATTTGATAACAGCATTATGTATGAAACAGAAAACCAAAAGAAAATTATATAACAATAGGATGTGTGTGGCACAGTTTTAAACATTAACTCCTTCTTCTGAAAGCAGAGTAAGAATATGTAATTTATATTGTATTCAACCTGTTCAAAGAATGCTTTCCAGATACTATGATTTTTTTAATATATTCTTTGCTATCTGTTTTGACTTTACAACCATTAGGAATAGCTATTAGTAACAAAGAAGATGTCTCAGGTATTGAAGTGGTTGGTAGCAAGTACAATGATTCCTTCTTGCTGAGTGTATTTTTACTGCAAGTTAATACGGATTCAAATGTGATGCCAATTCTCACAGCTTTGGTTATCACGGAAGATTTTGCAGCCATCTTGGGATATGAGTAAAAACATTTTTAGTCAGAAATTTCACTCTTAACTGAGAAGCACAATGTGGCAATATTCACTTCGGGGAATTTTAGTAGGTGGCAAAAAAAAATGAAATCTATTTAGATATTAAGATGAACATAGGCTTGAATAATGTGGTTAAGAATAATTGGGATCCAATTATTCAAAGCTTCAAAGAGGACTTTGACAAGTGGAATTCCCTAAATTTACATTTGTGGGGTAAAGCTGGTATGGTGAAATGATTCCAGCATTACAGTTTAATTTCCTGCCTCCCTTGGTCCCTTTGGGAGATACTTTTCAGTAAATTGCAGAAATTTATTTCTTCATTTACATGGGAAAAAAATGAAAGGCAAAACGGAACACTTCTAAGGGAAGTGCTCAGTTAGAGCCAGAAGAAAGAGACAGAGGGAGACTTGGTAAACCCCGCAGATAATTTTCTGTAGCATGTTACCTTTTTTTTTTTTTTTTTTTTTAGTGACTTACAGCAATAAAACTTCATTTTCTCAAGTGGTGGCTTTGCGAGGTGTCCACCTGGCTAAGCCGGACTACATTTCCCAGAATTCCGCACCTCCTGCGCTCCTGGCGAGCACGGGCCTAGGAGCAGCTGGTGCAGGATGTGGAAGGTGGAAGTGCAGCAGGAGCCGTGTTTATGCTTGGAACACCCATGTAGGTCATGCACACTGTTGCAGCTCATGCACATTGTCACAGAGCTGCGGGCTCACTGCGTGGACTGGGCCCAAAGCTCCAGTCCCCGAGGATCGTGTCCTTCAGCTCCACGAAGCCTGGTCCAGCAGCGGGTGTGACTCCGCAGCCCCAGAGCACCCAGCCCTGGGGTGGCCGGGGCCAAAGCTCAGAGATGCGAAGGGGCCCGTGTGCCTTTCAGTGACAGACGTGTGTGTCCAGCTGGTCCTTTGTGGTTTTGGTTGTCCCTGCTCGGCCCTACTGCCTGTTCATTTTCTCATCCTTGTCCGGAGACTTCAGGGTCAACACCCCTCCCAGGAAATTGCCAGGGGCAACTCTGGTACAGTGTCCGCAGATGTTTAAGATTCAATCCCAGTTTTTTACTGATGCATCGTAATTGGACATATTTATGGGGCACACAGTTTGCATTTTAGCCACTTTCATGTTCTGTGCAATTTACCGTAGATAAATCCGTTATCCATCAGATTGTGGGCTGTTGAGCTGATCAGAATAATTTAAGTGATTTGGATTATCTAAGAAATGTGAATAAAAGTAACTTAGCATATGCAAGGACGAGGAGGAGGAAACTACTGCTGTCATTTATTTACACCAGTTGTTTCCCAGGTACTCTTCTAAGGACTTTAAACATGTTATCTTGTTAAAGTCTGCATTCTGTATATAAGAAAACTGAGATTTAGAAAGATTAAAGCACTTTACTAGGGTCCCACAAGTGGTATATGTTTGGGTCAAAATGGGAAAATAGTTCTGTCTGATCCCTAGGTTTGTAATGCAGACCATAATAATTATTCATTGGATTTTGTTGATACGAAGAACTTAGTTAGATGGACCCTGTTATAGCTAAGTTAGAAAATACTGGGGGAAATATGACTATTAACATGGAGGGATTATGAGCGCAGATTTTATTTTATCATTGTTTTTAAAAACTAGTATCTAGTATTTGTTAAGGGCTGTTGGCTGATTGTGTGAACACGTGTAGGTTACAAAAGCCTTGGGGTGGTTTCAGCCGGGGAGTTCATTTTTCTCTCCTCTCCACATCCCCATCGCAGCCTTCCTGAAACACCACATCTCCTGTGGTTCCACCCAGGCCTGGGCCCTGGGGCCCTGAGCACTGAGTCCTCAGCACCTGACTGGTGGCAGTGGCCCTTAGTCTCACTCTGGAGATGACTCTGCTCATTCATTCCGGAGTGTTCCAATGCCTTGGAAGGAACAAGAAAATATTGGGTTTCATTAAGGAGGATTAAGTTAAATTATGTCAAATTAGGTCTAGTCTCTAGTTACTATAGTGGGGTTTGCTGTTTTGTTTTTATTTGTTGGGTTTCCTACAAAGACGTTGGTCTGCCAGCCTCATCTTGTGAAAGTATCATTGCTCTGTCCAGACAAGCTTTCCTGAAGCTCAGAGATGTTGAATGAGGAGCTGGGAGGGACTGGAGACGTGCATCCCTGCTGGGCTAAGTCTCTTTTGCTGCTTAGGAAGCTCAGGGATGGGTGAATGAATTGACTGGTCAAGCAGCTGCATCAGGGACCACGCCAGCCCTGTTCACTCTTTCCTGGGCTCTGGCCTCACAGGTTTCATGGAGCCCCAATGAGCCCGGGCGGGGGCCTTCTCCAAGACAGATTTCCAGCCAAGGCTTATGCTCTTGAGGCAGATCTCAGAAAATTATTTCATTTTTATTTCAAGATACTTTGCAGAATATGGTAAAAATCTATATGTGTATATGTAGAAAATGGATCCTTTGTCTTAGTATTTAAATAGGAATTAAACAAAATAGTCCATTCTCACCTCCCCAAGGAATGGGGTTTAATAGAACTGAACAATGGCTCTACTGTCAGAGCTGATAAATCGATGGCCTCTCTTAGATAATTATTTATAGATGCCTTTTTTCTTTTTTTAAATTGAGATACAAGTCGCATAACATAAAATTCACTCTTTTTAAAAAGTGTACAATTCAGTGTTTTTTAGTGTGTTCACAAAGTTGTGGAACCATCACTACTATCTATAATAGTTCCAGAACATTTTCATTACCCCTCCCCCAAAAAACCCCATACCCATTTGCAGTCACTCTCATTCCACTCTCCCCTATGCCCCTGGCAACCACGAATCTACTTTCTGTCTCTATAGATTTACCCACTCCGGATGTTTTCTATAAACGAAATCATACAATATGTGGCCTTGTGACTGGCTTCTTTCACTGAGCATCATGTTTTCAAGGTCCATCCTGTTGTAGCATATATCAGTACTCCATTCAAATATATACATATGTCTCTGCTATTTTTAAACAGATTTATTGCAATATAATTCCAAACCATGTAATTAATCCATTTAAAGTGTACAATTCCATGGCTTTTACTATATTCACAGGTATGTGTAAACATCACCACTGTCAATTTAAAATATTTTCATCACCTCGAAAAGAAACTTTATAGCTATTATCCCATTATCTCCCCCTATCCCCCCCCCCCCGCCCCCAGCCCCTCTGCTCTACGCAACCACTAATATACTTTCTGTCTTATAGATTCCCCTCTCCTGGACTTTCATATGAATAGAATCATGTAGTATAATATGTGGTCTTTTGTGACTGGCTTCTTTCACTTAGTGTCATACTTCCGAGGTATGTCCATGTTGTAGTGTGTATCAGTACTCCATTCCTTTTATGGCTGAACAGTATTCCCTTATATGGATATACTGCATTTTTTAATCCATTAATTAAGTAATGGACATTTGAACTGTTTCCTTTTATAGCTATTATGAATCATGCTACTATGAGCATTTACAGCATTTATGTGCAAGTTTTTATGTAAACATATGTTTTCATTTCTCTTGGATATATACCTAGGAATAGAATTGCTGTATTATATAGTAACTGTATGTGTAACATTTTAAAGAACTGCCAAAATGTTTTCCAAAGCAGCTGTACCATTTTACATTCCCACCAGCAATGTATGAGGGCTCCAATTTCTGCACATCCTGGACAACACAAGCATTGCCTGTCTTTTTTATTATAGCTATCCTAGTAGGTGTGAAGTGGTATCACATTGTTGTTTTGATTTGTATTTCCTATGGACTAATGATGCTGAGAATTTTTTTCTGTGTGCTTAATTGGATATTTGTATATCTTCTTTGAAGAAATGGCTATTCAAATATCATATTGTAATTGGTTATTTGTCTTTTTATTGTTGAATTGTAAGAGTTCTTTATGTGTTCTGGATACTAGTCCCTTGTCAGATATATGATTTACAAACATCTTCTCCCATTATGTGGGTTGTCTTTTCACTTTCTTGATGATCTTTGAAACACAAAAGGTTTAAATTTTGATGAAATCCAATTTATTTATTTATTCTTTTATGACTTGTACTTTTGGTGTCATAGCTAAGAAACTCTTGCATAATCTAGCTTGTCAATTATTTTTAAAGTCACCTGGGATCTTGAAAGGGATTGCATTCAACCTGTAGGTGATTTTGGGGAGTATTTCCATCTTAACAACATTGATTTTTCCAATCTATGAACATGGAATTTCCTTTCATTTATTTATTCTTAAATTTTCATTGATGATGTTTTATAATTTTCACTGTACAAATCTTGCCCTTCTTTTATCAAATTAGTTCCTGCGTATTTTATCCTTTTTGATGGTATTGCATAGGAAATTGATTTCTTAATTTTATTTTAAGATTGTTCATTTAGGTGTCTCATTCTAATGAGACAGACTTTCTGCTTCACCACACCCAACTGTTAGTTTTCTGTGATGTCATAGATGAGAATAAGTAGGAAATGGAAGTTTTCCTTAATGTAATCAGTTATATCTTTCTATTCTGTAGATATTTTCCCTGGTGCTTAAACTATCAATGAAAGTGGCAGATTGAATTTCATAATCTTTTCCCTTTCCCTTCCCATTTTAAGGTAGAGGTGCTAATAAACAACACCGTGTTCTATAAGCATCCTAAGTCATTACCTTAATGTCATGTGGAACAGAAAAAAGAATGACACTTTTTTCCAAAGCATATTATGAAAATGTTCTCACTGCAGTGCAAAGATTATAAACCACTGAGACAGGCTGTTTCCTTCTTAGAATTAGCTTAACAGATTCAGGATCCAAGAGAAGAAAGATCTAAGGGCCAAGGTCATCTATCTTGTTGCCTCTGTAAGTCTCTCTCTCCAAAAAACTGCTCAAGAACAGTTTATTTAGCTAAAGTTTCGCTCCCTGCTAGTCCTGCTCATTATTCTAACTTGGCAAGAATATCTGCTTCTCATAGTTTATTGCATGTATTCACTATGTGTAATTTTGATAGGATAAATAATAACCACTTAGGCTAGGTTTAGGGTAACAGCTCACTTGGTCCTAAGAACAGCTTTACAGAATCCTTTTATAACAATTTTGTAGGGCAGTTTCTGTAGTTGTGGTATAACTAAAAGATCTTATAATAGAAATAAGAGGATCTGGTTTCAAAGTAGCCCTACAGAGCAAAACCACATACAAACACAGAGAAAGAGAGAAAACACTATGTTGGAACATATGCACACACATGCACGTACACACTGATACACAGCTACGTTGTACAAAAGCCTCCCGTGAAATTGCATCCTTCCTCTTGCTACCATTCAGGCTTTTCCCTCTCCTCTATCAGACTTCTTAAAAGAGTGAGCTAGCTCTTTGTCTCTACTTCAACTTCATCTTCTATCTATTCCTAAACCCATAACACTCTGGTTTACACCATTACCTCTATGATGTTGACCTAGATAAAATCACTGGTGACTTCCTACTTGCAAAAGCTAATGGGCAGTTTTCAACCCTTATCTTACTAGACCATACACAAGATTGCAAATTAGTTCCTCCTTTTTAAAGCCCCTTATTCCCTTCTGGTTTCTCAAAGAACACATTCTTTGGGTTCTTCTTGTGTCTCTCTAGTCATTCCTTCTTGATCTCCTTAATGGACTCCTCTCCCTCTGCTCATTGTTTTTCATCAACCTCCATGTGTCCTTTCCATTAACTCCTGTGTTCAGACTTTTAAATCCATGGCTGTAGCCTTCAGGCTCATGAGTCCAACTGTCTACTTGGCATCTCCAATGTGACATCCTCAGGCACCTCAAACTCTAACACAGTCTTTGGGAATCAGACCTCTCCTTCTGTCTGATATTAACTATCTCAGTGAATGGTATCATCATTTTTCTGAGCCAAGTCTTTGATTTTCTCCCTCTCCTTTCTAACCTCCAATAAAAATTTATTTCTTATTAATTGTTCCTCACAAACAATTGGCATATCCATTCTCTCCATTACCACTGCTACTATCTTGGCCTGACCACCATCATCTTTCTGGCCTGGATCACCTGGTAGCCTCTTTATCTCATTGAATTCTGAAGACAACCCTCTGAGGAAGGATTCTTGAGGCCATTCACATGGGTGAAGACAGGGAGACACATTAGTGATGAGCCCATGAACTCTCATCTATTTACTCATTTATTTGTTCAGGAAGCTGTTTGAGTGTCTACTGTGTGCCGGCCCTTAGCATACAGTCTTAAACAAGTCGTAATCTCTACCTTTGAACTGCTTATAGTTTTGTGTAGTAGACAGTGTGGAAACAGGCTAGGTGAGCAAACGATGTGAAAAATGCTGTAATCAGAGCAAAGGAAGTAGTGTCATGGGATCACAGAGGAGAAATAGCTTAGATTTGGGATGGTAGGTTCTGGGCTTTACAGAGGAATAAATAATTAAACTAAGGAAAAGTTGTCCCAGTAAGGTGTGGTAGGACATTGGGAAGAAGGGTAAACATAGTCCAGGTCAAGGAGGGAGCACATACTGGAGCCTGAAGGTAGAGATGAGGACCACAGGTGTGAAGATCTGGACGTGTTTCAAATGGTGGGTATGTAGGGGACAAAATTATGGACTCGTGAGAAGTAAAGCCGGAGAAGCAAACATTAAGGTATTATAAGTCTCATTAAACCACTTAGAGTTAATACTAAATCCAAAGGAAAGACTTTGAGCGTGTTAAGCAAGGAAAGACGTAGTCAGATTTGTGGTTTAGGAACATGCTCACTGCCATTGGAGAATGCATTGTGGGCTGTAACAGCAGGAACATAGAAAAGATCTTCAGGGCTACCAGGTGGTCCAGGCCAGAAAGACGATGGTGGCCAGGCCAAGACAGCAGTGGTGATGATGGAGAGAATGGATATGACAGTTGTTTGTGAGGCAGAATTAACAAGAAATAAATTTTTATCGGAGGGTAGAAAGGAGAGGGAGAAAAGCAGCACTGTTCAATTTCTAGCACAATGTATATATTCCATAAATGTTTATGCAGGCCAAGTGTGAGTGTCTTCCATTTTAAGTATAGTTTGGTCACAAATGAATGCTTTACATTGAAATATTTTTTAGAACTCTTCCTGTAAACCCAAAAAAGGTCTCTTTAAAAGTCAGATCATGTTCTTCTGGTAGTGGTGGTCAGAATTCTGAGACTCCAAAGTAGAGCCCTAGACATTTAATATAATCTGTATGGATTGTTTTTATGTCAGACATGAATTTTAAACATCTATATATATTCAGAGCAGGGCGGAAAGAAGCAACCCCTGGGGCAATACAATGGGACATTCCTTTGAATAGACTTTTGGGTACCACTAGACCAGACATTGAAATGAATTAAGTGAACCATTAATTCACTTGTTTAGAGTCATTGAAATGCTCTGCTCTAAATTTCTCCCTTGGCCATTGTTCCAATTAAGTTAGTAAATCATTTCTCTGGGTGCTATTTTAATGGAATCTATTGTTTTTTAAAATCTACAGTATTTATTTATCTATATAGCTCCTAAATGTTCTTAACATTTTGGGAGGATTATAAGAATGGAGAGAAATACTATTACTTAATTTTTATTTAATAGGTTTAATAGGTTTAATAGGCTACAGGCATACCATACCTCAGAGATACTGTGGGTTTTATTTCAGACCACCGCAATAAAACAAATATCACAATAAAGTGAGTCACATGAAATTTTTGGTTTCCCAATGCATATAAAAGTTATAGTTACACTATACTGTACTTCATTAATTGTGCAATTGCACTATCTTAAAAATGTACATACCTCAGTTAAAAAATACTTTATTGCTAAAAACTGCTAACAATCATTTGAGCCTTCAGCGAGTCATAACCTTTTTGCCGATGGAAGGTCTTGCCTCAATGTTGATGGCTGCCGACTGATCAGGGTGGTGTTTGCTGAAGGCAGGAGTGGCTGTGGCAATTTGCTAAAATAAAACAGCAATGAAGTTTGCCGCATTGATTGACTCTTCCTTTCACAAAAGGTTTCTCTGTAGCATGCAATGCTATTTGATAGCATTTTACCCACAGTAGAACTTCTTTCAAAATTGGAGGCAATCCTTTCAAACCTTGCCACTGCTTTATCAACTACGTCTATGTCTCAATCCTTTGTTGTCATTTTGATGATGTTCACAGCATATTCATCAGGAATAGTTTCCATCTCAAGAAACCACTTTCTTTTATCATCCATAAGAATCAATGTCTCCCCTGTTCAAGTTTTATCACAAGATTGCAGCAATTCAGTCACATCTTCAGGTTCCACTTCTCTTGGCTATTTCCATCACATTTTTCAGTTACTTCCTCCACTGGAGTCTTGAACCTCTCAAAGTCTTCCCTGAGGGTTGGAATCAACTTCTTTCAAATTCCTATTAATGTTGATATTTTGATCTCCTCTCATGAATCACAACTGTTCTTAATGTCATCTAGAATGGTGAATATTTTCCAGAAGGTTTTCAATTTACTTTTCCTGGACCCATCAAAGGAATCATTATCTATGGCAGCCATAGCCTTACAAAATGTATTTCTTAAATAATTAGACTTGAAAGTCAGAATTACTCTTTGATCTGTGGGTGTAGAATGGATGTTGTATTAGAAGACATGAAAAAAATATTGATCTCCTTGTATATCTCCATCAGAGCTCTTAGGTGGGCAGTAGTATTTTGAAAGTCATCTTTTTTTCTGAACAGTAGGTCTCAATAGTGGGCTCAAAATATTCAGTAAACATACTGTAAACAGATGTACTATCATCCAGGCTTCATTGTTCTATTGATAGAGCACAGAGTATATTTAGCATAATTCTTTAAGGCTGTAGGATTTTCAGAATGGTAAATAAGCATTGGCTTCAACTTAAAGTCATCAGGTGCATTAGCCCCTAATGTAAGAGTCAACCCATCCTTTGAAGCTTTAAAGCCAGGCATTGAGTTCTCCTCTCTAGCTATGAAAGCCCTGGATGGCATCTTCTTCCATCTACATCTTGTTCCATCTACACTGAAAATGTGCTGTTTAGTGTAGCCACCTTCATCAATTATCGTAGCTAGAACTTCTGGATAACTTGCTGCAGCTCTTACATCAGTACTTGCTGCTTCATCTTTCACCTTTATGTTATGGAGATGGCTTCTTTTCTTAAACCTCATGAACCCAACTTCTTCTTTGACTTCAAACTTTTCTTCTGCAGCTTCCTCACCTCTCTTAACCTTCATGGAATTGAAGAGAGGTGCGGCCTTGCTCTGCTTAGGCTTTTGCTTAGGGGGATGTTATGGTTGGTTTGATATTCTACCCAGACGACTCAAACTTTCTCCCTGTCAATAATAAGGCTGTCTCAGCTTCTTATCATTTGTGTGTTTATTGGAGTATGACTTTTAATTTCCTTCAACAACTTTTCCTTCGCATTCACAATTTGGCTAAGTGTTTGGCTCAAGAGGTCTAGCTTTAGGCCTATCTGGGCTTTCAGCATGCCTTCCTCACTAAGCTTAATCGTGTCTAGTTTTTGATTTAAAGTGAGACATGTGTGACTTTTCCTTTCACTTGAATAGTTAGAGACCGCTGTAGGGTTATTCATTGATCTCATTTCAATATTGCTGTGTTTCAGGAAATAGGGAGGTCTGACGGGGAGGGAGAGAGAGAGAGGAACGGCTGGTAGACAGAGTAGTCAGAACACACATAATATTTATTAATTAAGTTTGCTGTATTATATGGACACAGTTCATGGCTCCCCCAAACTATTACAGTAACATAAAAGTCACTGATCACAGATCACCATAACAGATATAATAATGAAAAAGTTTGAGTTATTGCAAGAATTACCAAAGTGTGACAGAGACATCAAGTGAGCACTTGCTGTGGGAAAAATGGCATAGACTTGCTTGACTCAGGTTGCCACAAACCTTCAATTTGTAAAAACTTCAATGTTTGCAAAGTACAATACAATGAAGTGTGCCTGTGTTTGGTGCAGAGAGTTTTCTTCTGTGGGAATCTAAATTTAATCACAAATTTTATTCACCCTTACCCCTTCCTTCTCTCCATTCCCTCCATACCTGATTCTCAGCTTTCTCACATATAATGTGAGATTACTGAAGACATTAGAAGAATTCTATAGGACATTGTGCTTATTTATTGGAAAAACACCCTCAACAGCACGTAGTGCATTGGGTAGGTTAGGGGAATGGTTACAAAAATATGGTACATCTATACAATAGGTGGTTACTCACTATCAAAAGTCATGCTTTCAAAATCTTATTCATGGCATAATAAATTAGAAAAACTATAAAAAAGAAAAAACTGGATATATTAAATAGAATTATGCAACATAACACATATGTATGCAGTAAAAAAATATTGAGAGGAAATATAACATGTCGATGTTGATGACATTACAGATATTTTAATTCTTTTAAAGTCATTTTCTGGGTTTTTCTAAAGCTTTGGTCATGAACACGTGGTACTTTTATAATCAGAAAAATTATTCAACAGAAATAAATAGTGCAATGACTTCAGAATGTGATTCTACATATGTTTACTGAGTACCTATATATTCAAAGCACCATACTTGGGTCTGCAGTAGGTGGATGAGATCACACCTGGGCTCTACCTCACAATCTGGAAAGAGAGAAGCATTGTTGAGACGTTGTCATAGAAGCTTAAGCTTTAGGAACTGTTCACTTGAACCAGCCCTGTGAGTCGGGGGAGTTGCTGGTGGTTGTAGGGAATCTAGGTGGGGAGGGAAAGCCAGGTTGCAAACAGTAATCACTTTATGTATACATAACCTATAAAATGCCTTAGGAGATCTCAGGACAAAGGAATCCACATCTCCAAGGCTCCAGTAAGTTGTTGTGATTTCTTTTCTCATTCTTAATAAATAATCATTTTGAAATATCATTTTGCATTTTTTTAACAATCTACCAAATTGTACTGGTTTTGGGCCCCACAACACCTGGATCTGCCCTGACAAAAGAGTCATGTAGTTGACTTGCTCTTAGAACACAAGAGAGAGTGGTTAGTCTTGAGCTAGTGTGGTCTGGAAGGTTTCAGAGGTGAAGCCGATGCAGGAGACCACCATTTCTTAGAGTTTGCAAGAAAAAACATTGCCCTGACTGGATAGAGCCTTTTTCCTCTTTAGAAATATATTAAATATATTACCAAATACTAATGGTAATTACTGCATGACTCTTTCTCATATGTTGTAGCATTTACATTTATAGAAGCTCTGCTAAATCAAGAGCACCTTCCCCACCTGTTACACAGCCAAGAAGTACTGGAGCTAGAACATGCACTAGCATTGCTCCCAATTCTCATTTCAACACACTGTGATGTATTTAGCATCTATATCCTGTTTAGTCTTCCTCTATTCTTTTCTAAAAGGGAAAAAAGGACCTCTTTCAAAAATGCACACTGTTTTCCTGGCCTGTTTTGTAACTTTCCCAGTGTTCTGAAGGCAAACTCTTTCAAATATCAAGAGCCCCAGGTTAACCATTTTGTCCTGTACCAATAAACAAAATGACTGTAACTCCCAGACCTATGTGCACAAATAGATGAAGTCACAACTGAAATAGAGCACAATGGTGATCCTACGGCCTTTTACTCTGTGTATGTGCACGTTTGCGTGCGTGTGTATGTGTGTGCGTGTGTGTGTGTGTGCGTGGTGCGGTGACAATGCTAAAACAGGATTTGGAAGAAACAATTAAAATGGATCTCATGGATAGTTGGTTCCCCCATCTTTCTTCTCTGACACCCTTCCAAGCACCACCGTGTAGCAGTGTTTTACGGCATGTATCTGGTTGGAAAACATCTAAAAGAAGAGACAGAAGGAAAATACACAACCTGCAACTGGCTGGATTGAAACTGTGATCGGGGACTAATCTGTGTTACCTCACCAGGAGCCTGAGTTGGAATGATGTGCCAAGGGACAAATAAATAACTCTGTAAATAGCAGACTGGTATGAAGGGAGGAGACAGAGAGAAAAGGAACGGAGGAGTTCACAGCAAGGAGGTCAGAAATAAGTCTGAAACAGAAACATTGGAAGGAAAGAGAATAGGAATTCATTTACTTTGTTTAATTCTCCTCTCCCCATCCTTCTCCCCAAATGGGAATACTACTAGAATGAAAGGAAAAGAAAGCAGATGACCTATTAACAGCTGTGAAGTTCAGGAGCTCCTCTGTTAGGATGTGGGGTGACTATGCCAGGGTTTTTCACTCTCCAAGCTCTTTGTAGCTTGGGGGCATGTCACACACTTGTGAGAACTTTACCGGAGTGTTGATGCAATATTGTGTCAGTAACTGAGTGATTTGTTTTTCCTCTGGACATTGATTGAAGAAATTCTTATTACATTTTATAGCTTGCTTGGCCTTCGTAGGAGAGTCAAGACATAAATTGGACCATAAATTGGCCTCTGTCAGAATCTACATCGGAATGACACCAAATACATGTCATCGGGCTTGTGTTCCAGCTAACAGCAGGAATCCACTGGTGCTTGTCATCTTGATCAAAATGTTCACCTCACTCCCTTTTCCAGCTCATGCCTCTACGTTGAAGAAAATACGGTAAAGACCCTGTCAAATTTGCTGTTTTGATTCGGCAATATTATACAGCAAAAAGAATACCACTGGATTTAATTGATTTGCTCCAAGTTAAGTCTCTGCTGTGTGTATCAGAGGTAGGATGCATATAAATAAAAATGGATGCAAAGAAAGAAATATATAGTTATACAAAAAGGACAAGAAGGTATACATAACAGATATATTTATCCCACAAGCAAAGCCAGGACTTGATGATTCATGAGTGGCAGAGATATGGTTGAGTTACAGAGATTTGTTCTCTGGAGTAAGATAAACTTGTCATTTCAGCTCCTACCATTATGGACTCAGAGCAGAAAATCAAATATTTTTCAAGAGTTGGCTTATGTTATCAATGAACACATATAACCGTGTGAGTTAATTTAAAAAGTCAGATGGTTTAACCAGATATAATATGTATTACCATTTTGATAAAAGCAAGATTTGATAATTTATGAAAGAAAAATTTGTATTTTTTGAATCAGAAAGTAAAATTTTTTATGTTAGTAAGTTCACTCTTTAATAATTTTTACCATTTTGACCACAGTATGGTCTAGACTTGATATCAAATCACGCACATACTGCACTTAGATGTCTTTCAAATCAATAATTCATAAGAAATATTAAGGCATATTTGCTTAGTTGAAAACCTTAATAAAACCATAGCAATTAAAAAATTGAAAATTTTATCAAAATATTTCTTCCAAAAGAAGCTTTAGATCCAGGTGTTTTTAACAATGAGTTCAAGCACTGGACAAATCCCTTGCTACATAAACTTTTGAGTATAGAAAAACATAGAAGACTTTTCAATTTGTTTTACAATACTGACATCAAAACCTGATCCAAAAAAATCACAACCACATACCTTCCTGGCTGTAAAACTCTCATTTATGACAATAGATAAAAAAAATGCTAAATAAAATACTAGTTTTACCTCATCAGAAAACAAAGGCTAAAACACCACAATTTGTGAAAATTGTTTTAAATGAGACACATTAAAAATATCATACATCAAATGATCAATTGTAAAAATCATGTGGTCAGACCCATGACTATAAAAAGAAACGTGTTTGATTCGCCACTCTGCTGATTTTTTTAAAAGCCTTAGAAACTAGGAATAAATAAATATTTTTTACATAAGATAATGAATGTTGTTTTGATTTGTTAATTTTATTATTTCCATTTGAATAAGTTGTATATGTAAATGGTACAAAATTCAAAAGGCACGAAAGTTTGTTCACTGAGTATACTCCCACCTTTCTGCCCTATCAATCAAACTCCTTCCCAGATCCAGCCACTGTTAACTGGTTTCTGGTTACCCTTCCAGAGATACAAACAAATACATACATATCAAGTCTGTTTATTAAATAGCCAACATCATGCCTATTAATAAAGTAATGAACTTTCAAATTAAACACAATAAATATTTTCATTCCTTTTATTATTTTTCTGACATTTCATGATATTGCAGTAAGAAGTAAAACTAAATTAAGAATGTATATTTACTGAAAAGAAATGTTATCACTTTTTTCCAGATTATACATTAAACTACCCTTTTTAAAAACTGTACAGAATAAACTGCAAAATCATTAAAATTACTAAGAGAATTTTGTAAAGTATCTAGAATCAAGGTAAACATTTAAAGTCTTTATATAAAAATATAATGAAAAACAAAAATTCCATTCCCAATAGTAACCAAAACCAAAAAGATAAATTTACCTAGGAATGAAATTAACATGAAACATGAGACCTGCAGGTAGAACAGTTTACTTCTTTTCCGGGAATCAAAAAAGAGAGACATAACATCTGGAAGAAAAAACTTGAAAGTATACAGTTGTCCAAATTTTCCTAAATTGATTTACAAACAAGAAAATTATAGTCAAAATATCCATAATAAATTATTCCTTGTTATTTGACAAATTGATTTTGTAGTTCATCTGAAAGAATTAAAATATTAAGAATGGCCAATAAAAAAGGCTGAGAAGTCTACTTTTTCTATTGGTTACTGAAATGCATTATAAACATTATTAAAAGCATTAAGGAATAGGTCCAGACATATGACAGACCAACAGAAAAGCATAGAAAGTCTAGAAATAGAGCCCCAGTATTTATAAAAAATTTATAGGTAGAATGAAAAAGGTGACTTTCCAAATATCTTTGGAAAAGGACTAGTCAGTAAGTGGTTTGCAGGCAAGTGGCTTACCATTTGGAACACTATAATAAACTTCCACCAAAATAAACTTTAGATACATTAAAGCTTTAAACCCCAAAAATTAAACCATAAAACTATTTGAGAAAAAAAATAGGTCAATCCTTAAAAGTGTAGGCAAGGCCTTTCTAAGCATGACACTGAAAACAGAAACTATAAAGGAAAGCATCAATGGATTTTGCTATGTAAAACCGAAATCTTGATAGTTGAAAGGAAAATGAGAAATTCGGAAATTTTTCAATGCCTATGACAAAGCGAGGCTTTATAATTTTGAAATCTAAAATAATTTACACATTAGAAACATACCTATAATCCTGAAGGTCAGGAACAGCAACTGATACAAAAATTCGAATATCTAACACCTTCAAAATTAACAAACAACTGACACTTAAGGAATGGGAATGGAAGAGGAGCCATGAGAGGATGAGAGAGAGGGGCTGGGAAGTTATCGACAAAGCATGAAGATTTTCACCACTGAGGGGGAGTGACTGGGCCAAGTCAGAGAAGGCGTGAAAAATGGCCATCGGATTTAGGGTTAGCAGCTAGGAAGGGACAGAAGTCACTGGGGTGGTGGGGGGGACTGGTGGGAGGGGAAGACAAGGAGGTAAAAACAGTAAATGTGAACAGTTCTTTCAAGACACTTGCATGGAAGGAGGGGGAGGGGAGAGCAGTTGGTGAGGGGGACTTCGGGTTAGGATGGAGAAATATTTGCTGGTTTTGTGGCTCAGAAGAAACCAGGAGAGGGAGATGTTGAAGGGAGCAGAGAGCAGCAGAGAGGAGAGCACTGGTAGAACAGAAGTCGGTGACCCAGAGCTCCCCCTCCCATGTGCGGGTGGACTGGGGAAGGGGCAGACTGTGTGGCTCAGCTTGTGGGGCTAGGAGCAGAGAGCAGAGGTGTTCCCATCCAACACCATCCGTATTTCCGCATTTCCAATAAAATAGGCAATTCCCTGCTAAGAGTGTAAAGGGAGGCTGAGGGAACATGGATGTACAGATTTTGGAGAAGTTTTGGCAAAGCTGCCCTGCAGAATGGGACAGAGCAGTGAGTTGGGAAATCAGGACCGGCCAGCATCTTTGACTCCCTGCCATGTGCATGTATAACGCCCCAGGCTGCCCAGCAACGGTTAGCGTCCTGGATGCATGCACAGGGAGGGTCAAGGAGAATGTTCTAGACTATAGCCAGATACATGGGTATAGAAGTACGACGGATGAAGTGGTTGAAGATACCAGGAGGAGAGTGGCTGGATTAATATATTATGGATCTGAAAGAAATTAAAATATAAGGAGGCTCTTGAATAAAGGAAAAGCTGACAGAGGTTCTGGAGAAGCCTTCTCAGAAGATACAAAACTCTGCTGACCTTGTGGCCCATCCGGTCAGCTATTCTACTCTGTGTTCTCACTCCCGTCCTGGTCAGCCCTTGAATCTCCCACTGCTCCTTAGGGTTTTATTGTGCTCTGTGGAAATCTCATCTCACAGCTAACATAGGCCCCTGTCTCTTCAAATTTTTCACCAAATGTCCTATTCTCCTCCCCTACCCCCATTATAGTAAAGCCCTTTATGGTCCTACATATTGAGAATTAAATATGGAGATTATTGCAAAGGGGGCAAATGCATATTGAAAGTTGCATTTCACAGAGTCTCACTTGAAACTTTCTGAATACCGGAGTTCTTTGTGCTATTCTATTCAACCCCCTGCAAAATATCAGGTAGATACAGCAACAGTTCCGGCGCTGATGGAATCCCTGCTGAAACCTTCAAACTAAAACATGGGAACTCATGTTACAGTTTCACTCTCACTTAGAGGTTTCTAACAACGAAGAAATTCTAGATGACATCAGGGTGGCTGTGATCATGACAAATTTTGGTTCAGGAGAGAGGAAGCTGACTTAAATCAGGTTTATACTGCTTTAGTTTTTTTTCTGTAGAAAAATCTTTGAGAATCTACTAGAACCATTTTCTTTGTGTCATTGAAGAGATCTTTCCAGAATTTCAGTTTGATGGTAGCAGATAAAGAGGCTCTACGGACTCAATTCACAGTTCATAAACATGTCGGATGAATGAGAAACCTTATGAGCAATTCTTATTAAACAGGTTGTTTCCCCAAGTTTGCCTCCCTCCTCCTCCCACTGCCCATACTCATTCCTTTCTTCAAAGTGTTCCTCTTCGAAAATATTTTGTTAAGTTTCCTTTGGGAATAAGAGAGCTAGCAACCAAAACTGTGTCACTTATCAAACACAGTTTTCAAAATTAGTCTTCGTAGTGATTCATCTGAGTACTTCAAAAATTTCCTGATAGAGTGAAGTGGTTTCCTAAGTGCTGAGTAAGATTTGATCTTCAACTACCTTCAATGCAGAGCTAAAGCTGACAGTCAAAATGCTAGACAGACAGACAGGGGCTGGAAGACAGGACAAAATGGGTAGGTGAAATAAGGAGAGACAAATGCTCTAATGAAAAACCTGTTATATGAATATATACAAATATTCATACATATCCACACACAAATGCATGTATACTATGCAACACATTTATATCAATGGGAAAATGATAAATTTCAGGTTTGTTTATTATCACTACTATTACTAATAACTACCACTTACTGAGTACTTCAGTTGGGTTGTAAACTATGCTAAATAAATAATTTACATATATTATATCATTAGATTTTCACAACACTCTTATGAGGTATGTATTATTCACCCATTTTACAGTTAAAGAAAATGAGGTTTAGAGAGTGCGAGTCAACTCACACAGAGGAAGTAAGTGGCAGAAAGGACATTTAAGCCCAGATTTTTCCAGCTCCAACCTGCTCCACCTCTTAATCTTTTCCCCTTATGAAACAAAAAACAGGAGGAGTCAGCAGTCATGTTGAATTTAAGGTATGGTCTTGATGGAGGGGAGTCAAGAAGAAAAGGAAAAAAACCCAGATTCCGATGCATGAAGAAGAGGATGGAAGTGGGTTGTAGGTCAGTGGTTCCCGAATTTTAGTGTATAGAACATTCCCCTGAAAAAGTTTTGAAATGCTGATTCCAGAACATCTTCCTGCCTCCCAGAAGTACCATTTAGTAGGTTTGAGGTGGAACCCAGAATTCGTGTCATGAACAAGTACCCCAAGAGATTCTGATGCAGGCAGTCCATGGATTCGTTCTAGGAGAAACACTGCTCCAAGCTGTGGGCCCAAGAGAAGAGATTGTGCAAACCTGGAGTTAAAGACTCTATTAGCATATTAGTTGGTCATGGAGCTTGTTCTCCTGACAATATATTTGGGCAAAGAGAGGGAAAAACTGGACAAAATTTTATTTCTCCAGAGGTCAAACAAGGTACCAGGGACAAAAACTCATCCCAGTCCTAGAGGTAAGAAATGGGAAAGGTTGGCTAGAACAACTGAACCTGCAAAGCTCAGAATTAAGGAGAAACTGACCTCAATGGTATATAATCACCATCACGTTATAATTTGATGCACCAGAGCTATCTGTGTTTCCTAGTAATATCAGAAAAGAGGGAAGAGAGAAGGACAAGTAAATCTTTAACAGAGAAATACCATTCCTCCTTTTTCTAACCTTTGATATAGTTACCCAGTAAATATTTACTGAATGCCAGCTATGCCCTAGAGTCTGTGGAAGGACAAGGACATAAACTGAAAATTAGATATTATTCCTCTCCTCAAAGAATTGAGAACGTTAGGGGGGAGAAAATGTTTAGAAATCCTTGTAGCCCAACATGATAATTGCTCTGTATGCTTCGGAGGCACAGAAGAGGGAAGATTATCTTCCTGAGGAGGTTAGGAAATATTTCCCTTGAGCTGTGTCTGGAAGGGCAAAGGTAGTCGTGGGATATGAGGCTGCTGACGGGCACGGGCCAGATATTGGATAACTTTGGCAGACATGCCGATGGCCCAAGAAGTATTAATGTAGAGTCCCTGGACCCTGAATACTTCCCCGGATAATTTCAGAGCAACCTTGAATCTTCCGAAATTTAATGTAAACTTTGGCACTTGTACTTTTCTGGGAAACTCATATATGTTGTCAAATCTCCAAGGGGTCCTTGATCCAAAGAAAGGTTAAAAAACAAAGCTATAAAAAAAAGAGAAAGCAATGGAGATCTTTAAGCCAAGAAATGACATCTCATTGTATCTTATTTACATTATAGAAATATGACTTTGGCTGTAGGGTGGAGAATAGATAAAGGAAAAGGCCAATGACAGGGAAAACCCTTAAGGGATTGCTGCAGTGACACAGGTGGAGATGAAAAAGGCTGCACACAGGTGGCAGTAGCGGAGATGGAGAGGAAGAATGAACTTGAGAGCCAGGTCTGTGGTGTCGGGACTAAGTTAATACAGTGAATGATACAGAGAAAGTAGTCAAGGACGAGTCCCATGTCTCTTGCTTTCAAGACCAAGCGGAAAGTTGCTTGGCAAAAGAGGGAATCCAAGTTTCATTCAGTAGACGCTCCTAGGTACTGACTCCATTTTTTCCTAGAAGTTGTGTAATAGAGTAAATCAACAATTAAGTCAGCAAAGATGAGGATGAGGTGACAAAGGAGGAAGAGGAGGAGATAAAAAAAAGGAGAAGAAGAGGAAGGAGGAAGAGGAAGAGGAGGAGAAGGAGAAATATCCTCTCTCCTCTCAATATACTTTGGAGTATAGGCAGATCACAGAGCATCCTACAGGCCATTGTAAAACTTATGCTTTTTCTCTAGGTGAAACTGGGAGCCATGGCAAGGTTTTAAACAGAAGATTGCCATGCTCTGATCTACATTTTAAAGCATCACTTTAAAGAACCACTTTGACGGCTTTGTATAAAATATACCATAAATGGATGGGGTTGGAAGTAGAGAAACCAATTATAAAATTATTGCAGTAATTCCAATGAGGCAGAATGATGGTCAGGACAAGGCTGGTTTTATATGAAGATATGAGAAAGGGTCAGACTTTGAATACATTTTGAAGATGGAGCTAAGAGGATTTGCCAACAGATTGGATTGAAGTGTGGGAGAAAGAGTCAAGACACTCCCAGGTTTTTGGCCTGAACACCTGGGAGGATGTAGTTGCCATGAGCTGAGAAAGAGAAGGCTGTGGAAGTTCCAGGAATATGGGGTGAGATCTACTCAGTTTGGGGGTGTTATGTTGGAAATATTTAGTTGCCATCCAAGTGGAGGTGCCAAGAAGGTAATTGGATATATGAATTTGTAATTCATTAACTAGGTCTGGGGTGAGGATATAAATTTGGGATTTTGTCAGTGTATGGGTGTCACTCAGCCATAGGACTAGCTGAGCTCATGAGGATCCTAGTGGAGGTGAAGAAGAGAAGAGGACCAAAGATGGCGGCACTCTTATGTCAAGGAGTCAGGGAGATGAAGAGGAACTGTTCTTTTAATATTCCCCTTAGTTATGTATTTCCTCAATGTTTTTAGCAATGTGGCACCTAAGATCAAGGGTTTTGGGGTGAAAAAGCTCAAGTTCAACTCCTAACTCCACTGCCTAATAATTGCTGTGTGACTTTGGTCAAGTTACTTTATCCTCATTCCTTGGTTTTCTCATTTTCAAAATGAAAATAATAAAGTACCTACTTCATGGGTTCGTTGTGAGGTTAAAGGGTATAATATGTGTAAGATATTCAGCATGGTGCCTGGCACATACTAAACACTCAACAAATGCTACCAGTTATTATTATCATTTCTTCCTTTTCTCTGTCCCCTGGGATGGAGCCAGAGAATATCCATCCTTTGAGCCAAAGTTCCAGTAATACTCATGCTAAGAATCACAAATGACAGAGCACTTGAAGCCTAGAATTGAGCCCACATCCCAGGCTCCTGAAAAGGCTCAACTTCTAAGCCCCCACCTCATTGCCCAGCACACCTTCCCCCAACCCAGGGCGTTCATCAGGTACCATGGCACTTGATGCCAGGGGATTGGTTTGTTGTCATCATGACCTTGAAAACAGATTGTTAATAAGAGCCCACCTTCTAAATGCCTGGTGGGAGTACCTGGCTACTCAGGATAGCAATTTAAAACACAAAGGCTCAAAATCAGAAGAACTAGATTTTCTGTGATAATAACTGATTGAGAGCCAACCTTCAGAGCCTACCACCATGGGTCTAACTTCTTCCTAATGGCTTATTCTTTGCATAAATCTGGGCAGAGCAGAAGAATTTCGATTGTGTTGTGAGACTTAAAAGGCAACAGCCCTGCAAAGTTTGGTAACTATACATTGCATATAACATACAGCCACTCTTGTGCTTCATCATAAAAATAATATATGCATGTAAATTAAAAATAAATGATGACAAGGAAAGAAATATTGGAAAAATATAATTAAAAATACTCTAACGGCTGACAGATTAGTGGGTTAGAAAAAAAAAATGCAGCTACAAGAAGACAGTTCTGAAAATAATGAAGCAACCGAGAATGAAGTTAATGAGATTGAGAAAATGAAAAAAGAGAATTTACAGTACTATCACATACAAAAAATCAAAATATGGGCTCCAGTCTGATGTATCCTTATTAAACAGAAGTACATACAACCCTCTTCCTTTCATCAAGGTACTGAATGATTTGGTGTCCACCACTCATCCAGAAAACAGGTTGAATGATAGAGCCAACTTTTTAGACACATCAGTAATCGTCAAAGATCAAGCTGTCTTTATACCCATCTGTGGTTCAGAAGCAACTTCTAAGCTATAAATGAGACAAGCAGAGCAAAAAAAAAAAAAAAAATAAGAAAAAAGAAGAAGTCTATGTGTTTGCCAAGTGTTTCCGTCCTAACTACAGGGCTCTGAACCCAAAGTAGATCTTGAAGACCATGTGTTTGAAGATCTGTAAATCTGGAAGACTAGGTGCTGTTTTATTGTTGTGCATTCCTAAAAAGGGCTAATCCTGTATCTATTGTGAAATGTAGATAGGTTGATGGTCTTTTAAACAATTTTGAGAAGAGAACGGGAGCCAAACTATGAGATGATCATGTAAAAAAGAAAATCCCCTGAATTTGTAGATGGAAATGCAAACCAAATATTCAAGAAATTTTTCATAAAATCTATACTTCATAGAAGCTATCATTAATTCACATATTTAACAATATAGCCTGAGAATCTATTGTTTTTAATCACTGTTCTGAATACAAAGAGGGATATGACATAGACTCTCCCCTCAGTGATTTTGCACCTCCAGCTGGGAGTGGGACAAGCACACGGTTACAATACACTATGACAAATGCATGCTCAAGGCACTCTAGGGGCACAGATGTGGGAGCACTCAGATTTCATAAAACAGGGGGTACTTGCATGCTGGGACTTGAAGCCAGGTGGAAAACATCAGGGGGAGCCACTGGGTATTTTGGACAAGAAAGGCCACATCATGAAGGCAAGTGAAACCATAGATTGTTCCAGGGCTAGCACATCCTTGGCTTGGCTCAGGGGGTAATCGTGGAGAAGCAGGTAGCAGAAGAGAAGGGTGGAGACCTAGCAAGGGATCAGATCATGAAGGACTGAGTATACTTCCTAAGACATTCAGATTTTATCCAGAATGTGATGAAAAACCTTTGAACAATGTAGAGGAATGACATGAGCATATTGGAATTTCATATTACAAAGATTATTCTGGCTGAAGTGTGAAGAATGATTTGGAGAGAGTCTTAATGGGATTAAGGAGATAATCCCTCATCATTAATGAGAAGAGGGAAGACAAAGGCTTTAAATTAAACCAATAGCAGGGACGGCCAGATAAAAAAGGGAAGGTTACAAATTGAGAGGTATTTCGATGGTTGGTTCAAGCTGCAGAATCATTACAATAAAAGCTGAGCAAAACAGGCTTGCAGGCTCGAAGTTTAAGGGAGTAGGGAGTAGATGAAGTTATTTATAAAGATAAGGAGTTCAGGGGAAGGAGGAGGGTTAAGGTGGCAGGGAATGAGTTTGGGTTTTTACCTGTTTCAAAGTGACATATGAATGAAGAGACATGTTTATGAAGTCCTTGAGAGAGAACAGGACTAGAGCTACAGATTTGGAGGAATTTAACATATTGACACATAGTTAAACCACAGGAGTGGATGAGGTTGTCCTCAGAGTGCATAGAGAATGAGAAGAATAAGGGCTGAGAACAACAATACAGGACCACATGTAAGGGACCAGTGGGTTCAGACGGAGTAGTAAAGCAACAGAAAGAATTTAGAAGACAGCAGAGAGGCTTAGAAGCTAAGGTTAGTCCTGGTCAATAGGCGCAGTGAGATCAGGGTTCACTGAATCTGGCAACCAGGAAGTTAGTGGCAACTCACACTGGGAAGCTTTGGGGATGGGTAAGCGAGGTGAAGACAGAATGTGTACATGGTTTTTATATAAGTTCAATTCTGAAGAAATGGCAAGAGAGTGTGATAACTTGGGAAAGTGAGGGTGTAGTTATTTTGCTTTTAAATGTTTTAAAATAGTTTTTATTTTAAAATGGAAGTAATTGGCCTAATTTATAAGGTAAAGGGATAGAAGTAGCAGAAATAGAACAGTTTAAAATAATGAAAAAAGGAAGTGACAGCCATTAGGTCAACACCCAGAGAACAAAAAGGGATGAGATTCAGTGTGTAAATGAAGACAAGAGCCTTGAGTACAAAAGGGAACACCCCTTACCCTGTGTCGGCGAAGAAGACGGGAAGGAATCTACCAATGGAGTAGTTCCAGATATTCTGAGTAAGCTCTATAAGGTTCAGTTTACTTTTTAAAGAAATGGAAATAGTAATCATTGCTATCTTAAAAGGAGGGTTGAGATAGTTATGATTATTATTGGTATAGAAATGGCCATGAGAACCAAATGAAATAATATTGGTACAGATAAAATGCTCAGCCCCAATAGTTGTGTATGTTAAGCTATGGATATTGTTGTTATAATTAGGTAACCATTTTTTTTCTGTCTTCTCCTCCTGATCTGGACTGTTTAATCACTGCCACTATTAACACCCCCACCAATGACACAGCCTCTTCCCCAGGATTAATCATACACAACCTACAAGTGAAGCTCGAGTGAGACATTTTTCATGAAGACCTTTTCAACCATCCCAGTTCTTGGTTATATTAAACTCTGAATACATTGAGGTTCCATATTATATTAATACAAGTTAACACTTAGATTGCCCCATCTACAAAATGAAGGATTTAGTCAAGGTAGGCTAGGACAGGTTATGCTGTGGTAACAAATAGCCCTTATGCCTCAGTGGCCCAGCACAACAAAAATTGTTTTTCTAGCTCATGCAAAAGGTCCTAGAGACGTCTGGGACAGTCCTGCACATGCCACACTCCTTGATTCAGCCTTTCTGCTTTTTCAGCATGAAACTTCCTCCATAATTGCTGCCTCAGGAAAAGAGGAAAATGGAGACTTGTGCTCCAGCTCTTAAATGCTTCCACCAATATGTCACACACTTCCCTTCTGTTCGCATTTTCTGGCCAAAGCGAGTCATAGAATTTACCTAAAGTTCAAGGGGTCGAGAAATGCAATTTTTCCCTGATACTCAGAAAGAGAGGGGCCCATAAATATACTGGTGCACAGCAGAAATATCAACCGCAAGGCAACTGAACTAGAAAGGCTTTAAGGTCCTCCCAGACCTATTATTCCAATTATTTCATGTGTGTTTTCCTCTTCAGTAAGATTGCAAAATCCTTGAGTACAGGGACTATATCAAATACATCTGATTCATCCCTCATAACTCATAGCTCAAGGTTAGGCACACAATTGTCACTCAATTAATTGAATAACCGATGCCATAGAGATTTAAGGACAAAAAGGGTGATTAGTCAAATTGCAATTATTATGCATCCACTGTGTCTACAGAATATATATTAGGTTCTTTGAAAGGAGAGATGTAGTCCCCATTTTAAAAAGAAGTTTATCCTTTAATTGAGTGACCAATTGTGTACATTTTTGAAAACTACTAAGTGATGTATCAATATGGACAAAATAATTTAGTACCTTTGGAAGTGGCAAGAAGTGGTGCATTGTGGGCCTTGGTACTTATTTTTCTGAGCCACTGACATTTTACTATGATACAAATGTGAGCTCTTTCAGAATACCGTGGCTCTTGTGGGATAAAGTTTTAGGTTTAGAGTTGCAAAATGCAGTTTGCTGCCTCAGATTTGCCTTGGCTGAGGATGCAGCCAGAAGATGCTAAGAGGAGCGGATGGTCCAGGGAAGGCTGAATTTTATGCATGGCAATGGAAGGTGAGCCTCGTAGGGGAAGAGGAATCTAAATTGTATCTGGGATAGTCACCTGCTGGGTATGTTGAAAACTAGAAGAGGGTCTGAGAGTCCTGGCTCCAGAGATTTCCTGCAGGCCCAAAGGCCATCACCTGAAGGGAACTTCAAAAAAAGAAACAAAGCTTTTTTTCCGCCCGCTCCCCCCTCCCC
>CM052443.1:35443684-35517007 GCA_028533085.1 Varecia variegata
ACCGAACCATGGAGCGTTCACCTCTGAAACACTCGTGCAACCTGCTGCCTTCTCTCTGGAAGGAAGCAGTGGTGGAGAGGTGTCAAGGAGAGGTAAGGACATGCACCTGACAGATAGATGTGCTCTGTAGGAGGCCAGACTAAAAAGATCCAGATGGGTCAGACAATGAAACAAGAGGTCAGAAAGGAAATGACTGAAGTCTGAAAATCATGCGAGGAGACAATGAAGTATAAGAGCTGTGTTATGGAGAAAATCAAAGGAACGTGGCTTTATGTAACCTGTTTTCTGATCCTTACCTCTCTAGTTTATAAGGTTATGAGGACAGAAAGAGGATCTTACTCAACTTTGCATCTTCAGTACACAGCCCGGGGCCTGGCATAGAGTAGGTGCTTACTAAATATCTGTAGAAAGAATGAATGAAGGAATGAGCTAATGGACAACCTCCCTCCAAGCAATATGCTACAGTGGGAAAGGCGAGGACTAGGAAGGCCTGGTTTGGGTGCGGGCTCTGTTGCAAACTAACCAGGGAAGTTCCACGAATCACTTAACGTCTTGGAACTTCAGTTTCCTTGTCTGTGATGTGGGAAGACAGGGCCAGATGATATTTGATGTGCCTTCCTGCTCTGGTATCAGTGGTATCTGCATGGACAATAGGCCACTAAGCTTAGTTAGGAAACAGGATATTTATGAGAAGGTTGACACTGAGGACACACCATGACCTTCTATCCAGTTAGAGAATTGAACTAAGTGGATAATCCATTGTCTGAGCCCGGATGGTAATCCTTTTTGGTCCCTAACCATTTGTTATTTGAGCACAGGGACCCAAGTTTTGTTCACATTTTGAATTTCCAGTAACTTGGCCGTTGCTTTTGTTTATTTGTTAAATTGAACTTAATTATATTATTATATCCTTAAGTCTTCTTTCCTCAAATGTAAAACATAGGGGAGCTATTTCTCCTTTTTCCTTACCTATTACAAAAACAAACAATAAAAACCCTTGAGTAGAAAATAACCCAGCTAATCTTCCTTCCTCTTAGCGATGGGACCATGCTTATCAACCACGCAGAATCACCTGGGATGGACTATATATTAAAATGCGGATCCCTAGGTACTGTCCAGAATTATTGAATCAGAAGTCTCAGGAGGAAGTCCAGAATTCAGGATTTTAACAAGTTCCCCAAGAGCATCTCCTGACACCTCTCTCTTTGGGCAGAGAGGACACAGTTACTGTCACTGTTACAGGAAACAGTAACATTAGGCAATAAGGTGATGCCGCCTAGGGATCTAGATGATCTCAACATAAGATGACATTTTATCACTGCAGAATGATGCAAGTTACAACTCAAGATACCATCAAGGTGCCTCCTTTGGTCTCTTTCCAGGCCTCTTCCCCTTTCCTGGGATAGTTTCAGGTGCTCTGCTCTGGTGCATAGAAAGAGAGGCGTGGCTCAGCTGCCAGGATCTAGGGAGAGTGAACAAAGACAAGCACCATAAACTGCTACAAGTGGGAATGAAACAGTATTTATGTGGCTCAGAGTTGTCCAAGGAAAAGGGGGCCTCTTTTTCATCTCTCTGCCATGACAGAAGGAGTTTCACAGCCAGGGGCACCTGGAGTCAACTGTAAATTGTTTCCCTTCTTGTCGTTTTGAAATATGCAGAATGGGGGAGCGGGGTCGGGAGAGCGCCTATATTTATTGTGCTGGGATGGAGGCAGCATCTTTTCCTTTCCCTATTTCTTCTCATCGCTGCATTAACATCCTCTCCAGGGACCACCTGGAGGGTGAAAAACATTCACTTTACTCATTAAATTCTCTTGAAGTTAATTTGGTTTTACATAAATGCCCTGTCAAGGGTCTGGGACCAGGTGTGTGTTTGCTTCATCTCTGCCGTCATTAGAGTATGTCTCTGTCCTTTGCTCATTCATCTTCATACCCTTCCCTATGGGTGGATTTAATTCTCAGTTTTTAGAAAAGACAATTCAATTCAAGGGACACTTATGTAGGACATTTGATATGCAGGGCACTATTTTAGACACTGAAGGAGACATTAAAAAATGACAAGGACCTAGTCTAGCAGTTCACAATTTGGCATTGAGTCACAGAAACAACTTTAAGCAGGGTACATGCAAACAAGAGGCTCAATGAGGGAAGAGATTAATTTCAAGTAGCAGAATTTGGAAAATATTTTTAGAGTTAAGCCTTAAAAGCAATATGCAGAGAACATAACTGGAATTATCCATACCACATAGTAATAGCCAGGCCTTGGAAATTGGAAACTGTAGGTAATCAGTAGGGCAGATACCCAGGATAAGGTCACAAGATAACACTCTCTTACATTGAAGCAAATACAATGAACAATTGCAGCAACAAAACTGTGCCCTTTGCAGAAGTTACCTATGACCCGTGGTTGGGTTGCTGTAAAACAGGGCATCTCTTAAATTGTATCTATAGTAGAATGCCTCTCCAACCAACTTTCAAAAGCCATGGTATCCTCCTGATCTCATTAAGTTGACTGAAGGATAATGGGAGTAAATTATGGTCTATAAATGTTATCTCTGATGTCATAACAGGATTGTAGGCGTCTGTACAGAATCCAGCAAAGTTGGAGGAGGAGAATGAAATTTTTTCAGGCTTCATTTTAGGCAGTTATTTAAGAAAAGTCTCTAAATGAATTTGCATAATTTGTTTAACTCAACAAAAATGATTCTTAAGAACGCCTAAATCTCTTCTCATTATAGGCTCAATTAGAAATTAAGTTTATGTTCTTTTTTCCTCAATTCCATAATTTAATGTGGTGAAATTATATCTATCTATGTATATATATATATCTTTGTTCAAAGATAGCAAGGTATATGCTATCCAATATATGGAGATATTATATACAAGTATTACATAAAGATATTCCAGATGTTTTCTGGTATATTCCAGAGGTATATGTTTTCCAGATGTATTCTAGCATAGAGTATAAATCTATATGTTCATGTATTTTTGTATCTGCCCAGTGGATTGCTACAGCTCAATTTCTTGCATCACATTAGTTCTGCAACACAAGGGAGTTTCTGTCTTTTTCTAACTCCTGGACAGGTGAAAAAAACAATGCCCAAAGAACATGAAATTGCCAACAGTGATACATATTGACCCATCAAGAAGTTTGACTGAAATCCATGAGAGCAAAGAAATTCAGAATTTAGGTTAAAATTCATTACTTAACTCACCCAATGATGCCCTGCAGGGATCTCAGAGCAGTGGGTGGTCTCGCATCCCATATGTGCAGAAACTCTGGGATGTCAGAACTGATGTCAGGATGGAATTTTAGGCTGTATTTCGACTTTGTTCATTTGAGCAAGTCTAGCACTTCGCCTCAATGCTATGTGTTCAAAGGGTGCTGGTCGTGGATGTGTCCTTCCTTTCCTTTCATCTTTCCTTCTTTCCTTCCTTCCCTCCTTCCATTCTTTCATTCTTTCTTTCTTTCCCTTAACAAGCGTTTGATGCTTGCTGCTCCTGGGAAAGCTAATGGAGTTGCCTTGGGGACTTGAACAACAGCCCTGTATGTGCTGCATAGATTTCTTGTAGCTGCAGGTAAACCAAAAGTTATGTTAAGCGAGAAAGAAAAGGTAACAGCTGCTGAATTCTTTTTGCTAGCCCAAGGAGACCTGATACCGCGTGTTACAAGCTGATTGGCAAAATCTTAACCTCCTCTGACCTGTAAAAATAAGGAAAAATTCTAAGACTTTTTTCAGGGGTACCATTCCTTTCACAGCTAAAAAAAAAAAAAAAGTACGAAGTGATTTCCTTCTCCCCCACCCTCCACCCCCCACTATTTTTCAAGGAGAATGGTCTGGTAGTAAAAGAATAAATTGAAAGGAACTCAGGTAGAAAAGGCCTGAATGCTGGGGATGTAATTTTACAAGACTCGTTTCCTTTACTCTGTGTTTTTCTCCTTGAAGGAGATAACTCGATTTTATACTTTACTGTCTTATTAACAGAATGCATTTTGGAACCCTGCCACCGCTAACAGTATCAGAAGGATTTAAGGCTGCTGAAATACATTCAAAGATTTAATTCTGCTGACTTCAGCTTGGATCTGGAGTAAAATCTAACCATAGATTAAGTGTTTAGCACTGGATATTGCAATCGGTGCTCCCGGTCATAAATACTCATGTCTATTTCTGTTTCAGACAGCTCTCCATAGGTTTCCTACTCGGTATGGCACACAATGCCTGCTTCCCAAATGAGGTTATTCTCTATAAGGCTACCCCTTATATAACTCTTTTTATAGACTCGAGCCTCCGCTCTGTTGTGCAATTCATTATAAACTCCCTTGTGCGCTTTGCGATAACAAACGCTGGGTTACTGAGAAGAGCCTTCTAGAGAGGGAAGCCTGTATTTCCTTCCAGACAATATTTAATCTCATAGCAGCACTGACTAATAAAAGCAAAAGATCAATACAAAGCTGTATTGCTAGGATGAAAATTTACTAACATAGTCATTCATATCACAGGAACATCTGGTTAAAGCTTCAGGGCTCCCTTACTTTCTTAGTTATGATTTTATGGGTCTCTCCAGACTCCTTTTTAGGATTTTAGCAGGCATTTATAGCAGGCTGGACATTTTAATCTTTTTAATGTGGTTATCTGATCTACACTTGGCTTTCTCACACTGACTGGTCATCTTCCCCACTTCTCGCTTATTGCACTTGAATCAAGTTATGATAAGCTCCCACTGTAATAGCCTCTAGTCCTAAACGGGTCTAACTTCGTGTAAGTGGCCTCCTGAGCTGCTATTTATGGTCATTTCTGTGAGGCACTGTCTTTAAAACCTTGGCATTTAGTGCCTTCTTCCTATCCCCATGACTTGGAATACATAAGGACTATTATAAATCATATAGCCAAGCTTGCAGATATACTCAAGGCCTGAGGAGCAAGCCGACCAGTTCTGGTTTATAGTCCTGACCCAGACAGACATGTGTGAGGTTGACCAGATGACTGGGCGCATGTGAGTGCCCAGCATGGTCTTTGCTTATGGTCTTCAATGTGGTGGTTCGGTGTAGATTTTGTTTGTGGTTGAATTGACTTGTTTTTTGTGTGTGAATCGGCATTTGGTCCCCTCAGGAGACACATTGATTGGAAAGCGGTGGGTAGATGGAATACTAAAATCCACAAGACAATTCAACGAAATGACCTGAGGTATAGAAAGTAAATGTAAGTACAGTTTTACACTTAATATTTCAATAAAACAAGCCACTGTGATACTGAAGGGAGAGGAATAGTCCTGATATTTATGGAACCTACTGTGAGCACATCCCTCCCCATACATTGGTGTGTTTAATGTGACAGTTATCCCAGGTAGATATTGTCTGAAGCAGAACTTGCTTGTTGAACACTTACCGTAAGGTAACCACTGGGTCGTGCGCTTAACACGTTTATATTTTATATTTCACTGTTACCTCATAACAATTCAGTGAGGTAGTATTATTATCTTCATTTGGCAATTTCAGAAACTGAGTCTTAGAGAGATTAAGCTGCATTCTTGAGTGAAACAGCTAGCAAGGGGCAGCCTGAGGATTTGAACCCTGGTGTATAAACAGCAGGGCTCCAATGACTAAATATATATCTAGGTAAATATACACACATGTATACATATATATTTACATACATATATATGTAAATAGGTATGTTATTCTCCTAAAATCTTATGACATTCTTTTGCTGTTTTTCAATAATGCCAGGTCGTTTACTTCTGTTGAAACTAAACACCTCAGACTCATTCCAGAAGATATGAGTTACCGCAGGTCTTCAGATAAAAGAAACAACACATTAGTTCACTTAGTAACACATTCTTCAGAGGAGGAAATTGAAATACAGTTTTTTTGGTTTTTTTTTCCCATTTTTTTTTTATTTATTATAGCTTATTATGGGGGTACAACTGTTCTGGTTAAATATATTGCCCATGGCCCTCCCAACCCCCCGAGACTGAGCTTCAAGAGTGTCCATTCCCCAGACAGTGCACATCGCACTCATCATGTAGGTATACACCCATCCTCTGATTACTTTGCTCTTTCTTACCTGGGCGAACCAAAGTAATCACATACACAGTTCGCCCTCTCTCTCCTCCTTCCCCACTGCCTCGGGCAGGCTGTGGACAGACCCCCCTCTCCCCCAGTTCCTGCGGGTCGGGGACAACAGGAAGACTCGCTGCAGATGGAGAGGCTTTGCCATGCGTCGGTTCTCAAAACTGGCTGCCTGGCATAGAAGATGATTTAAGTAAAACTGAAGTAATTTTCAGAGCTGAAACTTAAGCTGTTTAGCAACTCGAGCCAAGAGCCGTTTGTCTCAGACCCCCAACACTTTCTTGGCGCCCATTAGCAGCAGCTCAACTGTTCTTCAGTCACATTAATTAGCTTGATTGTCCTAGATGGGAAGGATGGAGGGAGGGCAGGAGGCTCTGGCAGCCCAGCCTGTGGCAAACCTTGACTCCCGGAGACATTTCCCAGCATCGGGCTGAGGAATATCGTGGATCAGAAACACTGAGGCTGGTCGCCTACACGGAGCAAAGTTTTCCCCAGTAGGACGATGCAGCAGCGTGGTCCGACATGGAGATTTGAGGACAAAGAGGATACAGAAAGCAAAGGAGACGTGCGACACGGGCAGAGCTCCTGGACACAGCATTCGGGAAAGGGGCACTCATGAGAATGGCCTCTTCTTAGTTCTGAACTTTGCCATCCCCCACTGCTGCCCGGGAAGTTAGGTGATGATGACACATTCTCCTCGGAATAGAGCCCAGTCTCCCCAACAGCTGTGCCCAGAAGGCCATCAGATCCAGACCCTGGCAGCTGGCAAGGCGCCATTCAGCCAGCTCTGGCCTTGGGGCACCTTTCAATGCCAAAGAGGGGAATGCAAGGATTAAGTTTCTGAGCACCAGAACTTGACCGTGGCTTCCAAAGACTGACTCACAAGAATACACATATCACGCAGAAGGGTTTTCTCATTATCCAACAAACACAAAAGCCATGTCCCCATTCCTTTTTTGTTCAAAGAAAAAACAGCTCTGAGCTCCTCTCAGGCCTGGAAGCATTCCTATTGCTCTCCTTCCCCGAAGCCACACTACCTAAGGGATCCTGTCACATTGTGAAGAAGTCCAGATCGACACTGGTGATGTGGGAAGTTCTTTGTAATTATTATTTTTCTTGGGAGGAAATCGCAAGAGCACGACAGGTTTTTGCTGCTAGCAATGGAAGTGACGTCTGATAGAGTCAGATCCCAGGAATAATGCAACAGTCACCAGGGAGTTCCAAGTGTCTTTCTTGTAATTTTTGTCATCGCAAGGGGGCTGCAGCATGGCTCTGGAGTCGCATAGTCCTGGGCTTCAATTTTAGCTCTGACATTTAACAGCAAGAATGTCTGCAGACAAGTAAAGTTCTCTTAGCCTAAACCGACTCTCCCGTAAAATGGGAATGATAAAGCCAACTTTGCAGGCTTGTCATTTAAAGACTAAGATAATGTAGGTGAAGTTCCTAGCACAGGTAAACGCTCACTCAGTGGGGGTTTTCATAGTTAATAAGATTAACAGGTTGTATTCACAATCCTGATGCACGTGCGAAGTTCTCATCTTTTGCCTCTTGGAGGGAAGTTCATGCCATGGGATCTCTCCAAGAGTTGGGGACAAAAAGGTCCCTGTTCTGAGAACTGTTGAAAGGCTTCTTTCCTTTTCCCAGGTCCTTTGCTCCTCAGTGCCCTGTCAAAACATCTGGCCCCTTTTGTCCTCTGCTTTCCCTGTGCTATTAAAGCCAGTCTCCCTCATGAGCCACTTCCTGTTAACTTAAACATTTTTTTTTTATGATTATTCACCTTAACACTTCAAGATGATTAGAGCTGAAAGGGTCAGAACAAAGATGAAGGTTGAACTTTTCTTTTCCAGCAGTTAATTTGATTCTAACAGCACTTAGACAAAAATCTCAAATGCTATGCTTGCATCTGTTAAGAATGAAGAAAGCATTATTTTCAAAAATTCCCCTCCCTGGCTCAAGATTAACAGTTCAATAAAGGAGGTTAGTATCTGGCAAAATATTCTCAGTGGACTAAACGTTGTCGGTACTTTATCCAGAATATTCTCCTGGCCAGGTGCATGCAACATGATTATAGAAACTCCGTTTATCTTCTTGCTAGGAAAACAGAGGGATTTGCCAGGAATTCAGGTTCCTTGAGCAAAAGTGTATCACTTCTTTCCCACACCCAACACTAGTAGTTCTTCCAAGATAAATTGCTTGAAGTGAAACTCTCGGTAAAGACTATATCTGAATGGGGACCCTAAGAAACCTCAGGAGCTTTTTGCTTTTTTTTTTTTTTTTTTTGGCCTATACTGACTATCCTTTGCTGTGGATTAGGCCACTGCTTATTACAAATTCAAATCCTATCTATATATTGTTCATGGTTCCTTTGTGTCATCAGGAAATTAAAGTTTGCAGCTGGCCCCTTCATCTTGGCTAATCATGCGGACATAAAGTCCTTACAGGCCCTCGGAGTGGCCCCTGCGGGTGCTCCACTCCACACTCCTATTCGGCAGGACATTGTTCTTCAGCTGCGTTTTCATCCTTCACCCCATCGGCATTAAGCCCCTGCTGCTCTGGGCCCCAGCATCAGACTGTAGTGCAGTCATTTTATCACGGCCAGTCTGACACCTACAGGAAACCACGCCCTCGGCTGAGCCCCACGGCCAGCTAGAAATGCTTCAGAGGGTGGCAGGACCCTTTCTGGCTCCCTGGGATGGCGGTGGCATGCTGAAGATGCTGCACACGGGGAGCTGGGACGGAGCAGGGTGGGGTTTCAAGTCACACTGGCTCGGCTTGGAGTGGCAGGATGGTAATTATTCCGACCTGTTAGGGGGAGCCTGAGCTACAGCAGGGCAGCTGCCAATTTGCCAGCTCCTCGGAAATTGATCTGACGTGCTCCAAAACCCTAAGTCTCCTCTCAGGGACCTTTTAATATCCGGCAGAGTTTACACCTGGTTTCTGAGATTCCTTGAATTAATTGAATTCTCATTAGAATACTTCCTGCCTCCCCCCTCCCACCCCTAACTGTCTAGGACCCAAAGTCCACTGCGGAGGGACAGGACTAGTGCAGGTCAGTCTCCCTGGTGTCTTTAGCGTAATGTCCCACCCGGCTCTGTGCTCTCACCTCCTCCCTGGGGGATTCCAGCAGGGCCACTCTTAGAGGCCATTTGAGAAGCCCTCCACTCGCCTCCTTTCGAGAAGTGACATTTCTTACCTTCTTACAAGCTTTTTATCATTCGTGTTGTCTCGCACAGAGAAGATGCTAGGCTCTTAAAAAGTTTTTCTGCACATAATTGCTCTGTGTGTACTGTAGATTTGTAACCACATTCACCATATAGCCGTTTTAAAATACGGTCTCTCCTTATGTTTACCATCTGGGGCAGTTCAGTGATGTAAAGCATTTGCACATCTCCCACTAAGTTGTAACTATTTTATTATGTTGAGGCAAATTCATTCTTCTTAAAGGGATCTAGTTTCATTTCTGATTTGCCCTGGAATTTTATTCCATTTACACCAGGCATAGTCTCACAGTGACATCACCCTGGCTGGGATGTGGAAGGAAGACTGTTTATGGCAGAAGAACACTACATCACGTAACCATCAGATTTGTAAAGCAGGAAGGTCTGGAAAGAGAGGCACCAAAGATGGACCATAACATTTCTTTTGGACTTGGAAAAAACACACTCATTTGCCAACACTCAAGTGTCACTTCTTTTCTACCTCTTGTGACATCCCTCCCTCCACCACTCATAAATCTAGTGTCCTTGCCTTCTAGCAGAGCACTTATATGGTTTAATGAACAAAATAATCTATCTACAGACAGTAGTTGCCTGAGGTTAGGGACAATGTCCAACTCAGAATTATATTCCCGTCCCCTGGGAGAGTGGCTGTATGAATGAACAAATGAATGACTAAGCGCATAAATGTTCCTTCTGTTCCAAACTGAGATCGGACCCTTTCTAATCCCAGGTAAGAGGCCAGGAAGAAGACTACGATTTCAGCAAGGCATTCCTTTTCTACCTCCACCCTGCACAAGCATGCAAGCTCCAGGCTCCGGATTCTCTTCCCAACCATGTTGGCCCCCACAAAAAAACCTCTTTTTTCTCCCTATTGTCTCCTTTTCATTTTACATTTTTCATTTTCTGATCTCAGCTTAAATGTTACTTCCTCAAGAAGATTTTTTCTGAACGTCCAAGTTTGTTCCCTTCGGTTTTTACACACTGTCATGATTTCAACATCTCCCAATAACACATCACACTTAGAATCTTCGGGACTTGAGGGGCAGGCTGCCTTCTGCAGGCAGAGGAGAATGTGGGTCCCAGAAGAGACAAGCCTTGGCAAGGGGTGCGAGAGAGACCTCGCTGGGCATGTTTGGTTCCTTGTCTCTTCTCACCAGGGGGTGTGCTGCATTCTTAGGAGAATCCTGAGCAGTGGGGAGGGAGAAAGGCCAGAGATGGGCCTATGAATCCCTCCTGCAGAGGGAGAATTCCCTCCTCGTTTTGGAACTGTTTTCTCCCCTCCCCCTGCTGTAAACGGCTGACTATTTAAAACATAAATGCAGAAAATATGCCTTTCTTCTTCCCCACTGTACCTCTGCACCTAGCAGAATGCTTGTCACACAGCAGCCACAATAAGTTGTCAGTGGAAGGAAGGAAGGACTGAAGGAAGGATGGACAGACAGAAGGCAATGTTTCTTCACCCCACCTTCAGTACCCCCATCGGGTGAACCATCAGGATAGATTTATTTTAGATTTAAGAAACGAAGATAGAAAGAATTGTGTTAAATCTGCTTCTGCAGATGCCAGGGTGGACACAGAAAGCTGCCATCCCAGGCAACAGCATCCTAATGGGAGAAGAGATGGTCTTTAGGAACAAACTATTTAATGCTTTCATTAATAAGTTCAATGATGCTGGTGGTACCAAAGCCTCAACCATCATTTCTAACTTATTTTTACCTCTATTCCTACTATTTATTTATTATTTTAATGAACACATTTTGAACCTTCATTGAATGCAAGGTCCTTATGCTGTGTGCTGAGAATAGTCATGTGTGTGACATGTCCCTTGCTATTAAGAAGCACCTACCTAGGGGGGAGGACGGACAAGGGAACAGGCAATTATAATAAAGTGCAATTAGTAGTTCAATGGAGCAAATGCAGGAGGCCAGAGTGATGCCAAATCTTGGTGGCCTGAGACAGCTTCCCAGAGAAAGGGACAGTTAAACTGAAATTTAAAGGATGCAAAGCACAAGCCAGAGGAGGAAAGGAGTTCCGAGCAGAAGGGAAAAAAACATGACGTGAAGGAAAGTGGAAAGTAAGCCTGAGATGCTCAGGGGACCGGCCTGTTCTACCAAGGGGGCGTGGGAGTGCCCCTCCTGCCTTCACGTAGAAGAAGGCAGCACAGCTGATCTAATCCCTGCTTGGGATCCCTGTGGGGTCCACTGAACTGCTAGACCACGTCCCTCTTCATCCTAACAAATTGCTATATGGCCTCCTCAACTGGCAGCCACAGAGGGGGTCAGCCCCTCTGGTAGCTGGAAATTTAAACATAGGGGCAGGCAGTGCAGATACCCCCGAGATGCAAGAAGTAAGCATTTGTGGCATGTGACAATCCTACCTTTCAAGGACTTCTCGTGTGGGGGCCTAGCCTTTCCAATGTCTCCTGCCCTTCTTTTCTTCTAGCAAACTTTGCTTACCGTCTTTCTTGTTCCCTTGGAATCACATGATATTTGCAGCAGGTACCATTGGTTTCCCCGCCAACCACCATCTGCTACTTCCTTTCTTCCTACCAGACCTCCTTGGAGTCGTCCTGCCCTTCATAGCAGGGTGAGCCTTCCCCACCCAAGGGGTGAGTCTCAAATGATCCAAGTCCTCCTAGATCTGAACCAAGTGATTGTGATGCTATTCTCACCAATTAGACATGAGGTATGTCTGCTGGGTTTTCTTGAGAAAGCATACAATATAGAATAGTTCTTCTTTTTTCTTCTGAATGTTGCTACCTACCTATAATACCTGTGGCATGCATATTGGGCCCAGGAGGGGAACCAGTGTAGAAGGAAAGCGGAATGTGCTAAAGAGAACAAAGTGGAAAGAGGAGAGAACCTTAGTCCTTGAAGTTGTAGTTGAAGCAGCCAGCCCATCCTGCCTCTAGACTTCTCATTATTTATTGAAGGCATTTCTAGTTGGTTTGACCAGCACATGTATCCTTCAGCATCCTGACACATTGGCCACAGTTCATCTGGCCCAAACCTTCCACTTTAAAGACAAAGAAACTGAGATCCCAAAGGGTGAAGGGATTTTTCCTTGGCTCCATGGATACGAAGCCATGAACAGAATATTCCAACCTCATATTCAGACTATTTTCTATCACATTAGCTATGTCTATCCCTGTGATGAATGGCTGCTAGTTTTTCAGCTCTCTAAGAAAAATTTCCACAAGCACTGATGGAGACTTACTAACTTTACTCCAAAAAAGGCAAGATGGGATAATAGGAAAGGATATTTTTAGATAACTAAGCCATTAACATGAATCTCTCTAATTGGGTAAATGGAAATATTTATTCCCCTATTTTTTAGAATTGTTCTGTTTTTCCGATTCCATTTATTCATTGCACCTCTGCTTTGCCAGACACTGGAAATTATAGGGTGAGTAAAACAGACTTTATCTTTGCCTCAGGAGCCTAAATTTAAAACATAACCATTCTCTTTCAGCTTCTGTAAAGTTAAACCTTCATCCTAAAAAAAAAGAGAGCGATCTCAAGGTCAGCAAACAGAAACGCAGAAGGAAAAGAGCTACAGCTAGGGAAATAGAGCAAAGTCTATTTGGTCTGAGCCAGATAGCTGAGTGGGGAGACAAGGAGGCTAAAGGGTTGGTCCCCTCTGATGTGGCTTTGTCCCTAAGGAACCATGGTGAGAGGAGATTTGAAAGCTGCCTTTCCCTGCCAGGGTTTTGTTTGCTCCTCTGGGACAGGGACAATTTGCTGAATTTTGAAGCATTTGGAAAATAAAGCAGCCTTAAGTATAGCTGGGAAGAGACCTTCCCCTAACTCTAGAAGATGAGGATAGATTGAGTGCCAATGGCAGAATCCCAAGGGAATTTTTGAAAGGGGCTCCAAGCTGAAGGTAAACAAGTTAAAACTTATATTTGGGAACCGGTTCCCTTGGGACCTCAGATTGCCCTGCAACTCCATGCATGGGTGGAATGTATCCTAAGGCATCCAGGAAGCTCGCACTCCCCTCCTCTACTAGTCTCCAAAGACTGAGTACTGCCAGAACATTGCTTGAGACCATCTCAGTCTCGAAATCTGCTAAACAAAAGACTTTTTGAAAATTGACAAAGGTTTTCCTTTTGGCTGAATCTGGTCTCTTGATAATTTGGAAACTTAATACAGCTGTCTTGGGCCTCTCTACTGAGAAATAAGAGGAGACCAAAATCTAAACAGAGGTAACATGTTATTTCAGCTCCAAGATACTGTAAAACACTACATGTACAGCACCCTCTGATCCCAAGCTAACATTTTAATAGGGATATAATCAGATGAAAAAATAAACACTAACAGCAGCTTTACAAAGGAGGAGAAGTCATTGCAGAGAAGTTGAGTACAGAGGTGCAGAAGATGCAATACACCTGCCTTGCTTTGTAGGTGGTAGGATGTGAGCAGGAGCGAGTGACGGGGTGTGAGCTCATGTCAAGAGGGAGGACTCCGGACTCAGAAGACTTGGCCATGAACTAGCTTTGTGACCTAGACATGGTCCCTAGCCTGGTCATCTTTCAGTTTCATCATCTCTAAAGTGGAGTGACAATTATACTGCCTCCTAGACTTGTTACGAGGGTTAAATGAGTTAACACATAGAAAACACTTAAAATAATGCCAAGTATGTAGTAAGCACATCAGAACCATTAGTGTTGAGGGATAAGATCATTTTTCGAGCCAGCTGATGCTCATCTTTTCCTACCTACCACTGTCCCTGTAAGTCACTGTCTTTCTGTGACACTGTGGATGCCTCCCTTCAGAAGTGTAGGGACAGGGGATTCGCTTCAATTCCTTGTTCCCTGGGACAGCTTTGGCCTTGATATCTGGAGAAGGCAAAGGTACCGGTCATGCTGGAGGAAGGCACACTTCCTGACCTTTCGGAGGCACTCAGTGAATATTTGTTGAATGGACCAGTTTACCTCCCCCTCACCCACTGCTGGGACAAGAATAGAAATCGCTGATACCATAACCAGGAAAGAGAAATGACTTCACGCTCCAACTTCATAAAGCAAGATAGCCAAGGATCCTCTTCAACCCTCTCGTAATTATGTATGCTATTAACTGGTTATGGAGGGACTAGGAAGAGGCTGACAGGAATGTCTAGGAAGGTGAAGGAAGTGGGAGCTAACATAAACTGAGTATTTATGGGCTGGGCAATGAGCTAGGCATGTTACATATTTCACTTTAATGCAGACACCAATTCTACCAGGTGAGTATTATTGTCCACCTCATATGGAGGTAAGTATCTAGTCCAAGGCCGCTCTGTGGAGAGCTGCAGGGCCAGGATTCAGTCCCGTGAGTTTGACTTCAAAGCCCTTGAGCACCCTGCACACCTTGTTAACAGTCTTCTCTTGTTTCTTCAGCATGAACTGGAATCAGGGTGTTCTGGATATTCTACAACTGCACCAGGAGGGCAAGGCTGACCAGTGTATTATTGCCTTTTCCTTAGGGATTGAATCATGACTTCTCCAAACTTGGACTTCTCCCCTCCTCACCTCCACCACTGCCCCATTCCCCGACCCTTGCAGGTTCATGTGCTCCAACTCAAGAGTTTATGCCAGTGCTTACCCACACTTCTTCAATCATCATTTTTTAAAACCGTGAGAGAAACAAACATGGAGTGCATTTTTAACCTGCAGGGTCTCCTGGGGTTCCAACGCACGCTCAGGGTTTGCTCTGCATTCTGCTAACGCTGTCATAGCTACTGATAAATACCACCAACCCCAGCCTGACCCTTCTCCTCCTCAATACCATTGATTGGTGAGCTGGGGGCAAGACTAAGGGTGAAGGGTCTCTAAGGGTAGTTACCAACTTCAAGATCTAGTTCAGTTTCTTATTTGCCAAAAAATGTTGTGTTCAAAGGGTGTGCAAAACTTCCTAAAAACATAGTGATTGGACTTAAGCCTTCACCTAGGACCTTTCAGCTATCCCCTCACATGGTGGCTCTATCTGACCCTGTCTCCTGGCCTAATACGAGGAGCCTGATTTGCACTTGGTTCTCTTGCCACATCATTTGATATTCTGCTCTTTGGAATTCCCTAAGTGCTATAAAGAACCAATGTAACTCAACCAAGATAAGCAATAGCTGTTCTCAGGGCATACAAGCCCCTTAATTAGTAGGGATTGGTACCTCAATCTTGTAGGAGCTTAGTGAAGGGAGACCCCACTCTGAGCAGCAGTAGGACCTTGGAAATCCCCACCACCAAATATGTGGCATTGGCTATTTTAGTAGCATTTCGTTCCTTGCATTATAATTATCACCCATTTATGTTACATAGATGGAGAAAGGGTTAAGGGCAGTATCCATTGAAATGCAATGCTTATTGTCAATGACTGGGTCGGGATAATTTGGTAAATCCATCTTTTTCAGCTTGAATTGCTCTTCCTGTGTGATTCCTGCAGGAAAAAGGAATCATAAGTAGTCACTCCTTGCCTTTCTGGGCTTCTCTTATCTCATAACACAACATCGCACGTGGTGCCCTGTCTCCCGCAGAGGGTCATGGTGAACACCCAGCACTTTTCTTGGGCCCCTCCTTCTGAATATCATCATCAGAATTCCAGCCTCCAGATTCCGTCTGCTGCTTACACTTAAGTTTTCACATCTAGTTTCCTCACCTCTTTAAGTTTTGCCAAGCATATGCTTGTCCTGCCTTTGGGGAAATATTTAAGTGTAATATGTAGAAAGCTACGATATCAAGAACTGAGTTGGCAACTCTCTATGTAGTGTTGAGAAAATGTACCCTATTACATCAGAATTGTGGTTATTTTGCACACTGTCAACACCAATGCTTCTCTTCTAATGGATGCTTTTCTTCCTTCAAGCTGGGATAAACTCTCCCGGACTTGCACTGGGGCGTCACTCTTTACTTGTCTTCCTTTCTGTGGCTCTCCTGCCGGCATGATTGGGTTTATACCAGATGCACAGACTTATCTGCTCATTTAAGGCCACTTCTTAATTCCCTTCACACTGTATCTTTTTTTCACAACCTCCATCTATTATTTCCAAAGGGAGTCCCCCCTCACCGAAGCCACGGCAGGCCTCTTCTCCCCTGCATTCCAAGATAAGACTATCGAATTCAGCCTCACTCGATATCTCTTAACTTTTGCCCTTGGCATCCAGTCAACTCTTCGATTCTCAGGATGCTTGCTGCTGAACTTCCTGTCTATATAAATGCGCTTGGGGAGTCTGTTGCTCCTCCAGCCTGTTTCTTCCTCCTCCCAGAGCTTCCCTTTCCCTTTCCATGCCGAGCAATTATTCTTATTAATTATTCCAGCTAGCAGTAATTATCAGCAGTACATGCCCCAAGCCACATTAATAACAGAAATCTCTAGGACACTGAGCAATCAGCTGGGAGGCCCCCTCCGCCTTTTGATTTGCCTGGTGCTGCAAGTTGTGCTCTCTGCTCCCGGCACCCCTCCCACCGTGCCTCTGTTTTGCTCTTACTGGTCCCCAGTTGCTACATCCTCCAACCCTGCCTGATGCTGTGATAAAACAGGGCCAGCGCCATCTAGACCAGTGTGGTTAACTACGGCTGCACGCGGGGCATCTGACCCTGGTCCCAGCTGAAAGCTGTCGGCAAGCAGCCTTCGACCTTGGGTCCTCACCAACCCTGAACACTCTGTGAATCCCCCAACCCTGGTTTGCAAGAGTTTTTAATTTGTTTGTGTTCTTACCCATTGCTCATTTGTCTTGGCTGTCATTTGCAAATAGTTTAAAATCTTGGTGGCAGGTCATTGGTGTCTTTAAAGTTATGCTCTTATTTTATTGGAAAATTTTCAAAATTAATTTGGTTTACCCCAAAATACAGGCAAATTAAATGATTGAGGATGTTCTTTTATCCCTACTTGGAAACTTGTATTCATCATGATGGCCTTCAGTAAAGTGGTGAAATGGTCTTGGCCTGATTCCCTAAAATATTTTGGAAGAAAAAAAAATGACCAGGAACAGAGCAGATAGAACCAATTTAGACCAGTGCATGTTTTCCCTAAAGTAACTTCTTGTACTAAAATGCATGTGTGTGCTTGAGAAATGAGATGCGGCGTTTCGCTAACGTAGCTCCTCACAGTGATTTGGAAACCATCTGCCCATTGGAGCCTTCTTTTTTTAGTCCAAAATAACAAAGTTTGAAACACTTGGATATGGTGTCAACCCTGACTTACTACAATTGCAAACCATCAGCAAGTTTTCAGAGAGGCTGCCATGCAAGGTGCTAATTTGCAGATGTTGTAGTAAAGATCCTATTACTAAACCGCTACAGACCACATGTGGCAACGGTAAGAATCAGGTGGAAAAGAAAAAAAACACTTTCAGCATTGTCAAAACTGCTTCTATCAGTTGTTGCCAAATGAACAACAACAAAAAAAATAAGTTAGTTTTTTGTTTTTCATTTTGGTTTTGTCACAGGGTGGGACAAAGTGGGGGGGTGTGAAGCAATCTGAAAAAGATAAGATTTTAAAAGTGACATTATCTCACTTAAAGTCACTTCAAAGGGCAAAAGTAATAGGAAGTGTGTTTCATTCTGACACCGTGCATACTGGCTTCCAGCATGAAATACCAACGCATAATTGTTGAGGCCAGTGGTAAAAATTCAGTCCTTTGCAAATTTATTTAATTTAAATAAGCTTCGCCAACATTGGGGGAATGTGTTCTCTCAGTGTGCTTCATTAGTGTAGCTTACACCACAAAACTGGCTGTATTGAGAAAGATTGCGCCATTATCAAATAATTAGGAATGCCTTAGCAGGTGCATACACTTACCTTAGTAATTAAACCCTTGTTAAAACACCAAAATCCAGAGACTTTAAATGGTTACAGCATCCCAAAGGAGGTAGCCCAGAAAGTGATTCTATAAGGTAGTGTCATTTGGGAACAGGGATATTGAGCAAAGTCTTTTTTTCCTCTTGGGATGCTTACCAAGCACATCTGTGCACATCACGAGATGCAATAAAAATTGCGATGACAATACTAGACAAACACCCACTGCACAAGATGCTGGACAGTCCCAGCACCATCCTGCTTGGAAGCAGACACTGTGTAACTGGGCTCTGTGCTGCCATTGTTTCAAGCATGGATCATGAGACAAAGAGAAATAAAAATGAGGCTCTCTGGAATAAGTATTCAGCCTACGCTATTCACTTTAGGGAGAAAGGGGCAGCTGATCTCAATTTCTCATCAAATGCCTTCATAAAACTTGACTCTAAGTTTTTCTTTGACAAATGCCAAGCTTAGGTAATTCCCCCCACCCCAGTGGATTTGAAGTATAGGCCCACGCAAATATGACAAGCACCTACCGATATGCCAACACTCAAAAGCAGTTCCTTAAAATCTTGCCACCAGGCATGTTAAAGTGATCCATATAATTACAAATTAGATCCATTTACTAGGGTCTGGTTGCTTATGCAGGAGTTCCTCTTCCACATAGAAATGTAATTGTGATAAATCTGGACTCAACAGCCATGGGGCATTCTGAAGATGATATCTAGGGGTTGCCATGACAACTCTCTAGAATTCCTGCTGTCTTTTCATGGTGGAGTTCCTAGGTAAAGCCTGGAAGGTATCCGAAATAAATCATCAAAAGGTAGGACAGCTGGAATTTGTCCATGGAAGAAATCCAAGTATATGAGTCCATAAGTCCTGTGGTAAGGAGGTTGTCACTTGAGGACAGATTTCCATCACTTTGTGGAATTTAGGCTGAGTATTTGAAGCCATAAGATTTTTATGGAGCTTCGTGTTCCTGAGGCTGAGATACTGTGGTATTTATACTAATGGCCTTAGCCAACCACTGATGTAATCACTCTTTGGGAGCAAAACATCCCACACTCCCAGGACATGCACATGCCTCAGAAGCTCTGTGAGCCCAACAATGTGGCAAAAGGTGTTGTCAGCCCCCTAAACAGCAACTTACCCTCTTGTGCAACTGTCTTAATAGCAGAGACCACCCTTCAGTTGGGGGGTCCTTATGACAGTAGCAGTGGGGTTAGTATGGTAACTATCTTGTTAAATCTGGTTCTTAGGCTCATAGATCTGAGTTTGACTCTTAGTTAAACCATTTGTTTGCCCACAGACCTTGGAAAAGTCACTAAAGCCATTTTCCATATTTGTAAAAAGGGTATAGTACCCTGACCTCAATTGGTAATTGTGAGACTTGAATAAAATAGCAAATGCAAAACACCTAACACAATGCCTGCCATTTAATAAACACTCAATAAATTTATTTTCCTTCCATCCTCCCCATAAAAATATAAAACATGATATTGGTTTATAGAACATATTGTATTATTATTCCATTCTAGAATCTGCAGATCATCTATCGGGCATTGCACCATGTCTTGGGCAGACCAACAATTCCAGTCCAATTTGCACTGCGTATAATAGTGTAACTTTTCAAAGGGCGAGGGGAAGTGGTGATTGCTATCTCAGCAGCACCAGCAGACACACAGATGTCATGTGATATTTTAAATGATAAACAGCTGAGAAGATCAGAGTATTTGAATCATCCATATCTTCATGCCATAAACTTAGGAAGGTGCTGATTATGTGCTTTTGCCCTGAAGTGAAGGAAAGTTTGCAGTAACAAAAAGAGTATTACAGTTTCTTGAAATCATGCCTCAACTCCAAACCTGAGAAGAATATTTCTAACATGTTCTTCAATCAACCAAAGTATGTTTTCCACCTGTAAAATAACACATCCACTAAAGCAAATAAACCATTTGTATTTTAAAACTTTTTATTGAAGTATAACACACATTCAAAGAAGTGCATAAATCCAAAGTGTATAGCTTGGTGAATTTTTATAGAGGATAATGGTATTAAACTACAATGGGTTACCGATTATACCCTATTTGTTATAATGGGTTGCTATTTTTGTCTATGAGTGTGTTATTAAAATTTTAGAATTTGCATGTTATAGAGTTTTTTAATTCCTTTTCCTTTTTTATATTTTAAATTAAAGGACAACCAGCCTGAGCAAGAGCGAGACCCCGTCTCTACTGAAAAAAAAAAAAAAAATAGAAAGAAATGATCTGGCCGACTAAAAATATATATAGAAAAAATTAGCTGGGCATGGTGGCGCATGCCTGTAGTCCCAGCTACTCGGGAGGCTGAGGCAGAAGGATTGCTTGAGCCCAGGAGTTTGAGGTTGCTGTGAGCTAGGCTGACGCCAAGGCACTCACTCTAGCCCAGGCAACAAAAGCGAGACTCTGTCTCAAAAAAAAAAAAAAATTAATTAATTAATTAATTAATTAAAGGACAGTAGTTCTGACCCTTTTTTGGTGTACAGTTCTAAGAATTTTTAACACATGTATAAATTCACGCAACCACCACCACAAGCAGGATATAGAACAGTTCCATCGCCCCAAAATTCTCCCTTATGCTATCCCTTTGTAGTTGACTGCTGACAACTTTTGATCTATTCTCTGTCACGTAGCCTTGTCTTTTCAAGAATGTCATAATATAAATGAAATCAGGTAGCATGTAACCTTTTGAATCTAGTTTCTTTAACTTTGTATAATGCTTCTGCAACTCATCCATCCAGTTGCATACATCAATAGTTCATTCATTTTTATTGCTGAGTGGTATTCCATTGTACGGATGTAAACAATTCGTTTATTCATTCACCCACTAGAGGACTTTTGGAATGTATCTGGTCTTGGATGACTATAAATAGAGCTATGAACATTTGTATGTGAATTTTTGTGTGAACACAAGCTTTCATTTCATTAAGGCAAATATGTAGCAGTGGGATTGCTGGATCTAGATCACTTCTATGATTCTATTAAACCCACCTAGAATTACAGTCTATATTATCTTGATCAATAAACTATTTCCTTCTTGGGATAGGCAGAACTTCTAATTCTGAAGAGGTGGAAATGGTCTCTTATGGTCCTCAGATCAGAAAATGACATTTTAATAATTTAACATTCTATTTTGTTTTTATAATTTTGGTAATTTTCCATTTTAGGTATTATGATCATAATAGACACATTTTTAAAAATTGACTAATTAAAAGTATTTCTCCATATATTTGAAAGCAATGTTACAGGTATTATAATTACCCCTATTTCATTATCTGTAATATTTCCTAACAACTGGACATTCTCCTATTTAACTATAATACCATTATCACATTCAAGAAAGGTAAGATTAATGTTAGATTGATGGAGTTTTCTTCCTCTCAACACTTTAAATATTATACTTCATTCCTCTCTTTTCTTGTTGCATGGAGTCTGAGGAGAAGTCAGATATAGTTTTTATCTTTGCTATTTTACAGGTAAGGTGTTTTTTCCTCTGGCTTCTTTCAGGATTTTTTCATTTTCTTTGGTTTTCTGCAATTTCAATATAATATACGTAGATGTGGTTTTTTGGTTATTTATCCTGCGTGGTGTTCTCTGAGCTTCCCACATTTGTGGTTTGGTGTCTGATATGAATTTGGAGAAATTCTTAGGCATTATTGTTTCAAATATTTACTCTATTCCTTTCTCTTTTTCTACTACTTCTAGTATTCCCATTACACATATGTTACACTTTTTGTACTTGTCCCACAGTTCTTAGATATTCTGTCCTTCTGCTCTAGCTTTTTTCCCAGTATTTTTTCTCTTTGCTTTTCAGTTTTGAAATTTTCTATTGAAATGTTCTCAATAGTTTTTTTCCTCAGCTATGTCCAGCCTACTAATAAGAATTCTTCATTTCTTTTATAGTGTTTTTGATCTCTAGCATTTCTTTTTGATTCTTTCTTAGTATTTCCATCTCTCTGCTTACATTTCCCATCTGTTTTGCATGTTGTCTATGTCATCTATTACAGCCTTTAGCATATTGATCATAGTTGTTTTAAATTCCTGGTCTGATAATTCCAATATCCCTGTCATATCTGAGGCTGGTTCTGGTGCTTTCTCTGTCTCTTCAAACAGTGTTTTTGCCTTTTAGTATGCCTTGTAATTTTTTTTTTCGGTAGCTGGATATGACGTAATGGATAAAAGGAACTGCTGTAAGTGGCCTTCAGTAAAGTGGTGGTAAGGTGTGGAGGAAGGGGGAGAGTTCTACAGTGCTATGAATAGGTCTCTGTGTTTTAGTGAGCCTGTACCTCTGGACCGTGAACTTCACACGTGCTTCTCATCCCCTGATTCCCTACCCCCATAAATGTATCAGGGTGACTAATGTGGGCTAGAGTTGGATATTTTCTTTTATTCCATGTGCAAGGCTAGAGCCAGCTAGAGTTGGGCATTTCCCTTCCCTCAGGTCAGTTAGGCTCTGATAAAACCCCAGCAGGTTAGGTTCTAATTAAATACTTTCTCCTGAGGACAGACCTTGTTAAGAAGAACAGAATGTTCTGGTGTATTTCAAAATGGTTCCTTTTGCCCTCACCCAGCTGAAAGCACCAGGAGATTTTTCTCCAGTATTCACTGTGAAAACCTGGTGGAGCTCCTGGAAGTAAAATTCACAAAAATGGTGGGATCCCTCTCTAACTGTGTGCCCCTGGGGTTTTTGACTCTCAGATTATCTGGACTGAGCCTCCAATAATTTATGAACCACGGTTTAGGTTTTCCTGCCCAGCCCTAGCTTCCATGGAGGCTTCTGCTCCTGGGTTTCTGTTCTGGTAAGTTGTGACTCTCTGAATCCCTTGTCTGTCTCTCTAATTTTGGGGGCACTTATTTGCCCTGTAACCTCAATTCTATGACAGATCTAAGAAGAGTTGTTGATTTTTCAGTTTGTTCAGCTGCTTACTTGTTGCTAGGATGGAGTGGCAACTTCTAAGCTCCTTATATGCTGGGCCAGTATCAGGAAGATCCTAAAATTGATTTTAAAATGTCATCTATATACAGTCCAAATACAAATTTTTCCAGTTATTCCAAAATGATCTTTTTATCATCTTCAAAAATCTAGGATCCAATTAAGTTTCATGCTTTGCATTTGATTGTCATGTCTCTTTATTTAGAACAATTGATTCCCACTTTTTTTTTTTTTTTTTTTGTCTTTTAAGACATTAAAATCTTTAAAGAGTTCAGGTCAGTTGTATTGCAGAGTTGTCTCCTCATGGTTAGACCCAGGTGAAATATATGGCAAGAATATTACATAGGTAATATTATATGCTTCCCATTGCATCATATAAGGAGGCACATATTGGCCATTTTGTCTTTAATTAGTGACGCTAAATTTGCTACTTCTTATCCACAAGATCTCTCCATTATAAAAATACATTTTCACTTTTACAATTCATAGTTAATCTGTGGTAATACTTTGTGTAAGTATGAATATCCTATCCTAACAACCCAATGCTTTAGCATCCACTGACAATGTTTGCCTAAAACCACTTATTACATTGCAAAATGGTAATTTTTTAATTCTTTCTCCTATATTTACTGTAAAGAATAGCTGTCTCCTTCTTGTCCTCTCTCTCACTCTCTCTCACATTTATTTATTTATATCATAGCTTGAGGACTCTTTTTGTCTTATTTACTTATTATTATTTTTATTGCTCTATTGTCTCCAATTTGGCCAGTGAAGAGCCCTTCAAGCCAGTTCTTGTGGCTTCCTGTGTCCTTTTGACATGATCCCATAAATCTTTGAGCACTTTGTTGCTTTCTGGCACATTAAGACATCCCAGGTTCACCTTGTACTTTCTCTGCCCCAGCTTTAGAATCAGCCAAGGCTGAAATATTATTTAGAAACCAAGATCTGGGGCGCAGATAATGCCATTTTTGGATACAGTGATCAAGCACCTTGCCCTACAACTCTCCAAGACTGAGTCTACACATTCTACCTAGAGCATGCCTCCCAGTGTGGCTTCTTCCATGCCTCTCTACTCCCAATGCCAACATCCCTTTTATCCCCTTAAGTCTGGTTACTGCAAAAACCTTTCTGTTAAACTCAAATCCAGTGGAAAGTGGCTTCTACATGTGGTCAGGAGAACAGTGGGTTTTGGAGTCACACAGGCTGATACTTTGATCTCAGCTCTACTACCCTCCTGAATACATGAGCTCTGGGAAGTTAGTAAGCCTTTCTGAGCCTCAGTTTCCTCATCTGAAAAATAGAGATAAGAGTACTTAACTCCAGGAAGTGAAAATTAGAGATAAGATGTATGTCTGAGCCACATCTATGAAAGTTGCCCAGTGTTAAGACTCTTCTAGGAGGTCTGCCCCACGCACAGCCACTAGAAAGAGAAACTTCACGTCTAAGGTGACCTCCATAGCTTACAGATGACTGAGAATTTATGAGAGACAGACAAAAAGACTGTAGTCAGTATTAGTCAATGAAGTGGATATGTCAAAACGCAACATTGGTGCCAGCTGACCAAAGATTAGTGGCTGATCAAGGAAGAGATTAGAGAAGGCATCGTTCCCTGCCTCTCTGCATTTGGCCAGGCATCCGCTCTTGCCTTCTAGGGGACTTGCACTCTTCCATCATCTCTTTCAGTATAGTATATTCAGCCACTTTGCCTGTGCTAGGTCTAACCTAAGCACAAAACCACACTCACCATTTCTGCTTCTCTGAAATACATCTTTCCTGGATTCCCCATTCCTTCTAACACCCATTCCATATTTCTACATCTCTTCCCAGTGAAACATTTAGAAAATGCAGCCTACAGTTCCTGTCTATGCTTCCTACAACCCAGTAAAGAGTCTTCTGCAAAGATTACCACTTCCTTCCAAATTGCTACAGATAATTCTTTTTTTGTTTGTTTTGTTACTTAACCACTCTCTTTATTTTTCCTCCTCCTCTTGAGCAGTCCTTCTTAATCTACTTAACAGTTTATTTTTCCTCTGTTCAGCCCAAAAATGTCAGAATTCCCCCAGGGATCCCTCCTTCAGTAACCTGGGTCTTCTCTTATGATACCACCCCTGATGACTTTCTCCACATCCAAGGCTTCAGGTTATACCTCCACATGAGTAACTCCCAGATCTTCATCTCTGCTCCACGGCTCTGCTAACCTCCTGACCCTCTGTCCACCCTAGCTCCAGAACATCTCCACTTGGATGACCCTTGAACAAATCAGTCACTATGTCCAAAGTGGACTCATCATCTTTTCTTGAAAATGTGCTTATTATACCCTAAATTGCCATCATCCACTCAGTCAGTCATGCCAGAAAACCAGGAAATGCCATGAATGTTTCTTTATATACACTACTGACATCTTGAAGATGCTCCATCTCAATCCTTCTGGAATATTCTCCCTCTTCAGCCTCCTCGTTGCCTCTGCCTTCTTGGGCTCCACTTGCTTCCTGTGCGGCTTACTACTTTCCCTGCACACCCTGCCCCCCTCAGTCAGCCCCTGTTTTCTCCACTTAACTCCTCTGGGGAGATCTGTAAAATGCAAATATGATTGCATGACTGCTCTGCTGAAAATTCTTCAATTCACCCCATTGAATAAAGTTCAAAATTCTTAGCTAAGTCTTCAAAACTGTGGCCACCAGCTTCATCATCTCCTTCTAGAAGAAGCTTCTGTTCTACCTGTACAGAGTTCTTTTCAACATTGTGCCTTCCCATGAGCTATTCTTATTCATAGAGTTCCCTCCTTGCCCCTAATCCCCCACCCTCATTTATCTAGCTAATTCCTGGAGAGATGATGTCACACAAACATGTCACCTGTTCAAGATCCTCTAGTGGATTCCTGCTGCACTCTGAGTAAAGCCCAAAGCCATTATCCAGCTTGCAAGTCTTGCCTTCCTCTGTGACCGAATGTGACATCCTACTCCCCCCTTGTCCTCTCTGCTCCTACTGAACCGGCCTTCCTTCTAGTCCTCAGTCACAGGCAGCCTTATCTGTCTGGTGTTTGGAAAAGCTGTTCCCAAAGCCTGGCTTCTTCCTGATCTTCAGATGACTGGCTTCTTCCTGATCTTCAGATGACTGGCTTCTTATTATCATTCAGGTCCCAGCTCCAATGGTATGTCTCAAAGAGGCCTCCTTAGATCTCCCAGCTGCTTCCAGTCACTTCTGTAGACTTTGGAGTCTAATTGACCCAAGTTTGAAACCAGCCTCTGCCACTTGCAGGCTGTGTGACCCTGGGCAAATTTATTAACCTCTCTGTGGCTCAGTTTCCTCATCTATAAAATGAGGGTGATAATGCTTCCTTCCCAAAATTGTTGTGAATCATAAATGAGACTAATGCCTGCATCATAGTGTTCAAAATGTTCAAACAGTAAGTGTTTTTAAAATGGTAGCCATAAATGTTTTTATTTTATTGCACACCATTGCAAATGCTGTTGGTACTACTTCTATCATGTGACGTCTATAGCCCGAAATGCCTCAAACAAGCTGTGCTTCCTATAGCATATTAAGCAAACAAACACACAAAAAGCATTAGAAGAGTTTTGTCGTCTAGCTCTAAATTTTCCAGATTTATCTTCAACTGCTCTCCCTCACAGACTGTATTTCAACCAATCTGGACTTTCCTAGAGGTCTCCTCTCTCGGTCTTTGTTTGAATGTAACATCTAGACCTGTAGAAATTCTATTTATCCTTTATGTCCTTTCTTATCTCTCTTTCTTCATCTCCCGGATTAAACCTGACATGGTCACCCGTGTTGGAAGTGTGTCTTCTGAACTGCCCAATTCATCATGTTGAGTGTCAGAGGAAGCTCAAGTTCAATACATCTAGAACAAAACACATCATCTTTCCCAAGCAATCCTATTCCTCCTTCTGTGTTACAAGTCTTAGTGAAGATACCACCATCTACTTGAAACCTTAGTCAGAAATGTGAGCATTAATTGAGGCTTCCTTTCTACAAACCAGTAATCATTCACCACGTCTTCACATGTTCACCACCTAAGCTACCTCTATTACTTTCTAAATATTTTGTTACTCAAAATGCATTGCTTCTGCTCCACAGTTACTGTCAATCCACGTCAGACCTTTACCATCTTTTCCCTCACAGCAAAGCCTTAACCCAGGGCTCCCCACCAGGCTTTACCCCTCCACTCTGCCTGCAAAGTTGTGGCTCTAGAATGGATCTCAGGCTGTCTCCCTCTGCTTTCCTGAGCAACACCTGTCAGTGGCTCATTATCTTCAGAACCAAGCTTGTGCCCCTTAACGCAGTGCACAAAGCCATTGCACACTCTCTGTCTCTCTCATTTTCTCAAAAAATGCATTTGTTCCCCCAAAAAACATACCCGAGCCATACTGTTTCCACCATATCCTCTGCCTGAATGCTCTACTTTCTTTACATGAATAACTCACCTCAAAAAAAAAAGTCTGCTCATTTTCGCTTATAATAAAGGCAATATATCTTAATTTTAAGGAAAACAGAAAATTCAGATAAGCAAAATGAAGAACATTAGTAATCTCTCATTATATACTGCCACCCAGACATAATTAGTACTGACATTTTTTCTATACTTACATATAGTTTTTATAAAAATGGGAACATACTCTGTTATTTTATAACTTGATTGTTTTTACCTAATTGTAAATCATGAATAACTTCGTGTGCCATTTAATATTATCCTTCAACATTACATTACAGTGGCTACATAGAAGTCTATTGCGTGTCAGTATCATGACTTACTTAATTGATCCCTTATTATTGGATATTTATACTACTTCCAATTTTACATTGTTATAAGCAATACTGTGATAAATATCCTTATTGATGAAATTGTCTGAACATGAATTTTAATTTCCTTTGTATAAATTCCTGAAGGTGTATTTGCTGAATCAAAAGATATGCAACACATTAGGGATTTTGATGCAATTTGCCAAATTGTTCTCAAAAAGGCCATAGCAATAATTAAATGAAATATTTTCCAATTTAGTGAGTGAAACAGGGATTTTTGTTTCCTTTTGTGCTTCCTTTTAGTAAGGTTAAACATTTCCATATATTTGGTAAACATTTAGATCCTTCTTTTGTGAATTGCCTGTTAAGGTTCTTTCTCATTTTTCTATTGGAGTGTTTAACTTTTTGAAAGTAATCTGGAAAAAATATTATGGCATTAACACTGTTGTGCATGCTGGAAATATTGTTTCCAGATGATTATTTGCCTTTCAATTTTATTTGTGGTGTTTTTTTTTTGAATGCTGGGAGCTATGTGGTGTAGTCAGTAGACTCCAGAACCAGATTCCCTGAGTTTGAATCTGAGCTTCAACTCTTACAAGCTGTGTAACCTTAGACAAGTTACTTAACCTCTCTGTGCCTAAGTTTTCTTATTGGTGAGATAGACGTAGTAATACCCTACCTACCTTATAGGATGTTGTGAGGATTAACTGTGCTAATATATGGACAGTGTCTAGAACACTGTTTGGCACATACTAAGCGCTACATGATGACTAAGTTAAATCAGCAATTGTTCAGCTACAGAGTCATCACTTCATGAAGCCATCTCTGAATTGAGGCAAATGCTGCTCATCTGACATCCTACAGTATTTTTCTTAATACTGCTAATTTTGTAATGACATATTTATACTTCAGTCTCCCTCAATAGTCTGGAAACTAACGCAGTGGATAGGGATTGTGTCTTATTTATCATGCTATTTCCAGAGCCTGCCCATTGCCTTCTGCAGGTGAGTGCTCACAGAATATCTGTGAGATGAACTATAGCTCTTGGGACCCCTCTTACAGCACATGTCTCACATTCCTTTGAATTACAATTGTCTGTGTACTTAATTAGCTCTCCAACTAGATCATACATTTCTTAAGGACAAAGACTCATATTCTTTTTTTCTATGAGACCAAGCTCTGAGCCTAAAATATATTAGGTGCTCAATAAATGGAGGATTACAGGAAAGAGAGGTTGGGAGGGAAGAAGGAACAGATTTTTAAAAAAGAAAAGAAAAAAGTACAAGTTATATGCAGACACTTGATATCCTGTCTTGGATCTCATCCTCTGTTACTGACTCTGCTGACTCTGGTCTAGTCAAATTAGTGGTTAATCCCCTGAGCCCCATAGGAGACAAAAGCCCCAAACCCTGGCTCTAGCAAACTTTGGACAGGCACTCAGGTCTGAATCATTTTAAATAACTACACTGTTTTCATGGCACCATGACAGCTCCAGATGACTCCCTCCTTCCATCCTTGAGCAGGTGGTCCTCCTGCTGAATCCCAAGGGACCCTTGAGCCTGAGGGGCTGTCAATGGCTCATCCATAACCCTGGTGGGAAGGCCTAGGTGTGCATGATCTGGAGCATTCATTGACACTTGGGATCTCAAGCCCATCCCTGGCCTGACTCAAAACAGGTGTCAGTCCAGATATCAGTATCTCTACTATTTCAAATATCAAGTCTATATTCAAAATGGTTTTGGAGTTGTGACAGCCAAATTGATCAAAAACTTTTCATTTATCATAAGTGATGCATTTTTTACTCTTTTGACTATCCTGGTAGCTACACTTTGTACGGATGATCACAGGTCATGGTTATTTCTGTAACCCACTTATTTATTCACTTATTTAACAAGTCATTCAATGACCACATACACTCGTCAGTGACAGATACTAGCAATGGGGATAGTAAATTGGGGAAGGAAGTCCCTGCCCTTAGGTCCTAGAACAAGTGTTCTGAGGATTGACAAGTAAGTCATTATGAGCATTTTGATAGAGTTATGTTCTAGTTGTTATTGGAACACGGAAGAAATGAACATAATCATTCAGAATTGGGGAGGAGAGGTCATGGAAAGTTTCATGGAGGAGATGAGGCTGGGCTGAATTCTGAGGAAACATTCATTCATTCATTCATTCATTACTTAACTGGCTTGACAAAAACAGTACAGTTCATCTAGGCATTGAGTTTATTTGTTAGCAATGAACAAGACAGGGTTCCTAAACACATGAAAGCAATTATTACAACATCGAAAGGGAATATGTAGAAAAATAAAATACAGTGATGTGTTAAAGAGTGGCAGGAAGCAGGGCGGCCAGATCACTGATGGTCAATGTGGGAGCTGATTCAGTTGCAAACCAGACACTACCTGAGTGCACAGATGCATGAGGCGCTCTGCCTGTCACTAAGGCCCTGGACAGAGGTGGTAATCATGGACAGGGCCTGTCACCTAAGACCCTGGACAGAGGTGGTGACCATGGCAATGGGAAGGAGGGAATAGAAGCAGCAAAGACTGTGAAGGAAGATTCCGCACAGCTGCACGCGGAGTTGGTGGATATGGAGGCATGATTGTAAGGATGCCAATGCTTCAAACAGGACAGGAAAGCAGGGAGAAGAGGGTGTTTTGAAAGAGAAGGTATTGAGTACTAGGAAGAAAACATGGCCAACACATAGAGGTGTTCAGTAGATGTCACGTGAATAAATGGATAGACGGATAGGTGGGTGGGTGAGTGAGTGGGGGATGACGTGGTGGTAAGTGGTATAGGGAAATCAAGGTACCTAAAATTCCTCCTTCATGCCCACCTGCCTTGGCTGAGTGAGGAGCAAACCAAGAAAACTTGTATTTATTTCTTCGCATTTTTATCTCCCACTAAACCACGGGCTCCTTAAGGGACGTAATCATGTTGTTCTCCTAGGGCCTGGCACCACGCCTGAGCTCCTGGCTTTATAAATGCATAGTTGTTGATTACATACTCTAACTGCCATTCCTTTCCATCAGCCAAATCTGACTGCCCTTTTTCATGCCTGCTGATTATGACTTTCCAGACTGGGAAAGGTCTGTTTCCATGCATGATTCTTTCCTCCTTTGCTGACAAGTCCTACCTGGTACTCACTGATTCACTGTCCCAGGCAGAGGGACCTGAGCTGTCGAAACTGGGAGCCTGGATTCATCACACAGCCTACATCCAGGCTAGAAGGAACCCTTCTAGAAATTGCCAATGCATACGATCCGAAGTGTACAAGTTATTAGGTCAGGATGAACATCAGATTTATCGGAGATTGTAGCAACCTCAAGTAATAGGGCCAAACTGTGGTTTACTAAGCCAGCTTTTATCATAGCGACTCCTGCTAGTGCAGCTATAGTTAAGGGTCTGTCAGTTTTTCCATTATAAGACCCTGTTTCAGAGGCTTATAACTGCCATGGAAATTCACTGCTGCCTGGAACTTGACACATTAGAGTGCTTGAGGCCTTTGGGTATATTTTGAAAATAAGAATAAAATAAAAATAATGGGGTTATTTCATTGAGATATGTGGCCTTAGCTTGCTAGCCTGTGAGGATTCCATAACAAGCCGACCTTACCCAGGCAGTGGACAGTGGGCTGACATGACAGATAGTAACATTTTAACATTTTCCTCATTGTCATCGCGCTCCATCTTGTCAGTAATCTTCCTGTTAAAGAGCACACGTTGACATGATGGACAATAATGGCCCCCTTGCAGCAATCATTGGCCATCCCAGAGTAACCCAAGTTGCAGAAGTTCCTATATATCGTACGTAAATTGACTGTATAAAAGGCTGTGGAAATGTTTCTGATAGAGCGAAGATCTAATCCAACACCCCTCTGACCAGTTCCATGATGGCTATAAGATTTGCAGGGGTCATGTTGCTGTCATTATTTTGGGCTTGGGTTTATATGGACAGTAATGAAGTAACTCTATTTTCTCTTAAGGTCTTTTCTTACAATTACAACATGGTGATCTGCGGTAGTTTGGTCAGTGTCTTATGCTCCAAACTACAGGTTTTCCAATGGGAGAGATAATTAACCCAACTTTCAACCCTTAAACTTAACCTAAAGTAAATATCGATACATAATTAAAGTAAGATGTAAGAAAGGAGTAACCAAGTAAAACTTGGCACCTAAACAAGGTAACTATTCTCTAAGCACTGTTCAACCTAACCTTGAGTCTTCTCGGGGTCTCAAGCATGTCACCTGCTAGGAGGTCACTGTGGTACAGTCATTAGAACATGGGCTCTGGCTTTAGAATCAACTTACAAATTTCCAATGAACCATCTACTAGTAACTCTGTGACTATGGACAAGCTCCTGAGCAACTAAAGGTCTCTGTCCCTCTTTCCTAATCTGTAAAATGGGAATGATTATAACGCCTACCTCATAGGTCTGTTATTAGTATCAATTAGGAAAATATATGTCAAGGGTTTACAGCACCAGGCCCAATCTCTTTGATGTTGTTCCTCATCGGTAAAAAAATTTGAGCATGCATATTTCAATGTATGTCTAAAATAGTTCTGTATTTATAAATTAAATCATGTACCACTGAACTAAAAATGCTATACATATTATAAAACAAACATATGAAATAGAAATTTTAAATGATTAAAATGATTTTTTTAAAATTTTCATTCTCTTTTATTAATACAGAATACATTTTGCACTCAGGGAAAATTATTACTAAGTTTAAATAATATTTTATATTACTATATTTAATTAACATTTTGTGAGAACAATGTGATTTAAATGATTCTTTTTTTTTTACAATCTTACTTTAACAGAGTGATGTAATTAATTTGAAGGTCTGTTGGTACTTTGTTTTAGTGACCATTGTAGCTTAAAATATACTCTACTAAGATAGGAATATCTAAATGAAAGACATAAATTTCTGGCTATACTGCTTCAAATTTTCAAACTATATGCCACTTATGGGAAGAGCTGTGTTGAAATTAAGTTAGAAGATGTCCATCTTTTCTGGTTTCAGGCAGTTATTTTTAAAAATAATCAGAAATCATTATATTTTACTTAACAGGTTCAAAGAATATTTTGTTTGTAGATTTCTTTCTAGATTTGAACATTTTGGTAGGTAATAACATTTTCAGCAAAAAAAAGTCATAATGATGAAAGCATTTCCAACATCCTTTTTAAAAGATACTCTTTCTAACCAGATACTTCTTTTGCAAAACACCTATTTTCTCTTTTATTGTTCAATCATTTATCTTCAAGGTACGTATAAAGTGTGCTGATGTTTTTCTCCCAAAATAACAGCTAGATAGCATATTATTGACAAGCAGTTGCATTTTATCATTGAAAAAAAAACTCAGCAAATTCAGGACTTTTTTTGCTAAAAAATGTGTAATTCATTATTAAGTTTAGCAACTCTTAAGGTACATTTCCAGGAGTTCAACTGAGAACCTCTGTGTGGTCTCAAACTTTTTCACAGTCCTACCCATATTGTTACAAAGTAATAAAGATTCTACTCTTTAAAGAATATAGCCTGTAAATCCACTTATCTTGGTTCATGTAATCTATATATCAGGATAAACTATAAAAAATGGAATGAATAAAGTACAGCATAATTGCCCCAAACCCCTACACATTGTGGAATTTCCACCCTTACTCGTGGACCCTTAATTTAACCTATGAATTGAGAGAGGGTGCTGGCGTACACCCGTATGCTAAATATCAGCAATGCTCATGTGTCTTTTCATCATGATAAGAAATAAATATAAGTAGGATTTCAATATTTTCTTCCCATGTCTCAGTGGATTGTCTTGCTTATCCCTGGGATGTGCAGACTCTACTTTGTGGCGACTTGCCGAGCAGTGTCCTACCACGTGCACATTCCACAACTGTCAGCCACTGTTACCTTTCCAATGGACATGGATTTCCTGCGCCAGCGGGTGTGTATGTGTGCCCACTTGCACTTGTTGCTGAAAGATAACATGTTGGTGTTCATATCTCCGCAAAAATGTAAAACGCCTCTTGTGTTCCTTCCTTGCATTCCTGCCTCGCTTCTCTATAATGGCCCATGACTTTTCTACTTCTTATACAGAATTTCAGACATAGGTTATCAAAAGTCTCTCTAAAAAAGAAGAGAAAATAATGATCATTTTCCAATGCTTCTCAGCACTGATGCTATGTCGTACATTTTTTAATTGAGGGGCATGTGAGTTGTCCTATATCAACATGTGTGTAAGAGGGTTAATTGCTTTTAAATACTCTTGCTTTCCTCTTTATCTTTCCAAACACAGGATTTTTTTCAATCAATCAATCATCCATCTTCCTGGGGGTAGATTATAGTGTACACTGACAGAATGTAAAGGTAAAAATCTAGGTAATAGCTTCTGAAATTCAAAAAGTAAGTCAGGCTAACACCTTACAAGTCAGTCTGTTGTCTCCAGAGCAGATTTTCTAAATTCCCTTATCTCCCAATGTCAGGTGAGCTTACTCCACAGTGGTAAGAAAATATAACATAGGAGAAGTCAAGGTAACAGCTAACCTTTTTTCTACCTCAAGGCATGGTAGGAAGAGTAAGGGAGGGAGGAGGGGAGAGGAGAGAGGAGGAACAGTAGGGGAGAAGGAGGAGAGAACAGGTGGACAACATCACCAACATGGATGCTCAGATGGAGCAGAAGCTTAACATTTGGAATTTTAAGCCACCCTTGGTTCCAATGTGGCATGGAGCAGGGAACAGAAATAGTTGAGAGTCTGGATCTACAGAAGAAGGTGATCACCATGACCTGGTAGCTCTGTATCTAGGGCTGGAGAACGGATGGCCTTACCTGTGGGGAGCCCAATATGCAGCAGGTGTAGCGGATCTTTAATATTAGCTGAGTTAGAGGCCAAGTCAGCCAGGGTGAATCACCAGGTTCTGAGAAAGCCAAGAGAGACCAACAACCTTAAGTTTGTCTGGCTGCATATTTTAGACACAAATGCCAGTAGCACAAGTGGCATCCAATGGCTAACAAAGATCATCTGAGAGACCAGAACAGGCAGGAAAGATTTCATTTTAAAACCTGGACTCTTCCCCACTGCCCTGGGAGACTGAAGGCACATCCCTTTTCTCATGTTTTCCAGCATCATCTTGTGAGAGAAGTTGGAGGGAGGCAATACATCTGCAAGAGAGATTGATCATTACTTCTGTTTACATTATTGGATCAGACTAAGCCTTAAACTGTATTGGACATTTAGTTAATATTTGTTTCTCTAGCCAGAGGCAGGTGGGAGTGTAGAAGAGAGGAGGGAGAAGATGATTCATGGGAAGAAGGTAAGATAGTTATAGACAAAATCAAAATATGATATTTCCTATGCACATATGCATTGTAGTGGGAGTTAAACTTTGCAACCCAGCTATATGAAAAATGTAACATCACTCCCACCAACTGCAGAGCTGCAGAAGTTGAAATCCATGTGCCAATGCCTCTCTGAGTTATGGGCATTCAGGAAAACACTTCATTGCTCTAGTAATTACTGACTCAGATACAGAAAAACAAAGCCCCCCCCCCAGTAATGTAAACAAAAGGGCTAGAATGTATGTCGATTCTTATCCTATTTATAAATACTGATTCACTGCAGTATCTCTTGGTTAATCCCAAAAGACATGAGCTTCAGTTTTGCTTACGTTATTGAGTCACTTTGAAAACTAGAGTACTGCACTTATAGAAATGAACCTATCATGCCCCTCCTTCCCTCTCACAAAGATATTTTAGAAATCCCCGAAATCACACTTGAGAGCATATCATGAGCTATTATATGATGGAGGGAGATTAAACCTCATTGTTGAGGACAAGAAGCTAAAGAAGACCAAGAATGTACGTGAGCCATAGAATCTGGTCACCCTGCCTCTCGTCACCATCACTATTGAGAATCTCAAGCCCTTAACATTTTAGCATTAATTATTCATGAGAATTAGACATAGCTATGGAGTGATTTTAATGAGCTTTAATGGCAAATAGCCAAAACATCAGGCCTCTCCCCTTGCATGTGACCTGCGGGGATTTCTTTCCAGCTCCTTCTATCTTCATCTGTAATAAAAATACCATTAACCCTTAATACCCCTAGCAGGGTTGGTAAATGGCCTTAGGATGCCATAAACGCTTCCTGAAGGGGTAACGTGGGGAAGAAAAGAGATGCATAAGAAACCGGAGAGAAATGTCAGAGAAACAATTAGACCTGCAAAAGTGGAGACTCTAGTCACAGTCAGGACTGCTCTGGCTATGTCTTTCGCTGTGAAGGAAAATCATAAAATCAAAAACTGTACAAGAAGTCCTAGAAATATAGGAAAGCTGAAGTCTAATTAGGGATCTTTTTCCCCCTAAAATTTCAAAAATCGGAATTCCACTTCTCAAATGTATCTATTGTTTACTATTCACACGTATAATTTTAGTACAAATTTTCAGGAACACACATACAACATGCAGGGCGCAGCCTGTAAATGCTTGCTGAATCAATGAATTTAAGGAATAAAAAATAGAAGTGCCTTTTCTGGAAAGCTATGGAATTCTGTCAGCGATGAACATATGTTTCCCTTTTCCACGGCCCCACCATCACTCTGCTGTATTTCAGGGTACGGTTTATCATTGAAAACACGTGTACAGCGTGTGCACCCTCTATCCTTCCTTTATCTAAGCCCCTTTCTACTAAAAACATAGAAGGTGGCAAAGTACATTAACTTCTGTGGGCCTTTCAGGACTCTTTAGAGTACATTTCCTATAGAGCATTATTTGATACCTGAAAGTTTTGAATGAATTTGAATGCTTCTCCAAATACTCAGATTACTTTCGGAATATAACTTATGCACTGGGGAGAATTAGAGTGCCTGCGTGATTGCATTTGGCCAGATTGATTTTGGGAGAGCTTAGCAGAAACAGATACGGAAAGCCAAAGGTCTGGAAGCTTTCTTTTTATATCTTTGTTTAACTGTAGTGCTGGCAAGGAGGAAGGAACCAGAAGTTGTTGCTACAACTCTGTGGACAGCAATGAGGGAGATAACAATTTGAAAATAACACTTGTTTTCCCAGGATCAGCATAGCATGCACAAATGGAACTTTGAGGGACCGTCGGAGTGCTAAAGAGATAGACGCTCTCCCAGTTGCCAGATGTCTGGCTATATAACTTGTTGGCTCTTTATGCAACATCGAGGCAGATCTATGAATTGAATCTATAAACATTGCAGTTACCATCTGACAACTGTTCAGTGGCCTTGGTCCAGTTTCTAGTGGACAGGTGTTTGAATTACCAAAAAAAAAAAAAAATCCCTCACTAGTGGAGCTACTAATTGATATGCTTGTTGGAAGGCTCAGAACCAAGGCCAAGAATTGAATGGGCATGAAGACAGAAATGTTCCCCCTTCCTGGTGGTCCCTCCCATCTGAACTGGAGGCATTTGGGGAGAATGGAGAGTTTTGCCTGGCTGTTGTGTGGGTCTGTGATTAGATGGCATCCGTTTCTACTGCTTGGAATTTGAGGCATTTCCCAAGCCCTCGGTTAACTTTTTAGAATATTAAAGATTAAAGAACTCCTTTTTCCTATACCAGTTCAGCTTTCATAGTTTCTGTGGTGGCTAGACTGATTTGCAAACTTGACAATGATACATAATTTGGGTTTTGTTTATAACTCAGAATAAAGACTTCATGAGTCATTGTTGATGTTTCTCTAAGGACACTGGCGTGGAGGGCTGATGTAGCTGTGGACACCCACCAGGTTCTGGGGATCCCTGAGGACATTCCTGTTCCCTCACTCTTCCAGAAACAGAACACTGGGCCCGATGGGCTGTGGCTAGGATCAGAGAGAATGCAGGAATGTGCCAGACGTTCAATGGTAGATGAGCACATCTGAATTTCTGAAACTCTGTGTTTGCCCTTACGGGAAGTTCTGAGCGGAATGGAGGATTGTTCATTTCATCCTGTCATCCATGCTACATTCACCAATAGAGCTTTGAAGAACAAAGAGACCTCACCATTCTTTGAAATATAGGCTCTAAAAGAGCAAGTTCTACTTTTAGTTATCTAATAAATTTCTTCCTTCACAAGTTTCTAATTTAGTGCGCCTCTGAATCACAGTCAATAATGCATCTAATGCTGATAACAGCATTGGCATAAGAACACTTCTCACTTTGGTGGGGTTCCTGTTAGGTCCAACAATTTTGAAGGTGACATTAATGGTGACAAATGAGGGAGACAGCTTTCTCTGTTAACTCTTTTCTTCAATGTCGATATTAGCATTAGACTTGAGATAGGCTGTTTCTGTTGCTAAGTTTGCATGAAGAAGAGCTGCGATGAATAAGAGACCTTGAATGCAACATTAAATGTAAAAGTCTACTAAAATTGCATACTTTCCATAAATGTAATACTGTTTAGGATGTAGTGCTTTTTTTTTTTGAAACTGTAATTTAAATTACTGACAACAATAATATTTGCTTTAAAAGAAATTGTATCAGAGAACTATGTCTCAGCAATCTGGAAATATTTCTAAGTGACTAAGGATGTATCTTTTTGTGCAGTACTTAAGAATACCAACCAGTGAATTCTGCCAAACTACTAATCCAAATGAATTTTATACCTCACTGAACTGATGGATAGTACAACTGACTTCAAACACTTACCCCACTGGAAGCTGTTGAACTAGCCATGTGCAGAGGTTGAGCTGGAGGAGCAGGACACTTGGACGCTGTTCCTGTTAATTTCACTGCTACTTTCCGTGCTGACCACAGAGTCCGAGGGCCAGAGAGGACAGTGGTGTGCAGTGCCAGTCTTCAGCACCGCTGGGCAGCTTGTCACTAAGAACATATGTATGTATTTTGGAAAGATGATCTAACGAGGAAAAATAAAAATATTTATAAGTCACATTTTGTTTTGTTTTGTTTTTGAGACAGAGTCTCACTCTGGCACCTGGGATAGAGTAAAGTGGCATCATCATACCTCCATGTAACCTCAAACTCCTGGGCTCAAGCCATTCTTCTGCCTCAGCTTCCCAAGTAGCTGGGACTACAGGTGCACACCAGCTAATTTTTCTATTTTTTTGTAGAGACAGGGTCTCACTCTTTCCTAGGCTGGTCTCAAACTCCTGGCCTCAGCAATACTCCCACCTCAGCTTCCCCAAGTGCTAGGATTACAGACACGAGCCACTGCACCCAGCCACAAGCCACATTTTTTTAAAATGCAAAATAAAATAGTTTTATTGAGACTCAGGGAAAATATGTATTTTTTAAAATAGTTTTTTTCTATAGAAAATTTCAAAATACCCAAGTAGAGAGAATACGATAATGAATCTCCTGATTATTCCTCTCCCAATTACCACATTTATCAACTCAGACCCAACCCTGTTTTATCTACATCCTATCACTACCCTTTCCCTCTACATTATTTTGAGGCAAATCCCAGATACCATCATTTCGTCTGAAAATATTTCAGTATATACCTCTGAAAAAAGGGACTCTTTTAAAAAAACACCCAAAAACCACAATGAAATTTGTGAAAATTAACAAAAATTCTTTAATATTATCTCATTTCGAGTCAGTGTTCATATTTCCCCAATTATCGTATACATTTTGTTTTTTTGCAATTTAGCTCATTTGAATTGAGATCTAAATGAGGCCCACATATTGCCATTGTTTGATTTGTCTCTTAATCTATAGGTTCTAGCTCCATCTCTCTCTTTTTCTTTTTAACAGCTTTTGTTGTTTTGTTGAGGAAGAGATTGTGTCTTGCCTACAGAGTTTCCCCCAGTCTGGATTTCACTAGTATCATTTAACATGCAACCTACAAACTGGTACTCAGATCTGAGACTTGATCAGCTCCAACTTTGACTTTCTGGCAATGCTATGGTGTAGGTGGCGGTATACACGTTCATTAGGAAAGGTAAAATACCTGGTTGTCTCTCTTTGTGATGTTAGCAGCAACCGATGACACCTACGTAGATCCATTAGGATCTGATTTACTAGAGGTTGCAAAATGGTGCTATTCGAACCATCACTCTTTCTCATCTAGTTGCTAGAAGCCTCCTGTAAAGAGGAACTTCCCTTCATCAACTGCTGTGTTACACTGAGGTCCAGTTCGTACCGAGAGGCAGGATTTATGCTTGATTCTTTCCCTTTATTTAGAAGTTTTCAAAATATGGAGGCTGTTTTCTCATATACTACAAAGGTGACCAATGAGATTCTTCCTAATCATCCATGAAATCAATCCATGAAACCATGGATTTAAACATATCTGATATGTTTCTGTACATTTTCGTGTTACCCTTACTGCTGATCAAATTGTCCAATCTTTGGCCAGTGGTAGCCTCTTCAAATTGGCTCCTGAGTCTTTTTGATAGGTTCCCTGTCATCTCTGACTGTTACAACATCATATCGTACATTTCCTGCCCAGACTTGGAGCCACTCATTTCTCCAAAAAGTTCTGGTTGCTTTTGTGATTAAAAGGTTTTTAGAGACTGCAATTTTAGGCACTAGGTATGCTCTTGGCTTCTAGGTTCATCTGTTTTATTTTCTATTCTTTCAGTGGAAAGAGCTGGGTTTTTTTCTTTTGTATTTTTTATTAAGAAATATATTTGTATATACTTTTTATAATAGAAAATGTAGAAAATTCAAATACACTGCAGAGAGAATAATAATGAACCTCTCATGTGCTTCTCCCCCAACTTCAAAAACTAACTTATGTGCACACACACATATACATGCAGATACCATGTATATAGACACACAAATTTGTACATAAAAATACATCATTGATTCATGTTAATACTACAATACTACAGTTCAACTTTGGAACTAAAGGGTTTTTACTTAACCTGAAAATCACAACTGTCAGTGTCACCAGCATAGTCACTTAATTTCTTAATCCCAATAGTCTTAGAATAATAAAACCAACATTATCACCAATGGTTTTTTCTTTTTTTTAGTAGTTCTTTTGTCTTTAGGGTATATCCCTATAGAGATGAACCATCAAATGACTATGTTTTAAAATCACCTGAACGCTTCTCTATGTGTTTTATGCCACCAACTGGCACCAGTCTTTGCTCTTACTAATAATACTGCAATCATTAGCTTCATGCATATATCTTCATGTTTTTGCCAATGTATCTTTCTATGACAGATTCCCGTAAGTAGGATTATTGGTCTGAAGAGTAAATGCATACATAATTTTACAAGATATTTCCAATTCTCTTCCATAAGGGTTATACCGTGTTTTGTTCCTCCCTGCGATATATAAGCCTGTCTGTTTCCTCACAGCCTTGTCAACAGAATGGGTTGTCTAACTGTTGTGTTTTTGCTAATCTAATAGGGGAGAAACAGCATTTAGTGTAGTTTTAATTTGCATTTATTTTATCATGAGTAAAATTGAGCATAGTTTAAGAGCTACTTGCATTTCTTTTTCTGTGTAATATTTTTCCATTACCCTGGCCTACTTTTGGGTTGCTGGCCTTTTTGTGCTTTGTTTTTAGGTCTTCATATGTTAGGGATATTGGTAGAAATATTAACATTTTATCTTTAAATACAAAATATTTTCCCGGTATCATTTGTCTTTTTCCCAATACATTATGTGTGTGTGTCTATGTGCAAAAATTTCCTTTTATGTTACCAAATATGCCATTTTTTGTCTTATTAATTCAGAATTGTGAGTCTTAGGAAAGTTTTCTTCACTCCCAGGCTGTAGAGGACTGCACCTATGTTTTCTTCTTGTGCTCTGGAATTTAGTAACTTGCGTTTAAATATCTGTTCATTTAGAATTTATCCTGGCATACCCTGTGAGGAGTGGATCTAATTTCATCTTTTTCCATAAAGCTATTCATTTATTCCAATATTGCTTCTTAAATAGCCTTTCTTTCCCCCTATGATTTGAAATGCTACCTGTTTAACAGCATACTATATATACTTATTCTATTTACTCACTATAAGTTTTTCATGTGAGTGAGTTTATGTCTGGATTTTCTATCCTATTCTATTGTTCTTTCTATTAAAATATAAATGCTTTAATTATAGAGGCTTTATTATCTATTTTAATTTCTGATACACACAGCCCTCTCTTGTTACTTTTCTTTTTCATCATATTCCTGGTTATTGCTTGTTTCTTCTTCCAAATGGACTTTATAAGCAACTTTCCAAACTCAGATTTAAAAAAAAAACTCCAAAAACCTGATTGTATTCTTATTGGGAATTTTTTATGTTTATAAAATAACTTAGGGAAAACTGACAACTTTATGATGTTGAGTCTTCATATTCAAGTAAATGGTATGACTTTTTGCTTTTTCATGTTTATTTTGTCTCTTTCAGAAGTGTCATATAATTTTGGGCAGGTTTTGGACATTTCTGGCTAATTTTATATCTAGGAATTGTATTTTTGTTTTTGCCATTGTTAGTAGGTCTTCTCTTTCCTTATGTGGTTTTTGTTTGTATATGTGAAAGTTATTAGATTTTTATGTTAATTTTAACCTGCTAAAGTTATCATTTTATAACCTAAGTCCTTTTATTGTTTGTAGTAGTTTTCCATTGATTCTTTTCAATTTCTACTATGATATATAATCTTATTGTCTATAGATAAACATAGTTTTACCTCTTTCTTTTCAATTCTTATGCTTCCTGTTGTTTTCCCTTCCCTGACTGCATTGGCTAAAACCTCCAACGTAATGTTAAACAGCAGGAGACATCCTCCTCTCCCTCTCTTCCCCTGTCTACCTATCTGTCTATATCTATCCATATCTGTCTACGTATCTTCTAGTGTTTTGTAATTTGGTTACTTGCATTTACATCTCTAACTATTTGGAATTTATCCTAACCTATTCTGTGAAGAATGTGCCTAATTTTACCTTTTTCTACATAGTTATCCAGTTTTCTCAATTCTGCAAATTTTAAAACATTTGATCATGTTAAAGAAGCGAGAAAGGTATATCCTCACTTTGTAAATCAGCCCCTTGTGTTATTGCATGGTACTGTTAGCTACATTAAGCCCTGGTGGCTTGGCAGAGTAGTGCAGGTTGCCACCTACACATTAGGGACTCTGTGTTTTGTCAGCTGTCAAGCACTGGATGATGGAATTTTGAAGAGTCAATAATATAGCAAGTTGCCTCCCCTTGAGCCAGCTGCCTAAGTTAAGGTGGCCAAGCTCTTGGGGAAGAGAGAATTGTGCACAGAGACCAGTTTCTCTTCATTCCCAGAATGTCTTCAGTTGATGGCAACTGGGTTGCAGAGCATGCCTGCTTTGGTTTGAGGTGGGGCAGGAGTTTTCCTTCTTAATATGTAAGCCCCTACCCCAAATCCTCAATTTTTTCTCTTGGTCCTCAAATCCAAAAACATCATTATCTGGCTCTTTACAGAAAAACATTGCCAACCACTGCTATAGATTATATAATTTATTGGATAAAAAAATAAGTAAGCTTATTGGCAGCTGCTCTTTATTCTACACTATTCCTTTCCATCCTTTGTTTCCATGAATATAAAGGTCTGTTCTTGTCTGTTGTCTTCCTCTTATGCCCATATCTAGTGGTGTAAAGTCCTTGAGAATTGAAATCCTGCCTTACTCAACTTTTTATCTTGTCATAGGAGTGCCCATATTAGGGGCTCAAATGCATTTGTTGGATTAAATTGACTTGGATTTTCATAAAACTATCCAGTTCAATACACTGCAGACTGTCTTTTCTGTCCACAGTAAGTTCTCATTCTTCCTTTTTATCACTTTACTATTTCTCATTGCTTTCCCTAGAGCAGAAAGACTCGTCTCCTGTTGACCTCAAATGAGACCTGTCCCTGATGTCACCTCTTTTGATTGAGTGCTTGTATCTCTAATGCCTTGCTCAGTTCCCTGCTCCCACATTTCTTCTCTCCTCACAGTTATAATTATTTCACTCCCACCTGCAGACTCAGCAGCTTTGTAACCTGCCTTAACCCTTTTGTTAGAAAGAAGTAGGTTATAAATTATAAACACAGAAAAATGTAAACATAAAATGAATATCTTCCTCATTTTTAATTATGCTGAGAAATAGTTTTTATAATAAATGAATTTCTAGGTCAAAGGAAAAGTATATTGTTTATACTCAAACACTAAAGGACTTTTTAATAACACCTCCATATATCAATATTTAAATAAATTACCCAAAGCTTCTTGTTAGCGTACAGAACACTGTTGTTGCATCTGTCATTCACAGTTACATAATTTGTTAAAGTCCTATCATGGGTTATGAGCTATAGCAGAATGTAAGTTGCAGGTTGAGGCTAAGAAATGTTTTTCTAGGTTAATACAATGACTCTGTTACTTCGGAAACTGCACATGAACTCAATGAGGGCACTCCTAATGGCAGGCAAAGCACTCAAATTCTCTTTCTCACCTTCTTTGCAGAAAACAATTATGTTTACTGCCTCTCTGTCTTAGTTCGTTTTGTGCTAGTATAACAGGATACCACAGACTGGCTGAATCATAAACAACAGAAGTTTATTCAACTCACGGCTGTGGACACTGGGAAGCCCAAGACTGAGGGGCCATGTCTAGTGAGGGTCCTCTTGCTGTGTCATAACGTGGCAGAAGGACAAGAAAGTGCACAAGACACAGGGAAAGGAAATTGGGCCAAATTCACTTTTATTTAAAAAAAACCAGTTTTGCAATAACTAATCCACTCATACGACAACAGTATTAAGCCACTCACAAGGTCAGAGCCCTCTTGACCTAATTATCTCTCACAGGCCCCACCTCTCAATACAGTGACAATGATAATGACATTGCAACATGAGTTCTGGAGGGAACATTCAAACCGCAGCACTCTCCTGTCCCCAGAATTGCCTCCCTGACTTTCCAGGCTCTCTCAGGAGCTCTGTGGGGCCACCTTGTCCCCTGACACTGCGGCTGTGGTCAGGGCACAGGCCCTGGAGCCAAGGGATTCCAGGCTGGAGTCCCGGCATAATTTGGGGATGTTATCAACAACTTTGAGACTCACTTTCCTCGTTTCAAAGTTGAGGATGACTATTCTCATCTCCTGCAGCTCTTGGAGGTTTACATGACCCTTGCTGAAAAGCACTGAATACCATGACTGCTCCACAGCGGGCACTTAATGACCGTCAGCTCTTCTGTAAATTCAGCAAGGAACGCTGCCACCACCCACCGCACCCCACAAAAGACACAGAAAAACCAACTCCTTGAGAGGTTTTGATACTCATCCACAGACCACTACGCACCTCACACTGCACATGTGGACTTATGAACCATTGGCCAGAGTAATTTGGTTTCTACCATCTGAGAGCCTCGAGAGACTGAGGCCTGGAGAGACGCTGGAGATCACCCAGCGTGACCGTTTCATTTTTCACGTGAGGCCCAGCGAGCCACACAGACTGCCCAAGGCCACGGAATTAGCTGTGGCAGGCTAGGGCTGCTCTCCAGGTTTGTGCCTTCCCGGCGCAACCCTGTTCCACAGCACAACACTGTAGCTCCTCCTGATTTAGCAGTTTTCCCTCTGGGTAATAGGAGCCTGAAAGCAAATGTCTAAATCTGGTACATTATCTAAAATTAGATTTGCACAATCACAGCCCATTTGATTCAAGAAGCTCTGAACTTGAATCACCTGAGTCATACTTTCGCAGACAGAATTTTGGCCCAAATGAATTCTTAGTTCTGAAGACAAGCACGACATGTAGACTTGGCTTAGGACCTCCTTTCCTAAAAGGAGGCCAGTGAGACTAGCCCTACTCTGACCACTGGCCAATCAAATCTGTTCTTTCAGTGAAGATCTAGCTCATATTTTTAGTAGTGTCATTAGCCTGACAGACCTAGGCCCATAAACCCGTTGGTGGTGGTGCAAACCATCGTTCATCCAGTGTAGAATGTATATTAGGCATTTACATTTTTTTGAATTAGCTTTCATGTCCTCCAAACCTTATATTGGTCTTTTCAAGAGTATTAGGACCATTAGGTTCCAGTATTTGAAAATACTTTGATAGTATACTTTTCTATGGCATTTATAAAGGAGTGAGTAGATAATGTTTATTTTTAATCCTCATACATTTTTCTCATGTACTTTAACTGATTTTAGTTTTGAAATATTTCTTCTCATAATTTCATATCAGAATCTTTTGGAGGGTTCTCCAAAGCACTATAATTTTATACCTAATGTTTTAATTTAGAGATGAATAATTTAAATTATTTTAATAAACCAAAAAGTCCCTTGTGATGTCTTCCACCAAGATGAAACAGGCAAAACTATGTATTTCCAATAATTACCTTAAAATGGGAATTGGATCTGACACACTCAATTCTCTAGAATTATTAAGATTTATAGATTAGATTTTCTAAAATATGTGCATTATATCTTAAATAAGAAAATTAAGTTCAATATTTTTAATTACATTTTTAAGCTTAAAGGAAAAGTAAGAGAAGAAAACTCAATATGCACACAGGTTTCTTTTTTTTAATTAGCTTCAATGTTGAGTCCAGAGAACTGTGTCTATATACCTAGCCTTAAAGGAACTCTCCATGAAGAACACACATTTTTGAAGACATCTGTGAGTGTCTTGCATTTATTGCACGTGGCAAACACTAAGAAGGTAGCCCAGACCCAGTTTGAACTTCAAGTAGGAAAAGCAGGAACATTGACCAATTGTAGTGAAAGGGACCCCTATGCAGCTTCAAGTAAGTCTTTCTAGCTGCTGTGTTCACATGGTACGTAAATGAAGGGTGATTCCCTTTAGACCTCATGGGACAATGCGTAGAGCAGGGCTTGAGAGTATTTAAAACATGGTGAGCCAAGTTCCCCTTCCCTGGTCTCCTGACATGCTGGGGGTGTTCTTGTGTCTGAGCCATGACTCTTCCCAGGGAAGCGAAACTAGTGTCACCAAGAATGCAGGAATCATAATGGATGTAACGTGCAGACACTTAATTTATAGAGTCTTCAGTTTCTCCAGCATATAATTCAAATATCTCGTTTGTCTCTTTGAAACTATTTGAACTATCTGGAATTGGAAATTCGTTAGACCTAAACAGCCCCCTTTCTTTTTTTTTTTTTTCCAACCCAACATTTACCATTAATTATTATTAATTTTTGTTTTGTTTTGTTTTTGTTTTTATTTCAGCTTATTATGGGAGCACAAAAGTTCTGGTTAGATATATTGCCCATGTCCCTCCCATTCCCCCAAGTCTGAGCTTCAAGCGTGACCATTCCCCAGACAGTGCACATCGCACTCTTCATGTAGGTATACACCCATCCCCTCCCCCACCCCCATCCAATGGCATGGATAAACCATTCACATTTTGATGTGAATGGTGAGGACAACTGAGAAATTTGAGAGTAGAGAACTGTGGGTGAAGGAAGATTTTGAGTGAAGCACCTACCTGGAGAGATTTAGGAAACTAGAATTCGTGTTCTTGGCACAAGGAAAAGAGACCCTAGGGAGTAAGAGGGAAAAAAATCACAGAAAGAAAGATAACAGATCCCCAAAACCTGCACAGTGATGGAAGAGTTGTTATGCCCATTCGTTCAAGAGTTGATTGGGACAGTTGTGGATTGCAGCTCCACATGCGTTAGTAGGGATGCATTTATGAGGATGGCATGAGAGTACCACTGACTGCATCCGGTTTTGAGCAATTGCCCATCTCCTGCTCTTGTCACTCTTGCCAGAAGGTGTCAATCAGTGGCTCACAGCAGTGTTTCTGAAAGGGTGCTGTGTGGACCACCTGCATCAGTATCACCTGGTGCAGTTGCTAAAAATAAAGGTGCCTGGGTCCCACGCCAGACTTCTTGACTCAGAATCCTTGGGGATGGACCACTGAATCTGCATTTTTGTCAAATTTCCCAAGTGTACCCTTAGAGGTTGAGAACAACTAGAGGGGTTCATTTGATCTGCCATATCATTTTTTCCTCTTTACAAAATCCACTAAGACTTTTACAGCACTTCCACTTTATAAAGTACATTTACATATATCATCTCAGTGAGGATTTACATTTATCCTCACAGTAATCCCATGAGATATTATTATCCCAATCAACAAACTAGTAAATTAAAGCTCAAAACTTTTAAGTGACTTGCTCATAGGAGTAATATACTCACGGGAGTAATATTTTCGCAGCCCGCATCCACCTAGAGGCTCTGGGATTTGAAACTGGGCCTGTGAATTTCAAATTTGATGCTATTTCCATCAGGGTTTGCTCACTCTTCTGTGCTTCTCTTGAAATTAGGTAAAATGTCACCAGGTTTGAATGTGTGTGCCTTAGTCCAGGCCTTGGAGTTGGAGTTTACCGTTAATTGCAGGCCAAGTATTCAAGAGAAAATAAACAGCCTAGGGAGCACAGATCTTGAAGGTTCAAATCCATAAACCTTAAAGTGATGGAAAATATTACTCCTGTGAGGCGTACAGTGGTTCTTTGGTCCACTGCAGAAAATTACACAGAGATATCGTGAAATAATGCAAATTCAGTCCAATCGTCTCTCAATCTTCCAGGAGCTGCTACTCAATAATATGAACTATCCTTTACTTTGATTTATCATTTTTCTCTTTTGCTTCTGTCATCTTGCTTTTAGCCAGTTTGTGGCTTATTTATACTTGTGTCCCTCTGGATGTTGGCAGAGGGATGAGAACAGAAATACAACTGAATGAATATAGGTGACTGCTAGCAGCTTTGCGAAAAGGCAGTTGCCACTATCACTTGATATCAGGGTTTGGAATTATTTGTGTATTTCAGTTATCCATGTTGTCTACATCCCCTCTTATCCCAGATAAGTATTACAGTACAGTATTGACATCACCTCTTAGCAAGTGTATTGCTACTTGTTCAGTGCAATTGGCTGTGGCAACTCGTGACTTTTTAAAACAAACACAGCACAAATTATCCCAAACCAACTTTCAGTGATTCAAGGGTTAATGATCCAGTGTGTCAGTTGCACAAGCCCTTTCTCCTTCTGTCTCCCTCCCCTTCTCTAGCTTTGGGTCATTTGGTTGCTTATTAGTATCTCCCCCAGGGAATATGTGACATTAAGCTCAAACTGATCTTTTCCACCGTGATAGTGACTCCTGAGGTTAGCTGTGATGAAAGAAAAAAGTTGAAAAGCATAACTTTTCTGTTTTTTTCTTTAATTTAAATTTCCAGTCTTACCCTTTTCCCCCATTAACACAGAAACATCAGAGTTAGTGTTAGCTATCTTACAGAAATATGGAATACGGGTCCTGTCACTTTCAGAAACCCCTCCTTGAGCTCCCAGTGGACAAAAGTGCTTCCGCTCTTTGATAGAGTCTATAATACGAATTTCACTGATAAACCAAAAGGTTTAGAAAAACAACTCAAAATTGTCCAATAAAGTGTCCAAGTGATTTAGCATGGTGTGAAAGTTAAGAATTAGCACCTCCAATGGATAAATTTGAGTTTCATCTTTTCCCCCATTCTCTGCCCTCCCATGAGGGAGGTGCTAATGAGCAGGGAAATGGTCAAGGTGGCCAAGGCAGGGAGGGGAGAAGGGAGCCAATACCCTCCAAACCGACGAGAGGTAGCCACATGCGTTTCTTCTCTCCCTTCCTCCAGACTCCTCAGAAACTTCTCCTTCTGCTCGTCTACATAAAGTGGAGAGGCTCACTGAGTCCTTTGCTTTCCTTATGCTATCACCCATAGGCTAGCATCGCCTGCACGTCCAAAAGGGACAAACTCTCATTGCTACAGAACAAAGACAATGACCTACTGCTGTTCCTCACCTGTCACCTGTGATTCAGCCAGGACCCCATATCGTATTGTAGGAACATATAAAGTAGCATGGATTTAGCTGTTGGGCAGAAGGAATCCATTTTCTAGCAAGGGGTTCTTGGAGGGAAATCTCTCTATCAGTTTTTGAACACATTCTCCTCTTTCTGTGGATTATTCCAGGGAGAGACATAGGAATTGTGCTGGCTCAGAAGAATCCAGAACGAAGCAGAGGTCAATAACCTGGAGAAGTATTCATGATTTCCACTGAAGAAGTGCTGAGATAAATTGCAGCAACCACTCTGGCTAATTTTCAAAGATGCCCATTGTATAAGAAAAACAGCCAGTTGAGATGGAGTCCTTGCTACACAGGATACGGTTTTATTCAGGTCTAGAGAAAAAACAGAAAAGCTTTGTCAAAAACAGTAATATTTTAGATGTTTCAAGTCAATATCCCAATCAAATGCCATGGCGGGCCATTCTGAATTTTTTGCATACTTAAAATTTCTCGACTGGGTCATATTCTAAATCTATTCAAGACCTCCTACCTTATTCTAAACAGAAAACTATCATTACTTTCCAAAAGATAGCATTAGAAATGTATTATAAAAATAAAACTCAACATCACTACATGACCTACAAATTAATTTCAGATAAGTTGGATTCACACTTGTCTGGGAGAAAAATGTTTCTGTGAGATGATACTTTATTTTTTAAAAAAAACTTTAAGGATGAAGGCTTAGGGGTGTGTGTGTATGTGTGTATGTGTGTAAAATCCTTCTTTTCTCCATCAATAATGTATCTCTTTTGCCTCATTTTATTAATCTATAAAATGGGGTAATAATTGCTGACATATTTGAGAAGACTTTGGCCAGCAGCATAAACATAATATTGTAGGTTTCATATCCCGGGGGTAACTTGAGAGTGAATAATAATCAAAGCATTCAGCCCAGTATAAGAAAAATAATATTGTGTGGACTTCGCTCTGCATGATTTTATTAAATCTAGACTTCAAGTCTCCACGGCAAGTGGATCCCCAAAGCCCAGGCAGCACAAATGTTACTGCTTCCTCTGAAAATAAAGTTAACAATATCTAAAAAACATACCATTTAATCCATTGTCATTGTTTTTGCAGAAGAATTTAGTTGTGGTGTGTTAGGAGGGCAAATGTGTTTTCTTTAAGACGTGCTATCCATCTTCCTCAGGCCCAGAAATTACATCCTAAACAGTTAACGTCACAATGCACCTGCACGGACACTCCGGCTAAACTGTCTTAATAGTGGCAATCCGGACGGTCCATGGAAGGGACCAATGGTGAAATTAACCTTCCTTTCCCATGGAAGGCTGTGGAGTTTGGAATTGTTTTCTTTATGGCTTTTCCTAATGTTCCCGGAGGAAAAAAATCCACAACACCCCTGTCCCCAAATATTCATCCTGACACCATCTGAGATAAGATAAGGTGGTGATAAGGCTGCCTGACCTCTGTGTTAACTTTCGCAGTGAAAATTCTGTTCTTGTAGCAGGAATTCTAATTTACTCTGCACATCACAGATGCAAACGCGTCAGATATTAAACGAGTGAGGATTACTCAGATGCCCTGCTTTGCAGGCTTCCTTTGAAGACTCCAGGGGATATAAAGGCATTTAGCTGTTTCCTTCGCTTTCCCTCTAGAGGCATCTGGCTAAGTCAGGTGCGCACGCTCCCGTGTATTGTATGTTCTGTTCTGCGTTGGTTTCCCCCCTTCCTACTACTCTGTCTTTCTTGGCCTTCCCCAAACATCTTTATCCAGAACCAAACATTATGTTTGTTTCTGGGATTTCCATCAGGATAAAGGAGAGAAGGAGCAGCAGGCTCATGTCAGGGACACTCCCTGGAAATCGGTAAGTCTACGACTGCACAAATACACACTTGGGCAGCAGCCCGTGGCCGCCTCTCCTGGCGCACCCCTGCCTGGTGTGTCTCATGCTGATGGAGGCCTTCTTCTGCTCCGGGCGTGGAGGTTATTTAGCCCTTCCCCAGCTATAAATCACATTGACTTCTCTCAAGAAGACAGGATCCTTTTCAAGGATGTCATAAAGAGGAAAATTGAGCTTGGTTAAAAAGTGGCAGAATACTTGCAATGCTCCTGAGTCAGAGTGTTGGCATAATTCTCGAGAGGACAAGCAGAACCCCAGGCAAGTTTGGGAAAGTTTCTGAATGTAGTTCTCTTTTTGCCGGTCACCTACGTCAATTCTCAGCCAACCTGCTGGAATGGTACAAGGGACCTATTTTCTCTGTGGGTTAGAGGGGACTATGAGACCGAGGGGTGGAAGATCCATTGGCTGTGGGTCAAGAGCTTGTAGGACGCAGCTGTCCGGAGAGCCGTCTTTAGGCTCTCTGGTCACTTCTGCATCTGCATTCTCATTAGCACCCTGCCCCCTGCCCCCATCTGTGGCCTCCCTGCCTGTATCTGCCTCTGTGACCCGTGGTGACCAGCGAGGGCAGGGAGATGTCTGCTCTCAGAGAGCCCAGCGCCAGTCCCTCCTCCTGTACACAGAGCAGCAGGGACATGGTGGGGGCAGAGCTGGTTGTTGGGAATATTATTTTTTCTCTTCTTTCAACATAGTCTGTTCTCCCTATTTATATGCTTCCAGAGAGCAAGGAGAGGTGCATGACACCGGTACCAAACCCTCGCTGTGAAAAATTAGATGTGCTTTTCTCTGCTGGAAACATGATCTTTCCAGAAATAACAAAAAATTAATAAAATTAAAAATTTTAAGGTGTAAAAAGGACAAAAAGGTGTACAACGAGAAGGACCCCAGTTCCAGTTCTCTCCCCAGAAACAAGTATTGTTATCAATTTTTGTCTATCCTTCCAGAAATACTCTGTGTATGTACATATTTATATCTAAGAAAAGAGGTGGGTGTTGAAATTTGCAACTGTTTCCTTGGGTCAGACAACCAGAGTGGTTGGGCATAGCTAAAGGTGGTGGGGAGCCAGGGGTATTGTCGCTTCGTGGCTTTTATGTGGCCAGCTCCGCATACACTGGCTGCACATGCATCACCACAGGCCACACATGCATCACCACGGGCCTGCACATGCATCACCACGGGGCGCACATGCATCACCATGGGCCGCAAATGCATCACTACGGGCTGCACATGCATCATCACAGGCCTGCACCCCAAACCCGTCTAGAAAGAGCCATGTTTTTGTTATTGTTTACAAAAAAAAAACCTATATATATATATACATATACATTTGTTCTCATAACCCAAAAAAAAATCCCGCATATGCATTATTCTTCATCTTGCTTTTTTTTACAAGTTCATTTGGTATCAGCATATTAGAAATACCACATACAATAGACACATATTGATGATGGTTTTTAAATGACAGAGAATAAGAAGGAAGGAAAGAATACAACAGAAAAGAAGAAGCATCCCCAGCTATGTATGGTTGTTATTTGTCAAAACGCCTTTCACTGTGAATCTGCATCTATCGTTTTTCTCTTGTGGACAAGGAGGGCAGTGACAGTGGGTTTGTTTTGGTTGTTGTTGCTGCAAAATCTAAATTTAAAGTAGCTAAACCCAGTTTCCTCTGTTGTTTTCTGTGTTAAGGACAGGTAAGGTTGTTCTAAGGGGCCACCCAGCACCCTTCTGAAGGAGAGATGGACCCTCCTCTCCTCCCTGCCTGACTGCCTCAGAGGCCAGTGCATAGGGGACATTGCTGCTTCGCTCAGGGTGGACCAGGCAGGTACCTGGCTGAGGAAGGAGGAGGAGGTGTGAGTTGTTTCCCTCCCGCCCTCCGTCACAAAAGGAAACCTTCTGTCAATTTTTCCCTCCATTTGAGCAATGTCCTGATGGGAAACAAGAGCCAAAAGCGAGAAGCGTGGCTTGTTGCAATTTCCTGCCTCCTGCGTCATCACAAGGGGAGAGAGGAGAGTCCACAAGCCTTGAAGGTGCACGTGGGGCAGGAGGATGGGAGAACCCGGGCAGACGAGCTCCGCCTCCATTGCATCACACCTCCCTGCAGCCCCAGCCCGAACAGAGCTGATGGGCTCTGTTGAACCCGGGTGAACACGGTGGACGAGCACACCGCTGGGGGCCAGGGATGACACTGGACCTCACCTCCGCCCTTGGCTAGCCTGGACACGGTAGAGCTCAGTGCCTCACAATACTCAGCTGTGAAATTCAGGATGGGCTTGCAGGGTTGCTGTGAGGATTAAATGAGTTGATATATAGACCTGTCCAGTGTGTAAGCAGTGTCTTATTACGTAATCTCAGTCCCTATGAATAAGATAACTTTAAGTTAATATGATTTGGCTGTGGTAAATATGCTAAATATAGTTGTTCCCCTAAATTACTTTTGAGACTCTTCCAGTGTGAAGTGTATTACGGTTCATGTCTAGAACATTGTTGTGCATTCCAGGCTCAACTCACGGGGCCACGTGGGGCTGGCTCAAGGGATGCTAATGTAGAGTGTGGCCTCGTGGGTCAGTGCACTGGCTTCAGACTCAAATGGGTGGTGTAGACTCCTTCTACCACCAACTGTGGCACCCTGAGCAAGTCACTGTTCTTTCTCTGCCGCAGTATCCTCATCTGTAAACCGTGGATAGTAACAATTTTTGTTTTACAGAGTTGTGAGTGTTGAAGGAGGCAATGTGAATGAAATTGATCTATAGTGATTAGCATATAGTAAGTGCTCAAGAAAATGGTACAGAGTAGGTTATGCAGCTGTCAGCCACTGACTCACAGAAATTCAAAACTGGAAGGATTTATTGAAGTTATTCAGTAAACTTTCCCCTGCATTGGCCCCACCCTTCATTTCATAAATGGGAAACTAGGTCATAGAAAAGTTAAGTGATTCCACGAATGTTACACAGCCAGTTAGCTGCAGAATCAGGTCTGGAATCCAGGGGTTCTGAGGCCCATGTCTGGGCTCTTTCACTCCCTGCAGCTCTCTTGCTGCATGGCTGAAAGTGGATGCTCCATCCTTTTTAGGCAATCGGTGCTTCAAACTTGTTTGAAACCTTGGACAAGCAATGCTTGAAAGGGTCACAAGACTCAAGGCCAGGTATTGAATTCTTTTTACATCCTGTGGTTTTAGTTGACCTTTTTTTTATTAATCTATTTTCTTTTATATGGCAAATTCCTATCAGCCTCTCTCTAGCCTCCTCCTTGCCTAAGAAAACTGATACGCTTTCCCTACCTACTGCCCTTATTTTTTTTTTTTTTAACTACAGTCTGTAGTGAAAACCCTCTTCTCTCCAGTGAAATGAAGCAGCTGGCACCTTTAGGGCTCCCCTATTATCATTATTATCATTTAACATTTATAAGTGCGCACAGTATGCCAGACACTATAACATACAGGAGTAAGGAACTTGCCGTCTAAATTAGACACAGATAGATCCACATAAAAGAGAAAAATAGAGGCAGGGGGTGAGTGGGAGAGGATGAGGCAAGGGGAAAAGTCAGAGTCGCTGCCACAACACTTCAAACTCTTGCTGAGCCAATGGCTGTGGAAGACTTAGGAAGACATATCCAATTTTTAGCAAAGCGATGTAAAATTGCCCCTAAAGGGATTATGCGAAATACCAGGGCTTTTTTTTTTTTTATTTTTTTTTTATTTTTTATTCTTCTTCTTATTTCTGCCAGAGAATTTAGGGAAAGCACCTTCTAGTGAACAGAACTGTTCGAAATCTGCTCTCTGCTGCCTTTTTCCAGCCGCCACCCCCGCCCCAGTCCCCGCAAGGCCGCCCTCCCCGTGCACTCTGGGTTTGAACTCAGCCAGCCAGCAGGGAGGCGAGGAATAAAAGTGCGGGGCAGCCGGCATGTCTAATTCCACGACAGACGTGGTGAATGTAAAGGCCACCCCCGGACGCATCTTTGATCTCTGGAGCCCTCCGTGAGCCCTGTTTCCCCTCCACGGGGTCAGTGCCCGTGGTCCTGCCCCGCCAGGCCGCCCAGAGCCACCCCCCGCCGCCCCACGTGTAATCTTCCCTTTTTGTAAGTCCGGCATTGCCTCCAAACAAAATTGCTTCTGGCAACTCATCCTTGTTCTCAAAATTGTGATTCCTCATCCTGTTCATTATTTTTAACTGAATAGATTTAGCCCTCAGTGCTTGAGAAAGGAAAGTGATACCATCCACAGCTACAGGGAAATATTTAAGCATGAGGCCAAATAGATTCATCATAATCAGAGCGGGATCAATAACTGAACACTTTAAGGAACCAAGGCAAAAAAATAAATATTTTAAGTGGCAACACTTTCAGTGGCCTCCTTCCTGTCCGAGAAGGTTGTCCGTGGGCTGCCCAGGGGGACACTCCCAACAGAGAGGACAAACTGGGAGCTGCCTGGAGTTCTTGCATCCTGGGATTTAATGGGCCTCCTGGTTTTCTCTTTTTAACAAACAGCAAATAAAACCAAGAGCCTTCGATGGCAGGAACTAAGAGGGATTGGAAAATAGCAAAAATGCATTCCCATCCTTAAAGCAACTCGAATAAAACTAAGGGCTTTTTCACTTGAAATACTAAGTAGCAGTGTATGCCCAGGGCTACTTGAGGGGCACAAAAGACAATCGGCGCAGGAGGGCAGAGGCCAGGGGAAGGGCATCGTGCTGAGGGCATCTGCACTTGGCATCCACCCAACACCAGAGAAATGCGAAAAGCACCATAATTGAGACAAGGAGAAATGCTCTTCTCACCTTAATTTTCTCTCTCTTTTTTCTTTCTGGGTGCATTGTCCTCTTGATTTTCTCCTCCTTTTCATTCTAGGACCTAAAACGGTTTAATACTGGATCATTCTTTGGAAACACTATTCTTTTTTAATTAAATTGAACTCTGAATTATAAATCCCTGAAAACCAGGTATGGACTCCTGCGTTTGTTCAGTTTTGCTAAAAGGAAGAACCAAGATGGGATTAGACATCCCAAGGACTGGAGCAGAGAGCAGGTGCAGGGAGGGGCTTGAGTGCAGACCATGGTACCGGTCAGGCACCTGTGGAAGGAGAGGGGAAGAAGGGAGGATGGGGAAGGAGGAGGTTTGCGCACAGTTTTGTTTGTTTGTTTTTGTTCGTTTTGTTTTTGAGACAGGGTCTCACTCTGTGGCCCTAGCTAGAGTGCAGCGGCATCATATCTCACTGCAGCCTCAAACTCCTGGGCTCAAGCAATCCCTCAGCATCGTGAGCAGCTGGGACTATAGGCACTCGCCACCATGCCCTGCTAATTTTTCCTTCCTTCCTTCCTTCCTTCCTTCCTTCCTTCCTTCCTTCCTTCCTTCCTTCCTTTCTCTTTCTTTCTTTCTTTTTCTTTCTTTCTCTCTTTCTCCTTCTTTTTTTTTTTTTAGAGATGGGATCGAGCTCTTGTTCAGACTGGTCTCAAATTCCTGGCCTCAAGTGATCCTCCCACCTCAACCTTCCAGAGTGCTAGGATTACAGGCATGAGCCATCACACCCAGCCTGAGCAGAGTTTTAAGAAAGGTTCAGCCAGGTCATGTGGAGTCCTCCAGCCCACGGGATGAGATGTGTGTTTTTCTGGGATGCACCTGCCCTAGCATCCCTGCCCTGCCCAGCTGTTGACAGGAGCATCCGGTGGGAGGTGTGGTGACATGGCAGTGGATCCCGATGGGGAGCATCTTGGGCCATCTGCCAGTTATGATCCCACTGTAGGAGATCTGAGATGGTCACCACAACTGCCTTACTCTACTCCATTCCAGAGAGACAAGCAAAAGAGGAGTAGAGCAAATGAACTCTCAGCCTGCAAACCCAACACAGCATTTAGCACTGTTTCATACTAATAGCTACCATTCAGGCATGTGCCAGGAACTGAGTAGAGTTACCATGTTAAACCTCACAAAAACCTTTTGAGATTGCCATTATTAACCTATCTGACAGACAGAAAAAGGAATCTGAGACAGATTATGGCCACACAGCAATTATTGTGATGTCAGAATTCAAACGTAGCTTCTGGTTCCAAAGCCACTATGTATATTACTTCTGAAACCACTTCTTGACTGGGGCAATTTATATTTCATTACTACTAAGTACTAAAGCAGTGTTGTTATTTTCTCATCCCACATCATTAAAGAAGAAACCTCTCACAAAATCACGTCAGACTTTATATTCACACTAGAAATTTGCCTGGGAGCAGACCCCTCACCCTCTTTTTTCTGAGGGATCAAGGTAAAAATTGTTGCCTTTTGGTTTAGACCGTGTCTTAAGAGTGCAGTAACTCCAGTGGAATGCCCTGCTTGGTTACATAGAGACAACCCCTCACAAGCTCACGTGCTCTGCAATAATTGATATTTTTCAACCATGACCTGGCAACAGAGACCCAGATCACAGCCATTTACTGTGCTAAAAAAAAAAAAACACAAAAGCAGCACTAAAACTCCTGCAAAGCTCTCCGAGACTGGTGTTAATAAATGCCACCAGGTACGCCGACCTATCTACAAGACACATTAAAAGCTACTTCTAAGAAAAGAGTTAAAAATCCAACTTAACGCTGTTTCCATTTCACTAAAAAGACATTCAAACAAGCCTCTGAAAACCAAGTTAGCTTAATTACAAAGGAGAAAGTACAACCAAATTTGAGTATTAACATGCAGAAATCTGTCATCGCTGATGGGAAATGTGGCTCTAATACTATAAGATTTTCTCTTGAAAAGCCTAAAAGGACACTGTCAAGTTTGACAGGCCTAAATTGCAACACCCACGCACACCCCTGCATGCAAAATATTATGTTTTCTATTTCAGAATGGCCTCTTTGTAGATATTTCACTATCAGTCTTTGGAAATGATCTCAAGTGAAAAATAAATAAATAAAAAACAGAAAGCTTTTCAGCTCCGATCCCCTGCTAGTTTGTAAGAATAGATTTGGCAAGAAGAGTGGCACCCACAATCACAACAAATCCAAGGAACCTGCTTGTTTTTTTCCACCGCCAGCCAAGGACAAGGATTTTATCACCATTACCACCCTCATTTTAGAAGGCTCCTAGCTTTTTACTGTCAAGGGAGCATTCTCAAATAAAAAAAAAATAATAATGAAAATACAGCTGGCATTATCTTCAACCTGTCACCCTCTACCCACATCCTTTAAGCAAAGCATTTCCTTTTTTTACGTAGCGATTATAATATGTAAGCAGACCCATCCCCAAAGGCTACCAAAAATGTCCTAGCATAAGCCCATCCTATTCACACTCCAATACAATAAAGAACACAGCACTAGGAAAAAAAAAAAACAGCAAATATTTCACGCAGTAACTTCCCTCATGTCGAAAGCAAAAGACAAAAAGCAACTGAGGGCTTCCATATCATGTGGCTTAAATAAAAATAACCTAGTCATCAGTCCTCCAATTTTCCATTCTACCTCCTTGAATACATCTTCAGCTAATCTCCACAAAGCGGTGCTCTGATAGCTCAACAATCATTCAGCACACCTGTGCAGAGTGCCCATCCAGGACTGCCAGTCGGGGAAGGAACACTGTTGGTGGGAGTCACTTGCTCACAAGTGTTGGTGTCTATCCACTAGCTACAGAATCAAGTTCAAATTCTTCAACCTGTTATTCAAGGTTCTGAATAATTTGGCCCCAACCTACTTTTGCAGCCTTCCTTCTTATTACTGGGCTTCAACACCTGTGCTGTCCAATATATGGCTATTGAGCATTTCAAATGCGGCTGCTCCAAATGAGAAATCCAATTTATATACAAGATTTTCAAGACTTAGTACCAAAGAAAAAGGACGTAAAATACTTCAACATTTTTAATGGATTATACATTGAAGTGATGTCATTTTCAGATATATTGGGTTAAATAAAATTAGCTTCAAGTGGTTCTTTTTTAGTATAGCTACTAGAAAATTTTAAATTATACACATGGCTTTGATTAGATTTCTATCAGATTAGACAGAGCTGGTGGACTTTGCACTTTCTCCCTCACTGTACTTGCTCTGTTCTGAATTTCACCTTGACACAGCTACTTTCCGATCTTATTTAAATCCTCTCCATCCTTCAAGTCTCTGCTCAAATCTCCTTACTCTAAGTCAGTACCGATATCCTCCTCTTTGGAAAGCATCTTTTACTCTGTGCATCTTGTGTAGCATTTTTTTCACCTTGTGATTTGCTTTTCACTATTTGTGTGTGTGTTGGAACTACTCTGGCACACCTCCCTGACTATATTGCAGCTCTTAGAGGACAGCCACCATGCCTAAAACATCTTTGTTTTCTGTGTTATCTAGCACAGTATCTTGCATAAAGAAGATAATAAATATTTATTAAGGAAATGATAAATGAATGGATGGATAAATGCATGAATGAAAAAATAGTTGTATGAATCAAGACATTATGGTATTGGCAAAATAATAGACGCACAGATCAATGGAACAGAATAGAAAGCCCATAAACAAACCACATAAATATAGTCAACTGATTTTTGACAAGGGTGCAAAGGCAATTCAATAGAAAAAGGGTAGTCTTTCAACATATGGTCCTGGAACAATTGGACATCCATAGGCCACAAAAATGAACCTATGCACTAACTTTTTATCTTTCACAAAAATTAACTCAAAATGTATTACAGACATGAATGTAAAATGAAAAATTGTAAAACTTTCAAAAGAAAACAGGAGAATGTCTACATGATCTTGGGCTTGATGACAAGTTTTTAGATACCACATCAAGAGTGTAATCAATGAAAAAAATCTATAAATTGGACCTTATTAAAAATAAAAATTTCTGCTCTGTGAAAGACATTGTTAAGAGAATGAAAAGATAAGCCACAGACTGGAAGAAAATATTTGCAAACCACATATCTGATAAAGGATTTGTGTTCAAAATATACAAAGAACTCTTAAAACTAAGCAATAAGAAAATGAAAAATTCAGGCCGGGCGAGGTGGCTCATGCCTGTGATCCTAGCACTCTGGGAGGCCGAGGGTGGGTGGATTGTTCGAGCTCAGGAGTTCGAGACCAGCCTGAGCAAGAGCGAGACCCCGTCTCTACTAAAAAAATAGAAAGAAATGATCTGGCCAACCAAAAATATATATAGAAAAAATTAGCCGGGCATGGTGGCGCATGCCTGTAGTCCCAGCTACTCGGGTGGCTGAGGCAGTAGGATCGCTTAAGCCCAGGAGTTTGAGGTTGCTGTGAGCTAGGTTGACGCCACAGCACTCACTCTAGCCCGGGCAACAAAGCGAGACTTTGTCTCAAAAAAAAAAAAAAAAAAAAAAGAAAATGAAAAATTCAGCTTAAAATGAGCAAAATATCTGAACAGACATTATATCAAAGAAGCTATATAGAAGGAAAATGAGCACATGAAAAGATACTCAACATCATTTTTCAGTAAGTGAATGCAAATAAAGCAACAATGATACCTGCCTTCTTATACAAAAAAAAACAAAACTAACAATGTGTCATAGATCCAAATATAAGAGCTAAGAATAGAAAATGCTTAAAGCAGGAGTAAATCTTCATAACCATGGAGTACGCAGGAATTTCTTAAATATGACACCAAAAGCACAAGCCACAAAAGTAAAATACATAAACTGAGCTTCATCAAAATTAAAAACTTTTGTGCTTCTAAGGGCATGATCAAGAAAGTGAGAAGCCAATCCAGTATGAGAGGAAATATTTGCAAATCATGTATCCGATAAGGGACTTGCATCTAAAGTATATAAAAACTCAAAACACAACAATAAAAAGAAATAATCCAGCTTAAAAATAAGCAAAGGATTTGCATAGACATTCCTCAAAAGAAAAAAAAAGGAAAAAAAAGATACACAACTGGCCAATAAGTACATGAAAAGATAATCAAATTACTAGGGAAATGCAAACCAAACCACAATGACATAGCACTTCTCACACAGGGGAATGGCTATAATGAAAAAGATGAGCAGTACCAAATGTTGGTGAGGGTGTAGAGAAATTGGACTCAGACATTGCTGGGGGGGATGGGGTGTAAAATAGTACAACCACCTTGGAAAACACTTTGGCAGCTCCACAAAAAGATAAACCCAGAGTCGCCATATGATCCAGCAATCTCACTCCTAGTTATATGCCCAAGAGAAAACAAAACACGTCCAAACAAATACTTATACACAAATGTTCATAGCAGCATTATGCATAATAGCCAAAAAGTGGAAACAATTCAAATGTCCATCGCTTAATTAATGGATAAACAAGATGTGGCATGTCGGTACAATGGAATCTTATGCAGCTAGAAAAATGAGGTATTGAACTGGATGTGGTCACATGCATTTGTGGTCCCAGCTACTCAGGAGGCTGAGGCAGGAGGATCACTTGAGTTCAAGGTCCACCTGGGCAACATAGTGAGACCCTCTTGTGAAAAAAAATGAAGTACAGAAACATGCTACAACATGAATCAACCCTTAAAACATTATAATAAATGAAAGAAGCCAGACATGAATGTTGCATATTGTATGATTTCACTTATATGTAATGTCCAGAAGGGACAAATCAACAGAAACAGAAAGCAGATCAGTGTTCGCCAGGGGTTGGGGGAGAGGGAAGTGGAGAGTGACTGCTCATCGGAATGATTTTCTTTTTGGAATGATGAAAATGTTCTAAAAGTAGATAGTGGTGATGGTTCTACCACTGTGAATATATAAAAACAACTGAATTGTATACATGAAGGAAGTAGATCTTATGTGAATTGTATCTAAATAAAGCTGTTATATTTTTAAAGAATATCATTAAACACTTATTAAAATAGCTAAAATCCAAAAAATTGACAATACCAATTGCTGGTAAGGATGGGGAGCAATAAGAACTCTCATTCTTTCCTAGAAGGAATGCAAGTTGGTACAGCCTATTTGAAAGATAGTTTAGCAGTTCCTCATAAAGCTAATATGATCTTACCATTTGACCCAACAACTGTGCTCCTGAGTATTTACCCAATGATGTAAAAACTCATGTCTATACCAACACCTAAAAACAAATGTTTATAGCAGCTTTATTTAATAATATCTATAAACTGAAAGCAACCAAGATGTCTTTCAGTGGGTGAATGGATAAACAAACTATGGTGCATCCGTATAATGGAATATTATTTAATAATAAAAAGGAATGAGCTATCAAGTCATGAAAGACATGGATGAATCTTAAATGTGTATTGTTAAGTGAAAGAAGCCAATCTAAAAAGCTACATTGGCAGGGAGCGGTGGCTCACACCTGTAATCCTGCACTCTGGGAGGCCGAGGTGGGAAGATCACTTGATGTCAAGAGTTGGAGACCAGCCTGAGCAGGAGTGAGACCCCACCTCTACTAAAAATAGAAAAGTTTAGCTGGATGTGGTGGTGCACACCTCTAGTCCCAGTTACTCAGGAGGCTGAGGCAGGAGGATCACTTGAGCCCAGCAGTCTGAGGCTGCAGTGAGCTATGATGATGCCACTGCACTCTAGCCAGGGTGACAGAGTGAGATCCTGCCTCAAAAAAATAAAAATAAAAAGTAAAAATAAAAAGCTACATACTTATATAAAAATTAACTCAAAATAGATCAAAGACCTAAATGTAAGAGTTGGAACTATAAAATTCTTAGAAGAAAACACAGAGAAAAAGCTTCATGACATTAGATTTGGCAATCATTTCTTAGATATGACTGAAAAGCACAGGCAACAAAAGTAAAAAACAGACAAATTTTGCTACAGCAAAATTTAAAGCTTCTGTGTATCAAAGGACACTATCAACAGAATGAAAAGGCAACCCACAGAATGGGAGAAAAAAATTGCAACTCATATATTAATAAGTTATATGATATGGGGTTAATATCCAGAATATATTAATGTTTTTAAAAACTACAATTCAACAACAGAAAAAAAGAAACATCCAATTTAAAAACAGGCAATGAACTTGAGTAGACATTTCTCCAAAGATATGTAAATGACCAATAAGCACATGAAAAGATACTCAACCTTACTAATCATTAGAGAGATGTAAATTAAAACCATAATGAGCTACCACTTTATACCCATTAGGATAGCTATTATTAAAAAAAATAGAAAATAGCAAGTGTTGGCAGAAATGTGGAGAAATTAGAACTCTTGTGCACTGCTGGTGGGAATATACAATAATGCAGCCACTCTGGAAGACAGTATGGCAATTCCTCAAAAAATTAAACATAGAATTAGCATATGACCCAGCAATTCCTCTTGTGGATATTCACCTAAAAGAATTGAAAGCAGAGACTTGAACAGATATTTGCACACTTATGTTCATAGCAGCATTATTCACAATAGCCCAAAGGTAGAAGCAACCCAAGTACCCCTGCACAGATGAGTGGATAAATAAATTGTGGTATATACACACAATGGAATATTATTCAGCTCTAAAAAGGAAGGAAATTCTGACACATGCTACAATATGGAAGAACTTGGAGACATTTTATTTAGTGAATTAAGCCAGTCAATAAAGGACAAATACTATATGGTTCCATTTGTATGAAGTACCTAGAGTGGTCAAATTCATGGAGACAGAAGCAGAATGGTAGTTGCCAAGAGCTGTGAGGAGGGAGAAATAGGAAATAGTGTTTAATGAGTACAGAGTTTAAATTCTGCAAGGCAAAAAGTTCTGAGATAGTTGGCGGTGGTGATTGCACAATAATGTGAGTGGACTTAAAGCCACTGGACTTTACACTTAAAAATGGTTAATGTGGTAAACTTTATATGTATATTTTATCTCAATTAAAAAATTTAAAAGGCTGCATATTGTCTTATTCCATTTACATGACATTTTGAAAAAGGCAAAACTGCAGGGATGGTAAACAGATGAGTGTGCCAGCCAGGGATCCCAGGAGAGTGGAGTGGGGAGAGTAATTGTCTAGGTGAAGCATAATGGATTTTGGGGGGTATTAAAACTCCCATGTGTGATATTCTAATGAGGGATCAGGTCCTGTGCATTTGTCAAAACACATAGAACTTTAAGGCATAAAGAGTGAAATTTAATGTATGAAATTTTAAAAATTATTAAGTTGGGGGTGGGGTCCCAGGATGGAGTGCAGACTGTGACATGAGAATTGGTCTTGCACGTGTGTGGTACAACCTCCCTGAAGGTGATGAGGGCAAAGGTGTTGACCTAAGTCGCTTTAGAAATGAGGAGTCTGTAAGACTAAAGGCAAAAGAAACCAGACATAAGCACTGTACTTTAGTTGATAAAATCATTTCGACAGGGTAAAGATTAATAATTCTGGTGCCACTATATATGTGTGCTGGAATTGAACAATGAGATAAATGGTCAGTGATTGTGGGAGTCATGTTTTCCACTGTTGGAGTGGGAATTTACAGATAAGAAGGGAAGGAAGATGGAATGGTCCAAGTATATGGTAGTGGATGAGAGTTGGAGACATCAATGTGAACTTGTGTTACAGATGATTACATACAGAAACATTTAGAGATGTATATGTACATGCAGGTTAGTATACACACAGATATTTATGTGACCTTACAATTGAGAAAGCCCAGGAGCAGCATGCACACCTCGTGCCCAGATCTTGGTTTCTAGTAACATTGCCCAGTAAGAGGAACCAGGGCTTCTTGAAGAAATGGTTGGTTCTAGAACTGAGATCAGGACGTATACAAGATGAGACTGGAGGATCTTGTACAATCAGAAAGTAAGAAAGTTTTTTCAAGGAAAAAAAAGAAAGCACAATGATGGGGGTATGACCAAGGGACACAGAAGCCAACTGAGGGTGCTCCCAATAGCCAAAATTGGCACAATTTGAGCAACAAAATAAGTAAAGTAGTATCAGATTATAATCCAAAATGTAAAATAAATATCCATGAATCCATACTTATAGAGATAAATGATTGAATAAATAAATGAGTGAGAATAGACAAATTTCCTATGTAGCAGAGTTCCAAATAATTTATGTAGATCATCCTCAAGGAGTGGAGCATAATTCCTCTCTCCTCAAGTATGAGCATCACAAGTGACTTCCTTCACAGGAGTAAAGGATAGAGAAGGGAGTTTAGCTTTACACTGAAGAAACCTGGCAAACACTACCTCAGCTAAGTGATAAAGGTTAACGTCACATGTTAACAAGGTTAACTTCATGTTGATAATATGTACCTTTGCTATGACGTGGTAAGAATGCCATTTTACCTTTGTGGGCTTCCTTCCCCAAACCCATAACCCCAATCTGATCATGAGAAAAACATCAGGCAATCCCAAATTGAGGGACATTCTATAAAACACCTGACCAATACTCCTCAAAACTGTCAAGATAATAAAAAACAAGGAAAGTCTGAAAAACTTTCACAACCAAAAGGAAACATGACAACTGAATGTAATGTGGCATCCTAGATGGGATTCTGGAAAACATGAAGGACATTAGGTAAAACTTAGGAAATCTGAACAAGGTATGGGCTTTGGGTAATAATAATGTATCAATATTAGTTCATTGATGATAACAAAATACCACTGTAATGTAATATGTTAATGACTGGGAGACTGGATGTGGGGTATATGGGAACTCTGTACTATCTTTGCAACTTTAAATATAAGACCATTCTAAAATAAAAAGTTTATTGAAAATTTTAAAAATGGATTGTGGATGACTTCTAATCCTTCTAAGAGGCTGGCAAAGGTTGAATTTTCCATGACATATAGAACAGTACATCTTTCATACCCTCCCCCTGCCTGTCACTGCTCTTCCTAGACAGAGCATGGAAGCTTCGAGCCCCTTCTCCCCTACCTCCCCCTGTGCATCTCTTCCACCTGGCTGCTCATCTTTATCCTTGAAGATATCCTTTGTAATAAATAGGGAAACATAAGTAAAGTGTTTCCCTGAGTTCTGTGAACCCCTCCAGTAAGTGAATCAAACCCAAGGAGGGGATTATGGGAACACAGTCAGACAGAAGTGTAGGGGACCACCTGTTATTTGCAATTGCCATCAGAGGGGGGCAGTCTTGTGGGACTGAACCCTTAATCTGTGGGATCTGACGCTATCTCCAGGTAAATAGCATCAGAATGGAATCGAACTGAATTAGAGGACACCCAGCTGGCATCACTGGAGAATTGCTTGGTCTGTGGGGAAACGACCCCTAGACATCTGGTGTCACAAGTGTTGTGTCGCGTGGAGAGCAGAGAACAGGAAAAGCACTTTGGTTTTCTCCTATATCTCTTACACTAAAAAGAGCATTTCTTTTCCCAGTTATGAGTTGATAGATCCTTACTCCTCCCCCCACCACCAGGGAAAGCGAGAACCCAGCCACCCTCACTTTCTGTTTTCCTGGCTGTACTTTGCCTCCTATTCTTCCCACATTCTGCTTTTCCTGTTTTCCTTAACACTCTAAGCCTTAGAATTTCCAGGACAAGGCCCATGCATCCTCCATCTCGGTAAATAAATGTGAATGATACCTGAAATACCTGAGGAAAACATTTGACCTAAAATCCACACACAGTGCAATTCTCTCGGCTTCCAGAAGGAAAGGCTTCAGAGCACAACCCAGATCTCAAATACCTGAAAAACAACTGTCAGATTTTCTTTCGTAACTTGTCCGTTTACCTCATTCTTAAAGACACCAGTTAAATTTTGCATACTAAAGCTAAAACAAAAGCAAACAAAATCATTTAATAACTGCAAAAAGCCAGCTAGAAATGTACCTTATGGAATATAAAAAAAATTACATAAAGAAAGATGTAATTGGCTAAGTGCTTGGAAATAAGTAGGCCCAGAGACTGTTATTAAAACCAGTTATGCCTCTCATTTTTACCTGCAGCCAGCTAAGCCAGGGGTTACCTCTGAAATGTCAAACGGCCAGTGTGAAGGAATTTATTGCAAGAGATATAATTCCCAATTCTGGCTGGTAAAACAAACTTTACGGAGGACTCCTGGACTTTTATAATGATGGAATACAACCTGAGGCAGTATAAATTCATAATCTCTTAGGACAAATAGCCTTTAAAAATTCAACCCAGTATCCAATTCACCATTGAAATGAGTGGAATTTTCTGTAGAAGTCACATGATATGTTCACTGTATAGCATGAAATCTTCCATTAGCATGATCTCAGACCTACCTGTCCATTGGCTCTAATTTTACAGGGTCAACGTCATTGAATACAAGCTCTTGTATAGTTTGTGTTTAAAATGACACAGGTTTTACGTAATAACTGCTTATTAGAAATCTGTTATCCTGGCCTAGCCTTGTGTGCTCTATGTCATTTTGATATTATACAAAAGGGACCTACCTATAATACTCAAATTGTCATTGTCACTAAACAAATTTCCTTAAATAAAGGCCCATAAAAATCCAATTACATTGTGCATGGAGCACCGTTAGGTTGAAATGCTGCAACAGTAAAAGTCAAGATTAACTTAACCTTTTAAGGAGATTATATTACAGGCAAAGCCACACTGGCATGTGTAGGACCTTGAGCTAATTCTGTGCCCTGAAAAAATTGGAAAATGGCAAATGTAAGTGTATCTTGAAAGCCCCTGGGGTGTCCTGAAATCTGGTTACCATTTCCCCCTCCCTGGGGTTGATCACTCCAGCCAGGAAGGCCCCAGCATGCAGCGCAGCTCTGTACCCTGCAATTTCATTGGCCTGGACAGCTGCATTAACTACCCGCTCCCCCCCAAGGCTTTTGAAGTAGTGACAGGAAACCAGTAGCTATGTCAGTTCCACCCCTTCCAAGGGAATTTTCTGTCCCAGAGTGTTTTAAACACTACCAGATCCAAAAACAATCAGTTTTATGTAAAGTGGCCTAATATCATCTTAAATTTGATGACATTTGGAAGAAAAGGAAAAGAAGGGAAAAACCATGCAGGTACTTTTCATAGAATTGCAAGATGATTCATCAGGAAGGAGAGTTTTAGTCAACTGACTCCTGTTCTCCTCTGTCCATGATCAGATGATTCAAGCAATAGAAGACGCCCTTCCTTGAGAATTATTGAATAGCTCTAATTGCTGGAAATATCTGCCTTCTGTTGCGCCAACTCTGCCTCCCAGTGACTTATACCTATTGGTCCTATTAGGTCTTTGGCTACTATAGAAAACAGGTCTCCACATTCTGCTGCCACACAGCTTTTTAAATATTTAAAGACAGTCATGATAACGATAATAATAACAAAAACTATGATCATTTCGTGAGCATCTATTGGATGACAGCACTATACCACATTACATATTTAAATGGATGGAGAGAATGTTCTTGGCCTGAACGCTTCATGGGAAGAACTGAATATGTTTGCAAGAAAAATTTGATAGCACTTAGCGGAGAGTTAGGGATGGGATCCTGAGATCCCAAAGGCCACACTCGGGACAGAAATAAGTTTGCTAAAGAGGGTAGACTCTGCCATGGGAGCAGATCCTTGTTTTGCTGAATATCATGGTAAGTTTTGTTTTTCAAGTTTGAAGATAGGCACTGGGAGAGGATGAATTGTTCTCACAGAAGCAGGGAAAGGAATTTAAAAATTCTAGTATCCCAGAGGGACAGAGAGAGATCAGTGAGTCTGGGTGGAGGAAGGATCCCCAATGCACACACCCAGTTGCTTCCCAGTTGCCACAGTGGCAAATACTTTGCAGAGATCAGCAGTGTGAGGTGGGGAGCTATAAGCTTTTTGCACTGGGATGTATGCAGCATCTATCTCCTCATTTATTTTCCACATAAAATCTTCAATGAAATCTCAATAGTTCATCAATGCTTCTGTATGAGATTTTTGTTTTTTTTTTTTAAGGAAACTCAGAGAGTTGCTCATGAGATCTGCACATAGTGAGTTCCAGGCCAGAGGAGAGGGTAACTCATACTTTGTCTTATTTAATTTTTTTTGGCACATATTAAAACAAGCTCCCCCATCCCTTATACACAACTGATATTTTATAACATTTATATTTTTCTGACTACTAAAGCAATGCATATGTATTATAGACAAAAGTTTGAAATTATGAAAACTATAAAGGAAAATAAAAGCATCTGTATATCTCCACCACTTCTGGATACTAACTGTTAATGTTGGGAGGCATATTCTTTTAGTCTTTTGTATGTATGCCTGTATACACAGATTATAGTTTGACTCTAAATGCCAGGCCTAGCATTTATCACGTTTAAGTTTTATTTGATGATTTAGGTTTCTCACTACAATTTATTAAAATAAGTTTGATTTCTCCTGCTTTGATTTATTTTATTAGCTGCGTGTGGTGGAAACCTACAGCACTGTCTCTCCAGCACCCTGTTATAGGCACTGCTTCTTCCTCTCTCTTGTCACTGTGTGGTCACATCATTCCCCAGTTCCTATCTGACTCAGCCTCTGGGTTTGACATAATTGAGTGCTATCACCTGCTGGAAACATTTTCATTTTGTGTCTTGCTCATTCCCTCTGGTGCTTATTTTATTTCACTGGTCCCTCCTTCTCAGCCTCCTTTCCTGTCTTTTGTGTCTTCTCTCAAACCCTCAGGATTCAATTTCTGATCTCTTCTGTTTTCTCTCACCTCCTCCTCCCTAAGTGATCTCACCTTGTCCCATAGCCTGAAATACCATCTATGCACAAGTGAATCCTACATTTTTATCTCTAGCCTTTTTATTTATTTATTTATTTTATTCTTATTTCAGCATATTGTGGGGGTACAAAAGTTTAGGTTATGTATATTGCCCTTTTCTGCCCACCCCCCCAAGTCAGAGCTTCAAACATGTCCATTCCCTAGACAGTGCGCATCGCACTCTGTAGCCTTTTCTATCCTGAACTCTCCCACAATCCCACACTCCTGCTGCCCGCATCATAGATGTCCAAAGGTATCTCAAACTAACATGTATGAAAGAAAATGCCTGATATTTTCCCCAAACTCTGCTCCTTGCAGATTCTACTCTATTTCAGTACATGGGAACTTCATTGTACGATTCACTCTGGAGACACACTTTGCAGCCAGGCACTTGGACTCCTCTCTTTATCTCACACCCTGCATTGAATAGTAGGTCACTGAAAGCATCCTAAGGCTCTGACCACCTCTAGCTGTCTTTACCACCAGAGTTCAGAACACCATTATATTCCCCATGGAGTGCTGCAAAAACCTTCCAGCTGGTCTTCCTGCTTTCATGTTGCCACCGTAGGGTCATTGTCCACCCAGCAGCCCAAGTAAGCCTTCTAAAACCTGTTGGTCCATGTCACTGCTCCAACCTTCCAATGGCCCCCATCTCACTCAGAGTAACAACCATGTTCTTTACCATGGCCTGCCAGGCTCCTGTGACCTCAGGACCTGGCTCCGGAAGCCTCTCTGACATCCTTTTACGTTCCCTGTTCCTCTTCCCATCACATCAGCCTTGCTGCTTCTCAAATCCAGCATGCCCCTGACTTAGCCCTTTTGCACTTCCTGTTCCCTCTGCCTAGAACATTCTCCCAGGTATCTTCACTTCCTCGGGTCTCTGCTCAATGTCACCTGACCAAAGGGACTGTCCCTAACCACCCTCTGTAAAATACTGTCTCTGACCCTTTCCAAGTCACTCCCTCTACTTACCCTGCTTTTTCCTTCTGTGTTACACTTTACCATAATATTTTAAATGGTGTCTTTATTGGTCTTCTTCATCTCCCTCCCCAAAATATATGCCTTATAGAAGGGGCTTTGTTTTTTTATTTTCTCACTCCTGTACTTTCAGTGCCTAGAATGTGCTAGGCACATGCTAAGAGCTCAACTCATATTTGTGGAATGAAGGAACTAATAAATGAATGAATTTTTCTCTTGACAACCATGGATGGATCTGGAAAAGGCAGCAGGTACAAACAAAATCATCAAGTCTCCTCGACAACGGGTTAGGAGAGTCAAGTCCGGTCTGCGAGGTGAAGTCAGTAGCCATTTTTCCCATCGTGTGGGTTCCAGAAACAGAAAGGCTCTCTGAAAAGTAGAAGGAAGAAACAAGAACTCCCTATATAAAGTACTACAAAATTAAATATATAGTGCTTATTATACACCAGGTACCAGATCCTTTATATATGTTAACTCATTTGATTCTAATTATAACCCTTTAAGGCAGGTGCTATGATTATGTCCATTTTACAGATGAAGAAACTGAGGCACAAAGAAGTTAAGTGAATTATAAAACAGACATCTGCACTTGAATGTTTATAGCAGCACAATTCACAATTGCAAAGATGTGGAAACTACCCAAATGCCCATCAATACATGAGTAGATTAATAAAATGTGGTGTATGAATACCATGGAGTTCTACTCAACCATAAAAAAATGGTGAACTACCTATTGTATTATGCTGGATGGAGCTGGAGCCCATTTCTAAGTTTGAAGTGTCACAAGAATGGAAAAAAAATACCACATGTGTTCATCATTAAATTGGTACTAATCAATCAAAGCTTATGTGCACATATGGAAGTAACATTAATCGGTTGTCGGGCAGGTGCAGGGGAAGAGGGGATGGGTAAACTCACACCTAACAGGTGCAGTGCAAACTGTTTGGGGGTTGGGCACGCTTATAGCTCTGACTCAGTCAGTGCACAGGCAATTTATGTAACCAAAGAGTTCATACCCCCATAATATTCTGAAATTTAGAAAAATAAAAATAAAGGCAGAATGATGGAACAAATAGGCAAAATAAATAAATAAAATTATAAAAAATGTTTTAAAAATTTTTAAAAAACTGACTTGCCCAACATTGTGTAAAGCTGGGATTCAAATCAGAGTCTATGCTGTTAGCTACTGTGCTTTAGAGCCTTTCCAGAAGTTTCTTAGTTGTTCCTGACGCTCTGTTATATGCCTGATATCTTTCTAATTAATCCTTATTTCAGTTATTTTCACGTTGAGTTTCTTTATTTGCAACCAAAAAGAATCCAATTAACATACCATTCTTTTCAGCTTTTTGTTTACAGCAAATCTGATAATCATAACTTTATTTGAGACATTATTAACAAATTTAAGTGGGATTTGAGTTCAGAGCCACAGAAAACTGATTCCCGTCTTTCACTAGCGTCCACAATGTTATCATGGAAAATATTCATCAAGTGAATGCTTTGTTGAAATCTAGGTGCATTTTCCTGGTAGTATTTTCCTGACACATAAATCTGGTAATCCTAACAACAAAGAAAATAAAACTTATTTGACTTGACTTGCTTCTTGGGAAACCATCCTAGGAATTTTCCTAGACATTGGACTTCCCACTCAATGGTGTTCAGCATTGCCCACTTGTTTCCTCTTCCTGAAAGTGTGAACATTTGCCTGCCTTTGGTTTTCTGCCATCTCTCCCTCCATCTGAGATTTTGCAGAGCAGTCCATATGATCACCTCTTCAGTTTATTTTAGCAATTTGGGACATAAATCTTCTGAGTGCATTGAAGGTGACGAGATAGATCATCTCCAAAGAATTACTGAATTGCTTGGATGTCAGTTGGCTTTTTTTTTTTTTATTTTATTTTTTGAAGAGCATTGTCCTTGGTGAATAATACAAAGCAGAATGAAAGTTTAGTAGCTATCTCCTGTCATCTGTCAACTTTATAGCATCTTCTCCATGTAGTGGGCCAACACCTTCCCTGCTTTTCTTGAACTTTAAAAAAGAAATTGTTCTTGTCTTTAATTTGTTTTGTAAGCTTCAACTCAGCCTGGGTTTTAGGATTCCTCATAAAATTCCAAACAAGTTGAGCCACTTTGCTTTAAAAATCAATCCTTCATTTTTTTCACCTTTTGTACATCACTTTTTATGAAAACTTGAGCTCCTCAGACAGATTGTACAGTCACGTTAATAAGTTCTTGATAAAATACAGGATGCCCAGTTAAATTTGAATTTCAGATAAACAACACGTCACTTTTTAGTATGTCATGTGTAATATTCAGATCATACTTACACTAATAAGAAATCATTGTTTTGCTGAAATTCCAATTGAACTGAGCATCCTCTAATTTATTTGCTGAATCTGGCAACCCT
>CM052443.1:35517507-35535752 GCA_028533085.1 Varecia variegata
TTTATCTCAGAGTGCGGAAGGCCTGTTGAGAGTCCTTCCCTGCGTTTCCCAAATGTATTCACACAACCCCAAATTTTAAGTGGTGGAGTGTGAAGTTGAGGTCCCTGCTGCTCTTCTCCTTAACTCCTGTCACTGCGTACCATTCCAAGTGCCCAATATTTTAGGCTTCATGGCATTGTATGGAATTTGTATCATAACAAGGTCTGATCTGCTGTGAGTTAAGGATGAAAAGTTGTCTCAAGTCTCCATAAGGACTGCAGCTGTTGCTCTCTTAGAGGTTGCAACCTTACTATTATTTAACTATGTTTCCTCATGTGAATGTGGCAACTGGGGTAGTGTCATTGTTCCTCAAGGAGGTACTGCATAAATGCCAGGTTTCTAGAAGCTCTATAAACTGCAGAAAAGGTGGGCTGTAATGAGCCTCCTCTCAAATGCAGTGCTGTGATGAGCCCCCACACCCACAGAGCTCCTTCTTCCTGTGATACAGATCTCACACACAGGACCTTAACAAGTCTGTGTGCATGGGCATATGCATTGGACATTGGCAGCCAGTGAGTTTGAGTTCTGCATTTAACAAACGCAGACCAAGAGGGAAGGAAGAAAAAGACAGAGAGAATGTCTTCTATACCCAAATAAAACTTTTGATTAACAGAGTTGGAAAAAAATCCACACATACATTGCATGATTTTTAAATACTGCACAGTGTGTCTGTCAGAAGTTTGATAATTTTAAAGACATCTTGATGGAACTACATGAATATACTCTTCAAGGTAATAATTAATTCCCTAGGGAGAGCACTCATTAAAAAAAAATTGTTACTGAAGAGAAAAAAAAATAACTAAAAAGCTAGGATCACCATATAAGCTAGCTGACAGTTAAGTCTTTCAGAAGATTATAGAGGAAAATGAGAGCTTCGAGTAGAGGTCTCAGATTAAGAATTTGATATTCTAGATAAGGGTGGAGAGCAATGTTTTACTCATGCAAAGTCCCACTGAAACATGTCCCAGAGGATTATCATAAAGTGCCCATGGTGCAAAGATGCCTACTCATGTCACACGTAAAGAAACAGTGTCACACAAGCAGTAGCACAAAGAGGCTGTGGAGATTGTAGAATGTAACATGAATCTGGAAGAACAAGGAAATCTCTGGGACCATAAGTAAATGCTCTTTTCCTTCCTCCTCATACTTTTCTTACATGTGGCTTGATAAAATATGAAACTCTGAGGCTCTTGCTGATTTTATAAAGATGTATTACAAGTGTGGTTCTCCAGGGCCAGTTTGTAGGAGACTTAGGAACACCCTTCCTCTTCTTTGCCCAGATTTTATTCCTATGTTTGGCAATTCAGAGTGGGAGAGACACTGTTGTTTCCTTCGTAGTTTTAGTTTACACAGAGATAAGCAAATCTTGCCTTGGTTCTTAAGAAGTGAATGGCTCCATAATTTTGAAGTTGGTGACTTTTTTCTTTGGTTCTACCAAACCATTGTTGGAACAGGGTCAGTCCCTTTCCACTTCACATTCTTCCTACTTGAAAAGGTAGGAGCTTCCCCACTCTCACCAATATGAGCAGCTCTAGTGTTTCTCGACCTTTCAGTTGAAGTCATAGCTCTGTTGAAACTTTGGGATTCATAACAGGAGCACAGCTAGAGATGCTGGTGGTGTAAAAGACTGGGGATTTGGCTTTCTCCTTGGGAGGATGGAAGGAAGTGTGAAGAGGTGAATATATGGATAAATGGGAACCCAGAGCTGAGATATGTTCCCAATGGCTATAGTTTATCCCAATGAGGATTTTTCAAATATAATATTTGTCTTCTCTTTTAAGCCTTGCTTTCTCCTTTTATCTTGCAGTGATTAATTGAGTGTATTGCCCCTTTGCTTTTCTCATAAATCATTTCAGATCCATTAGTGGGTGGGCATCAAATGGTGAGGCGTATACACTGACTAATTTAGAAAGGTAGGAAGTGGAAAGGAGGGAACAGAAGAGAGAACTTAGATCTTCTCTTCAACTTGCAGTCAGCCCCGCAGATGCAGTTCTTGCTGACACCAGTCTGGGTCACTGTGCCAGTTTCCTCCCGCCCCATCTGCACAGAAGTCTGCCTGCTCCTTCCAGTTCTTTCTCCAAAGGCTACATCCTGGTACATCAAGTCATTGAATATGCCTTATCAAATAAGATGACTTTGATTCTAAATAGTGAAGACCCTGACTCAATGGTTTCAACAATAAGAAAATGTGTTATTTTTCATAACAAGAAGTCCAGAAAGGGGCCCCATGGTTGGTATAATTCATCAGTGATACAAGTTCTTCTCTCTGATGAAGCTTTTCCTTCTGACATTCTCAGCTTTGGTATCACCCTAAGACTGAGTGCCCTCAATGTCACAAGAAAGCAGCAGCAGCCCAGAGTCCAGAGAAGGGCCATCGTCTTTTGGTGACTTCTTAAGAGTGAGGCAAGTTTTCCTGCAGGTCTTCAGCAGACGTTACCTCCCATTTCCTAGATAGACCTGGATCCCAGCCCCCCTAAAACTGGCAAAGCAAATGAGATTACCCTGAGACTCTTGGACTACCCCCAACTTATCCCTGAGCTGGGGATAGCATCACCATCCTCGAGAGATGGTAGCTGAACAACAGCAGGTTTCTGTTACCAAGGAGGATGTAGGAAATGGATGGAGGGAAGGCAACCCACTCTGTCTGCTGCACGTGTACATTGTGAAAGTGAAACGAAACAAAATAAAAAATAAGATTCTCCCATTTATCATTTGTGGTTCCTCTCCCTAAAGGTAACCAATAAGAATCTTAATTTATAATCCCCATGCATATGTAGCTACCATTAGTATGTCAATGAAATCATACCACACAGACTCAAATATCTCTAAGATCTTTCATATCAGTCCAAACAGATCTGCAGCATTAATAACATGTCATAGTGTTTCACCATATAATTCCATCATGATTTGTTTAGCTGGTCCTCTACTGATGAACATTTAGATTGTTCCTAGTTTTTGTTGTTGAAATTTGTAATATTAAAGATGATGCTACATTGAATCTTGTAAAACTAACTAGTGGTATATTTTGAGAGTAAATTCATAGCATAAATTTCTGATGGTAGAATTATTTGGTCATTTAAAATTTTTATGTATATTTCTGAATTGCTCTTCCAAAAGGAGGCACCAATTTACATTTGCTTCAGTGATATATGAGGGTGTTTATTTGCCACATCCTCACCAGCTCTGGTCATTATCATATTTTTCCTTTTTTTTCATACATTAGATGAAAATGGTATTTCACAACAGTTGCTCATTTCAAATTTCAAATCTGCTCAAGTCACTTTCCTGTTTAGAATGCTTTGGTAGTTTCCCATTGCTCCTGGTATACAGGTTTGCTATTTTAACGTGGCCTGTGTGTAGCTGCATGATTTGGTCGTACTTACACTGGCATCGTTCCATGCTACTCGTCCACCAATTCTCTGCATTGTGGACACAGCAGCCTCCTCTATGGAAGTTGGGTTACATGTTCTCATTACCCTTAGGGTCTTTGCTCATGGGAGTCCTTAGGCCTGAAACAATAACTACGCCACTCCAGTCCTATTCTGTCTCTGCCTACCTAACTTTGATTCATTCTTCATGTTTCCCTTTACATTTCACTTCTTCAGCAAGCACTACTCTGGACACCTGGTCCAGTTAGAGTCTCTCTGTCATTTGCTCTCATTGTATGTAATAATGCATATTTATTGCACTGATTATAAGGGCAATGTCTTTGTGATTATCTTTTTAAACATCCATCTCCCCACTAGACCACAACCTACCTGAGGCCACATCTGTCCTGTGGGTGGCCATATTCCCAGTGCCCAGCACAGGACCAGGCACACACACATTCCTGAAATGTGGACCATTAAGTGAGAACAGTGGGTGGAGATGGGGTCAGGATTGAATGGAAGCAGAAAAGACTTAGAAAAACTGCCAGATGTGACATGCAAGTGCTATACAAATGGTTCCATCAAACACTATTGCTGAAGCTTCTCTATGAGCTTGGCCCTTTATTGAGATCATCTGGGTCCAAACAGTGAGGATGGCCGTGGGATAGTCTGAGCACAAATGAACTACGCAGTACTGGGAGACTTTGGCATAAAGTAGCTGTTAACTGTAGTCCACTAACAATTTGTAAAAGAGGTGTAATTTTATTATTGTGTAATTTAACTTCCATTTGAACCTCCATTCAGCAAAAGGAGGCAAAAATTTAATTAATTTTGCCCAATTTGGGGTTTTCATATCCTTCTCTAGAGTTTGCAAAGCTCCAGGGGGCTTATGGAGGTGGTCTCATGTGACCCTTGAGAGATCTGTCCCCTTTCTCATTTGACTGTGGGCTCTTGTGCCCCAGTGGTCCTCACTGATATCCGCATTACTGCTTGGAACTCCTTCCAGCCTGGCAGCTTCCACCATAGGATTCCTGCATTATGAGAGCTCAGGAATCTCCACAAGGCTCTTTATGGCCCCACTAACCTAGAGGTAGCAGGCAGCCACTCGCTCTCTGGGGTTTGGCAGTGTCCGGGGTGGGAGAGAGTCTCTGCCAGGAAAGCGGGTGCAGAGTCTCTCTGCTCTCATGGTTCCCAAACTTGCCAACCCCCTCTCTTTGGTACTCACTGAAACCTCTCCTTTCATCAGACCCCGCTAACCTTCCTCTTTACCCCAGATCAAAGGAGTCTTGGTCTAGAACCAAGGGAAAATACCTGTTTCTCTTAATCTGATATTTTATCCCTGTCCCAATCCTTTAAATTCTACAAGAGGTTAGGCTTTTGGAAAAACAACAAAAAAGCCAGAGCCTCAGTCTACTTTCTGCTTTATACCCTGTCATACTCCTCCTCTGAGACCATGAATCCCAGTCAATATAACCTGCTGGAAAGTAGTGTGAGGGCAGTCTGGGGAGGAGAAAAGGGAAACTTGCAGGGAAAAAAGAAAACACTGGCTACTCTTTCGAAAATACTATCCTATCACACAATCAATATTTCCACGAGGGGGCAATGAACACACTAAGTGCAACAGAGCGGCTGCGAAGCTGAGCACCCTCTGAAGCGCGCCAGGTTTCTCTCAATTGGTGAACAACAACAGCAGCAACAAAACACCTGTATGGTAGACTGATAGAGGTGGACGCCAGATTTATGGAGATTAAAGAGGTTAGAGGTATTATTCTTTTATACACACTAAATCTCCCTTGTAATCTATTTCATTTGGTTTCAGTTCCATGAAAATGAAAAAGCAGTACTAAGCAATGTTTCTTTGTTGTTTCTGCTAATTTTCTGCAGAGTAAAAAATAACATTCAAACAATATTGAGGCCAAGAAAGAGCATGGAAACCCCATGTGGAAATGCGTACAAATTATTCAGTATCATATAAAATATATATTTAGCAATTTTTAAAAGTATGGTTAATTGACCTAGTGAACATTATGGTTCTGAAGTCATTAAGATATGTCATGTAAATGAGTATTTAATAAGTTCTTTTTAAAAAACACATCTTTCACCACATAGCCCATGAAATCTCAGAAAGTTTTTATTTCTAAAGCACACACCAAATGTGTATACCATTTTAATTTGAATTCGACAAACATTTATTAAGCTTCTACTGCATCCTGTGCATAATACTTTCACACAATTATCTCATTTAATCTCTACAACAGTCTAGTAAAGAAGGTATTGCTATCCCCGCTTTGCAGATGGAGACACTGAGGTTTAAAGAGTTTAAGTACTTTGCCCAAAGTCATATAGCTGGACAGCAGTGGACCACTACTCAGGTTTTCTATCTCTAATTCCAGTGCATGCATCACCACATAGCTCAGAAAATATCAGTAATTTGGTGATCTGCGAAAGCAGGACTTCAGGTGAGTCTATAAAAAGCTGGAAGTGAGAAAACAGTGAGCGAAAATTGCTTGATAGAGACCTTTGCAAGTTAAAGAAGGAAGAGAGTTTGGAAGTAGCTTCAGGGAAAAGAAACCTCAGGCAGCTTTTGTTATAGACAGTGGTTCTCAAACTATGGAGCCTGAGAATCCCCTGCAGGGCTTATTGACCTGGCCGGCTGGGCTCCACCCATGAATTTCGGAATCCACAGGTCTGCGGGGAGGGAGGGTTTGCTCAGGAATTTGCATTTCTAACAGGTTCCCTGGGGATGTTGCTGCCGCTGGTTTGGAGACTTCCCTTTGTAAATGGAAAGCAGAGCGAAGTGAGTAAACATGGAGTGAGGGACTAAAGACCCTGGGGTTGTGGGAGAAGATAAAAGAGTTTCATCAATAAGACCAGCTTAAAAATGAAGAATAAGATCTGTTTATCTAAAAAAGAAATGAAAAGAGAAGATGGATGTTGAGCCAGAGAAAGGACTGAAGAGGAAGCTCGCCCAGGTTGTCTTGTTTTGGTTTCATTGATGGTTTTTATTTGTTTATTTCAGTGAAGGTAAATCTGCTTCTCAAGTTGGGTAGAACTCTTCAAGAGGAGAATGGTGAGGGCTCAGAAAGCACTGCGGTGGCTGTGTAATAGGACTCCGTGGGGGTAACTTAAATGATTACTGAGCACCAGGGAAAAGGTGGTTGAAGTTTAAGGCATCATCATGCTGTGCGTTGTTCTCCTCCTTGAGCTGGTACAGGCCCAGTTCCCAGCCTGCGAGGACAGGGAGGACAGGGTGCATTATTAATTATTCCATTTAAACTACAATAGGGGAAATAATATTTGCTGATGCTGATTTTAGATATTTGCTGGGCCATTTCTTTCTTCACTCATCCATTAAAAATGAGGTCAGAGAACATCACTTGCAAATAAGGTTAACTCACTTTAACCTATAGATGTTGAAACAAGGGACGCTCCAAACCGATGTTTATCATCATCATTCACATACTACAAACAAGAGGTTCGGGCTCATAGCCCTGTAAGTCACTCGCTTGAGATGTGAGCTGGTGCAAATGATCACAAAAGTGTGAGAGATCAGGCTTGGGAGCAGGAAGGGGTGTGTCTATGACAATGTATTTCGGGGACACTGCTGGGAATTTCCTGAAGCCTCAGTCAGCCACTGTTTGGACCAACTAAACAAGCTTCCACAAGGGGGTTTAATAAATATGTATTGAATGAATGAGTGTGATTATTTAACTATTTGACAAATGACTCTTCAGTTTTGGGCGGAGTAACAAGCATGGGGGAGAGCAGAAATAAGGAATTATCCCTGTCTTGGAACAGTCCGATGGTGTGGAGGACACAATATATAACAGAAATATGGGTAAAATGCCACATGCCTTGTGGGAGGAAGAGGCAGTCAGGTTTGAGGGGAGACTTCAAGAAAGACCAGAAGTTGTACAGAGAAGTACAAGTAGGAAGAACAGCCTTAGCCATGGCAAGGAGGCTTCATGGAGTGTTTGAAGAATATACTCTTTTATTTTCTTGGGGCTATGAAAAAAAATCAATATATTTTGATCATCCGTGATTCACCTAGCATAGCACTGGCAGTCTTTCATATGTTAGTTCACCTAATAAGCACAACCACCCCATGAATCCATAGTAAAGATATGGAGACCCTAAGATATTCCACAATTTATAAGAAATCAGCAGAACCAAGACTCTGAACAGAAGCTTTCTTGAGCTTTAAGACCTCAGGCAAGTTTCTTACCTTTCTGTGCTTCCCGTTTCTTTGTCTGATAATTAAGAAAATAATATTTACCTCCAATTTTTGTTGTGACCTCAGCTGTTTTGTAAAGTGTCTGGTCCCTTATCTGGCATCGTGGCCATGCTCAGGGACTAATAGCTACCGTTATTCTGTGTCTTGTTATTATTACTATTATTAACAACTTGTCTAGGGTCATGTAGTGAGGGTTAGAGCTGCGCTTTAGACCAAAGTTTCTTTAGACTCTAGAAGTCCTGTCCATCCAAAGCCCATGCTTGGTCCTGCTCCAATGTTCAGCTATCTGTTAAAAGAGTAAAAGGCTCTACATATGAGTGTTATAGACCTCACCCCCAGGTAGCAGACAGCATGATTTACTAAAAATAACATGGGTTTTGGAACGTGACAGATTGGACTTGAGTCCCCATTTCAACACTTACAAATCATGAGACTTCGGGCAAGTTGTTGAACCTTCCCCATCCTTCCCTTACCTGTAAAATGGTGCACAGCCTTGCAGAGTTGGGGGTGAAGACACATGTGAGGTTATGTCTATGCAAAACCTAGCTCTGCAAGCGATAGATTCCTCTCGCCTTTGCCATGTTCCTATAGAAACTTCCGCTCTGGCTTCTGAACTGTCCTTACAAGGAGTGGGCTATACCCCGAGGGAAGGTGCTAGCCCAATCACAGTGACACTAAACTATTAGGAGAGTGGTTACATCTTTATGTCTGTAGGATTCTTCGTGTGTATGTCTCAAGGTAGTTGATGAAACAAAGGAGAACATCCTTCACTGTTGCTTATCCCCTACTGTCAGTGTAGTTCTAAGACTCAAAAAGGACTAGAACTGTGTGTAGGTAATTTGACTTCCTTGAACAGTATGATAGGTGGAATAATTTCTACAGGACTGATTAGGATTTTGGCTTCATGTTAGGAGCTATAAATGACATCCCACTCAGATGGACATTGGTAATGCCTAGAAGTAGCTCTTCCAGGGATGCTAAAGTCCGTCACGCAGGTGCCCTTTAGGCTAATTTCAACTCCAGACAAGCCGCATGTGTACCAATCCTCAGGGAACAGAAATTGCATGTGATTCAGCACTCTCCATCCATTGGAGGACTAACGTGTCCCAAGTCATCGATTACCAAGAAGTGAGGCAAGGCTTTCCCTCAATAAAAAGAAATGAAAGATTTCTTTTTTCTTTCTGATTATATCTTTCAGAATGTGCCTAAATGCTTCAAGGAAATGTCAAAAAGGACCTTGTATCTCAGGGTTTGTGATAATTGGAAACTCTTTAATCTTTCTGCCTTTTCAATAGAAAATTGCTACATATATCACCTTAAGCCCTTTGAGAAGCTGTTGTGCTCAAAACCAAAACTGATTTTTTGTTTTTCATTCTTAGCCAAGAAATAATAAAATATAAGGTTCATAAAAATATCTTTACTCATAGGAAATATACATAATAAAATGTATACTGTTTGTTTCATTAAGAAAGAAATTTCAGAAATAAGACAAAGACCACTATGCAAATTTCAGAAATATGGATCATGTATAAGGTAGATCATTCCTGGCCTCTTCTATGATTTGCTGATAGGGTGACAAGGACACATTAACTGGTATCTTTCATTTTTAAAAATCAACATAGAAACCAGAGGGCTAAGATAATTTAGATCCCTTTAAAAGCAATGAAAAAAAAACATGCTCTTATTTTTCTTGTGTTCTTATGACACAGATGCTCCATATAATGTCCCGGATAATGTTTACCTATAAATCTGCCTATATAATAATTTTCATGAATTTCTGAAGGCTGAGCCCTCAGCCAATGGAAGGCAAGTTGTAATGCCGGCTCCACACTGATAGCGCATTGGAACAGGCCAAGCTCTGTTTTCTGCTTGGATGTCATCATTCTGTGACTATGAAAGCATAAAACTGGAGACTGCTCCAGCAGGTCATTGTCGCTACAACTTGCTCAAACAGAAATAAAACAGCTTTTCATGCTTATTGATCTTGGACTTTTTGCCATTTTTATGCTCTGTTGACCTGAAGCTCAGTAAGGATGTATTTTGTAAAAGGAGCTGAAAGTTTACGTTCTCAGTAGAGAAGATATTTCACATTTTGGCTGCATGCAAAAACAATTTCAAATTTTTTTTTTTCCAAATGCATTCTCTCTGTGACTTTAAAAGAATGGTTGATCTTTAAGTAACACATGTGATATTAGTTTTTCCATTTTAAAATAATCACATTATTGCAGACATTTTAATAGCTGTAGAGGTTGCTATGTATTAACATGATTCATGGTCCTTGACAGCACTGTCTCTGAAAATCCCCCAGGAATGCAAAATACAAAACTCTGCACACGTTCAAATTTTACTGCCTGCAGCTAAAAGAAGGGAAAGAACTTAAAACTGTTGAAACCCTTCAACTTTAAAAGCATTAATAGATGGTCCCGGGGGATTAAATCTAAATCTTAATGTGTAAAAATCAAGTTAATAACCAGAGAGATTAATATGGCTGCATTTGATTATTGTGATAATGCAAACAATTAGTACTGCTAAAGTGAGATGTATTAGCCTCCTACTTGCCCCTCACATCAGTAAGGCACTGGAAACAAATGGAAATACAACATTTTACTCCAAGGTTTTTTGTTTCTGCCTTTGTCTCTCCTTCCCTGTAGCTGACTCATTTTTGAAATTTTATTTCAGACGAGAATCGTCTTTTCATTGTGAAACTACAGTATCTATGACACTGATGGTAATGATCAAGCAGCATCAATTTAATAATGTCAGAAAATTATTCACACAGCCTTCCTTAATATCAGTTTCTTTATAAGTCTTCATAATAAATGAAAACAGAAGGCTGTTTTTGGGGGGTGGTTTGAGACGGGGAGGGAACAAAGGAAAGGTAAAGATATCAGGTGAGGTATAACCATTCAGTTTTAAGTTCTTAAGGTTTTGCAGGAGGCTATAATCAGCACCTTTATGGTTGTTTTAGCTCCACATAGCCCGAAGCATTGGACAACGTTCAATATGCATTTTTCTTGACAGTGGTTTCAGGAGAAAGAGGGACACCATGGCAAACCCACCTCAGAGTACAATGTGTCCCCTTGTTAGGCAGGCTGTACATTTTCCTTAATCTTGTACCAGATGAAAAAATGGGCTTTGGGTTGGTGGGCAGTGGGGAAGAAATCCCTGTAAACAAAGGAGTTGGCTTCCAAGGAGTAAGTCTGGCCATATGAATAAATGAATCCGATGTTCTGCCAACAATTAACTGACGTTAAAAGACATTTGAAATTGACAAATAGAAATTGACAGGAAAGAAATATAAGCCTTATTTTAAAAAGCCATTTAGATATAAAACCTCCTGAAGCCTCAGCAGTAAGCAGGCATTGCAGTAAGCAGAAGTCCATCTGAAACAAAACCAATACTCTTTTTTTTTTGTGGTGGTGGGGGCACTGAGTATTTTTTAGATCCTCATAATTTTAAAATGATATTATTTTGCTACTGAAGTAGAAAGGTGAAATTAAAGTAGAATGAGTGAAGAGTTAATAAGATGTGTTTTGAAGCAAATGAAAACAAAGGAAGCTTAGAGAATGGACATTTTAGTGATTTATTTCGGGGGCGGGGGGGCGGTGCTCAGACGTGTTCTGGCCTATGTCACTTGAAACCTTTTATTTTGCTTCTCAATTCAGATCTGTGTTGTGCATCAAATGGGTGTCCCATTTGTTATTTTTGTTTAAGCAGTGTCTGCAGGGAATTCCAGGGGACCATTTTAATAAACAGCAGCAACAATGGCATATTTGTTCACTTTTCTTCAGCAAAGTATCTGAGAAAAGTGTGTTTAGAGGTAGGGAGTGGGTAGCTGTCAGTAGCTGCTGCTCCCTGATCCTGACAGCCTCGTGACAGTTACTAATATCAGCAGATTTAATGTGTTTAGTCTAGTTGTAAGGTTTGTGATGTGTTTTTGACTTCCTGCTTCAGAAATGCATTTTGGCTGGAAAACAGTGAGCCATACAATTCTTTTTCTTACCATACCACAGTCAGGAAATTGTTACCTTTGTACCCAATTTATGTTACATAATAAGTCACTTACATGCGTGCTAAGATTCTTCTTGGTTTTTCAGTCAATGCGTGAACAGGAGCAAAAAGGTAATGACTCCCAAGGCATGTGAGTTTAGCAGAAGCCCGTGCCCACACCTAGGCTGTGTCAGGATTCACAAAGTGCGTTTTAGTTTTCTATCTCATTGATGCTACAGTTTGTCTTTATTCTCCAGGGACTGCAAAAATTGCTTCATTGTCTTTTGAAATCTTTAACATTCTCTCTTGCTTTGGAATCAATTTGGAAAGAATATACAAACCACCTGCAAAACTTGAACAGAGCACTTTTCATGTTTTGTTATATAGCAGTGAGTGGCTTATGCATCTTTTTTTTCCTTGCAATTCTTAAAAATATTTTGTCCCTTTTCTTAGCATTAATTTAAAGACATCAAAGAGTGGAAAAATAACCTCACAATGGGTTCCTGTACTCTTCAGAGCTTTTAGTGTTTGTCTTAACTGGCTTATTCTTCTGTTTCATGCTTTGTGGTAAGTAGTCAAATTCTATTTCTAACATGGTGTTTTACTCTGTGGTGCATTATAGCAGGAAAGCTTGGGGTGTGTAGAGCTGGTAGTATTATTTTGTACTTTAGAAATCAGATTTATTCTAAATAAATGTTGCTTAAATAACCACACATTGATAATTATACATATTCTCAATTTGGTGCAGGAAAAAAGACATTAAAGAGAGGTATTTAAAAATAAGTTTGCTAACACATATTTGTATTTTGTTTTTTGGGAAGAGTTAAAAAATAATTTCATTTTACTTTCAAAAGTTTTATATTAATATACCTATGTATGTCCCCCTTTTATAAATCAGTACATAAATAACAGAAATTGCACAAAATATGTTAAAAGAGTGGTTAATGCACACAAAGGGAAAGGAAAAGCTTTTCTACTCCACTCCAGAATACCTCTTTTGCACTAGTTAACAAGAACAAGAACAACAAAAAACTATACAGATATAGAATAATTATTAATACATATTTTTAAAGAAAAGACAACTTTTTTAAAAATTAAAATATAGGAAAATCGTATAGAAAGCTTGCAGAAATGGGAAAAAACTCACAAAACCACTGCAATTCTGAGACAACCGCTATCATTTTTATGTATTTCCTTTGTCTATGGGAAACAGCATTGGATTTTTCATGTTAAAAACATAGTTCATATTTTGTTATTTCAGAGTTCAAACAGGAGAGCTCTTCTTTCTTTAAAATAGAGGTCTTACAATGAGGCATGCCTGAAGGGCAATTGGGGAACATGATTAGGTCTGCCTCCCAGGTCAGTGGGCGGCTGGGATGCACCCACTTTTCCCTGCACAGGAGGATTTCCTGCTGTTTTCTCAGGAGTGACCTAGAGGGAGGTTAATGATTCCGAAGAAGGACTTTTCCCTCTGGGAAAATTTAATCTTGTGACCTTTTTCTCTTTCTGTCCATTTCTTTTAAGTCATAGACTTCCTTCATTTAACCTACATCAAGCTGTTTCATTTTCTTCAAAAACACAGTTGAAGTGACTGCTTTGCTTTCATTTAACCCTTGAACTGGATGCATTTCAACATGAAATCTCTGGACAAAGTATGGGCTTACAGTTCTCCTTTCAAATTTCTATCTTCATCTCTCTTTCTCAAAAAAAAATTGTTAATCCTTATAAACACAGTAATACGGCAGTCCAACAGTCCAACATCAAATACTATTTGTGTTACTCTTATAATTGTCTTTCCTATGGCTGCACACAGACACAAAATGTTCGGAATAAAGCATGGCTTGATACATGGATAAATTCTTTTAAAATATTGTTTGGGATTTTTTTTTTCCTTTTTGGTGAGAGTTGGATTTACTGGTATGCTCACAGTGCTAAGATCATTGACAAGGAAATTTTTATTAAGAAATATGTAAATGATGACAAAGTTCTCTTCAGAGAGAATTTAAGATTATGAGAAAATATCAGCTTTATCTAGCCAAATAGTTTCATTTTTTTCTACCTGAAATAGGCCGACATTAGTGGATCAAATTCAGTGTCAGAATATAGTAAAATAAAACTATAATTATTTTATTATTCTCCTGAGTTCAGATTCCTGGTGCAATGAATTCTTGAGGGTAAAGTGAAAACAGAAACTGCCTTGTGCTCCCAAGTTGTTAGTTTTTTAAAAACAACTTTTTATTCTACAACAGATCCAGGATATTTTCAGCATGATCATATTACTTAGTTTTACTGCCAACATAAATTGAAAAGAATATTTCTTAATTTTTAGCATTATAATGTCCATTTGGAAACACAGTAAATCCAGAATATTGTGATTCCTGCTAGTGTATAACACAGTCCATGCATAGATTCTCTAATATTTAATATGCTATGTTGCCCAGTGAATACTATTTTTTGCCCCCTGGAGTAAAAGCCATTCAGAGGCAGATGAAGGTAGAACAAACTCCCAATGAAAGCTGTTGATCAACTAGTTGATTTCTGTAGGCTCAATCCATCAATAAGTATGGACTGAGAATCTATTTGTTCTTACTGCTCTGCATAAATGATAGCTAGGATAGGTCTTTGTCCTCAGGTTATCATAAAACTGTGAAAACCGTTATCTTACATGCGACAATTAAAGACCAGTTATATGTGAATTGTAGCAGTGACTGTGAGTACAACAAAATGAAAAAAACGACAGTAGCATATAAAGAATTTCATTTTACAAAGTGATGTTACGTGCACAATTATAATTCTGCAAGTCCCTTGGTGCTTCAGTTTCCTAAGGATAATCATACTTCTCCCATATACCTCACAGGGTTTTTGGAGAAATCAGATAAAATGGAAATATCATATGCCAGATACCGTGCCAAGAGCTTTCCAGGTAAGAAAACTGAAGCCCAGAGAAGTGATACAATTTGCCTAGGGTACAATAGGTAATTAAGGGGCAAAGCTAAGATTGTTTAATCTTCTTCTATCAGCATCCAATATGGGACACTGTTGACGTTAGCAAGTCCAAAACCAAGCTCACTGTCTCCTTCCCAACACTGCCTTTGCTAGAGTCTAACGCAGTTGCAACTGATGACATTCCCATTCCCCGCTGTACACAAGCCAGGGATCTGGGAGTCATCATTTCTTTCCTTCATCTCCCATCCAACCAATCACCCAGGGTTAAGCTCCACCCCTAGATTTCCTCTGAATGATCTTCAACTTTACCTCCACTGTCAAGACCCTATAATGAGAGCTCCAACACTCAAATGCCTGGCTCAACCTAACTGTGTCCTGACTAGTCTCTACTGTTCCCTTTCCCCCTTCCCTACCCCCTACCATAAAGATCTTTCCAAAGCACAGGTCTGATCCTGTTATTCCTCTCCTTAATCCTTCAGGGGCTCCTGTTTCAGTTCCTGTCCTGCCTTCCAGGCCAGCCTCACCACCTCCTGTGCTTCCATGAACACTTATCACCCTACACACTTCCAGACTGTGTAGAGCTCAAAGCTCATTCACATTTTCATCCTTTATATATTGGACCTCCTCTATGTGGAATGCCATGCCTTCCAAATCATCTGGAAAGCAAACTTTTGGCCCACCTTTAACCTAAGTTCTTTCTTATGCAAGAAATTTCTGCTTCCCTACCTACAAATGGTGTTAATCACTCTATTCTCTATGCTAGCATAAGGGTCTAGAAGCTGTATCTCTTTGTACTCATCACACTGTAGTGAAATTACTTATTTACATGCCTGCCTCCCCTAATAAACTATGAACTCCTTGAGGGAAAGGATTTTTTTTATTTCCTTGTGATTTTACTCAGTGTCTGGGACATAATAAGCTCTCTATAAAATGGGTGTTGAATTCCAAGGAGTGAGTGCCCATCAGAGCTGAATGTTGCAGGCAAATCAAGGAGGGAGAAGACAGAGAAAAGCTGAGACTCTGGAGGGACAGGTGTGACTGATGACTTCCCAAGGGCAGAGTCCTGGCGAGGTAGTCTTGGGCATGAAATAGGAATGGATCATCAGGATTCTGGGACATAGGCTTTTCATAGATATGAATTTTGAAATATTAAATTATTTTAAAATGGTGAATTAGTCTTTTTGTCTATCATTGTCTACTGGAACTCTTCTTTAGAAGATATACATTTTAGTTTATAATCTAGGAGTATACGTTTCAGAAGCTTATTTGTAAAAAGTAACAACTGCTTTAAAAATGTTGGGGGGTGGCCGGGCGTGGTGGCTCACGCCTGTAATCCTAGCACTCTGGGAGGCCGAGGCGGGAAGATCGCTCGAGGTCAGGAGTTCAAGACCAGCCCGAGCAAGAGCGAGATCCCATCTCTACTAAAAAATAGAAAGAAATTATCTGGTCAACTAAAAATATATATAGAAAAAATTAGCCAGGCATGGTGGTGCATGCCTGTAGTCCCAGCTACTCGGGAGGCTGAGGCAGGAGGATCACTTGAGCCCAGGAGTTTGAGGTTGCTGTGAGCTAGGCTGACGCCACGGCACTCACTCTAGCCTGGGCAACAGAGTGAGACTCTGTCTCAAAAACAAACAAAAAAAAATGTTGGGGGGTTATAACACAGCAGACTCAGTTTCAAAGTGTGCCCCTAATCCATGATTCTAGTTCCAAAGTTGAATATGGAAGCAAAATTCTCCTTTATTCTTCTCTCTCTCTCTCTCTCTCTCCCCCCCCCCACACACACACACACATATATTTTACATTACACATTACAATTTTAAACAATGTTACCATGCAACTAGTTGCCCACCATTCAGACCTTTCTAGGCTGAAGAATACAAACAATTTTCTCAGTAACCCTTCAGAAACAGTGGGCCAACCCTTCTGGCTGTGCAGACTGGCCCTGCACAAGGGAGTCCAAGGAGGAGGTTAGAGCTGGCGGAAATCCAGCAGGCGCTCTCCTTCCCAAGCAAGGGGCTGGGGGGCTCTGTCCACCAGGGAGGACCCCTCCATCTAATTCACATTAAGGCACTGCTTGGGCTAACACTGCCCTGCAGAAACCCTTCCATCATTATTTTATTTTATTTTCCATTCCCCTGACCTGTCCCTGCTCTGTTAGGTTTTTATTAAAGTGGAGCAATGAGAATTAGAGCAATATTTCAGCAGTAGATGCCCAGTGACGTTATACAAGGGTTTGCTGATATTTTCTAACTGACTTCTTGGATGAAGCCACACAAAACATTTGTGTGTCTGTGGAACTGCTCATATGAACCTTTCCGGCGTTGTGCTGCAGCCTGTTTGTACCAACTCCTGGAGCCAATTCTACTCATCTTGTCCCAACTCAGCATTCTGTGACATCACACTGGTAGTCAGAAATTGGCCATGGTCAGAGTATTTCCACCAAGAAATTAATTGGCAAATGCTACAAATCAAGGCTTCTCTCCCCACTACCAGAAAGCTGATGTACCAGCACACCACTATATGTAACTTTCCTTAATGCTAATTACTTTCTAAAACCTATAATATTTTATGTAAAATAAAAGTCTCAAGTATTGTTTCTACCATAAATACATCACCTTACAATTCTGACATTGAAATCTATATGCCACTTATTGGAACCACCTTCTGTGGTCTCAGGGATCTTCGGTTTACTCTAACTGGAGCAGGACTTCCTCATCTTAAGAATAGTTATCAGTAAGCCTAGAGGTATCACTATGTACGTCCTTAGCCACATGGTTCACAAAATTCCCAAATTTGCCTCTCCTTAATGTGATCCCTGATCTCAATTAGATTTTCCAGAAAAATGCTTGTTTATTTCCCTAGCATATATTCATTTGTATATGTGGTGTGTGTGAGTGTGTATGTGTGTGTGAGCTAATCCATGAAAAAATATTCTATCCAATTCTATGGCAATTCAATTTGTGATTGTATCTTTTGTATGAAACTCTTCTAAAAGCCATGCAGGATGTATTGACTTATTGGCCCCAACTTCTCATCCATCCTGTATCCACATCCTTTCTGCCATGTTACTCTGCCTAAAGCAGAGGGTACTTTCCCGTCCCTTGACTTTGGACTCACTCAGGTGAATTGCTTCAACTAATGAGATGCTAGCAGGTATAAAATGAGCAGAGACTTAAAGTGAGCTTCATGGGTAGGCTGGCCTTCTTGTGCCTCTGCCATAGCTGTGAGGAGAAAGTGCCCCTGCTAATTTGCTGGTGTAAGGAGGATGACAGACATATGTCACAGGTCTGGACCCAGCCTACCCTTTGGAGTCAAGCCCAGCGTAGAGTGATTGAACTCAAGCTGACCCAGGGATATGTGAGTAAAAACAAATTATTACTGCTTGAAACTTAATTATAAGGTAGGTGGTTATACAGCATTATTATGGTAATAGTTGACCGGTACCTCATGTGATGTACATGAGCACCATGAATTTTGCACAGACCTTTGTTTTTCTTTGAACTAAGAGCTTATTTTCAACAAAAATAGAAAAAAAGTTCAGGTCAGCCAACTAATAGTTGTTGAATACCTACTATTTCCCAGTCAGTATTCTAGAAGTTCTCCTGGATAGAGTTGGAACCCATTCTACTAAGTGAAGTATCCCAAGAATGGAAAAATAAGCACCA
>CM052443.1:35536252-35543752 GCA_028533085.1 Varecia variegata
GCATGTTCTCACTCATATGTGGGAGCTAAATATTAAAAATAATTGATCTCTTGGAGACAGTAGAATTATGGTTACCAGAGGCTGGGAAGGATGGTGGGGAGGGGAGGGTAAAGTGGGGATGGTTAATGGGTGCAAACATAAAGTTAGTTAAATAGAATGAACAATATTTGATAGCACAACAAAGTGACTATAATCAACAATAAGTTAGGGTAGACTTTAAAACAACTAAAAGAGTGGAATTGGAATGTTCCTAACACAAAGAAATGATAAATGCCTTAGGTGATGGATACCCCAGTTATCCTGATTTGATTAATTCACATTGTATGCCTTTATCAAAACATCACATGTACCCTATAAAGATATACAACTATTATGTAACCATAATATTTAATAATTAAAAATAAAAAATTTACCCCTGCTCAAATTATCTCCAAACGAAGTGACATAAAATAACAAACATTTATTATCTCACAGTTTCTGTGCATCAGGAATCTGGGAGCAGCTTGGCTGGGTCTTCTGGCTGTGGATGAAGGCTGGGATGAAGGTGTGGCCACTTAGGGTGTCTCATCTGAGGACTTGGCTGGAGGAGGAGCCCTTTCCAAGCTCACTCCTGTGGTTGCTAGCATGTTCTGTTTCTCATGGGCTGTTGGATTGAGAGCCTGTTTCTTGATGACTGTTGGTTGGACGTCTCCCACGTTTCCTTGTTATGAGGGCCTCTGTATAAGGCAGCTCACAATGTGGCAGGTGGCTTCTCCCAAAGTGAGCAAGTACAAAAATCCAGAGAGAGAGACAGAGAGAGATGTAGGGAGGACGGGAGAGAGAGTTTGAAACAGGGTGAGCAAGATGAACTTTCATAATCTACATTCGGAAGTGGCATCCCGCCATTTTTGCCATATTCTACTTGTCAGAAGCAATTCACCAAATGCAGTCCACACTTAGGAGTTGGGATGACACGGCGGCATGAACATTCAGAGCCATCCTACGAGCTGCCTACTGCACCACAACAAACGCACATAATTTCCGTGGGTACTCCAGGCATATGAAGATTGATGGTAGAGAGCTGAGTGGGGGTGGAAAGCAAAAAGAAGGGGGGTGCAGAGAATCACAGGAGACATTCAGGAAAAGTTAAAGCCTTAATGGAGTCCATGCAAAAAGGGTTTTAAAAATGTTTCTCAAAAATAAACAGAGAAGGATGTGAGAAATTTGAACCCCTTAGGCCAACAGTTTACATCGTGTAAAAGCTTCTGCCAGAATTTACACTGTCAGATTGTAATAGTGTGCATTAATAGCTGACACAACACTCAGCACTGTAATAAATAGAAGATTAAAGGTACTTACAACATTCACCAGAAGGGAGATAGGTAGAGTTTCTAGGGAATACCCAGGAGGCAGCATTCCGCACAACAGGTAAGCTCTAATTTTTAACCATGAAAGCATTAGGGTTCAACATCCAGACGTGAGAGATGGAGATTCAGAAATGTGATGGGGGAAACTGGTTCATCTAAACGTGAGTAAAATCATTAAAGAAGAAAGATAAGATGACGATGTAGGCATGCTTCAGTACTGGCAATATCAATCCATTTGGAAAACTATGCAGCGAATTGAAAGCCAGTTCATATATCTAGTCAATAAGAAAAAGGAAATAATCTCTGAGAACTTGGTTCATATGCAGTTGATGCATCAGAGGAGAAGGTAGATCGCAACTTCCAATTATAATGAATATTTGAAGACGGACAGGGTACAGAGTCAATAGAAAATAAATGCAGAGGCATACTGGTAAGAAAGAAGATAAAAAAGGAAAAATTAGGAAAGGCAACTCCTTTCAAATCCTAAGGGTATGTTTGGGAGAAAGAATCATGTAAGACAAAATTAAGAGGAGAGACTAGAGGAAGGCGAGGAGAAAATAAAAACTTGGGAAATATGGGCGGTGGGGGGTGTCCCTATGGAACTGATTCTGCCTCATCAAATGTTTTTAATTCCATTTTTTATACATAAGTTATAACTGGCAACCTCTGTTGAGACTGTTTTTTTATTGCCTTATGGAAAGGCAAGGCCAACATGATTAAAAGGCAACGTATTCGCCTCCCAGGGAAGGGGCACTGGGAGTGATGAACCCACGGCTTTTCTTCAGAGTGACATTTTCATGTTACAATTTTAATAAAAAATAAAGAAAACGAGGAAGAAGAGAGGGGAAAACATTTTAGGTTTCATCTTCCTCACTTTGAATGATAGTGGGAGAGGTCAGTACTCTAAAAGGACTAGGAAAGCAATCCCTTAGACAAGGACAGGATATGAAAAACAGCAAAACAGCAAGACAAAGATTATCACATAGGGCTAAAGAGGAGGGGTTTGGATACCCCAAATTGAGAATGCTATATAGATAACCCTAGAGAAAACTATGCACATGAAGTTTCAGTGTTGCAGGGAAAATAATGTGAATAGAAACTGATACACTTTGCATATAATTTGAAGTCTGTAGAGTTTAGAATGTCTTGATAACATCAGTTAAAAAGAATTTTTTTTTTTTTTGAGACAGTCTTGCTCTGTTGCCCGGGCTAGAGTGTCGTGGCATCAGCCTAGCTCACAGCAACTTCAAATTCCTGGGCTAAAGTGATCCTCCTGCCTCAGCCTCCTGAGTAGCTGGAACTAGAGGCATGCACCACCATGCCCGGCTAATTTTTCTATTTTTAGTTGTCTGGCTAATGTCTTTCTATTTTTAGTAGAGATGCAGTCTCCCTCTTGTTTAGGCTGGTCTCGAACCCCTGACCTCAAGGGATCCTCCAGTCTCAGCCTCCCAGAGTGCTAGGATTACAGATGGGAGCCACAACTCCCAGCCCAAACGTGAGTTTTGAACCCCATTGATCAAAGGAAATAAGATTTTTAATTTTTTTTTAAAGGAAGGGACAAGCCATAAATAGGGGCCAAAAGACCCTTTTTTATATATATAAAAAGATTAACAACTCCAATAGGAACTTTCTGGTTAGAATTTTTTTCTTGAAAAGAACATTGACCTCACTTATTATGAATTAAGCCTATAAGAGCGGCCCAGTGTTGCAATGCAAATAACACCAGTGGCACATGTCTATATGGCGTCAAAGGTGAGACCAAGAATATCACTCTCTCTTCCTGTCGCGTAACTGTGTCCACTTCCTTCTCCATCTGCACATTAACCAGCCTGATGAACTTTGAAAATTACCATGTAGGAAGTTACAACCAAGAACACTGACTGAGAGGAACTGATATAGTCTTATGAATAAAAATAGGAAAAAGGAGAGGTTAGAAAACAAAGAAACTTATTTATTTTTGAATTGGGGAATTTTATATTTAGGAGAATGAGGCTATCAAGCTTGAAAATACTAATACTGGCATAGACAGACAAGCATGGGATGTCTGTACACAGTTACAGCTTAGTGGATATGGCATTCTCTCATCAGAATTCTCCATTAATGGGTATCTGTATGTCTTGATTCTATTATAGGGGTAATGAATGTTCATAAATATTAATTCAAAGGTACCAAAAGTGTATAAAGTACCTTCTAAATCATCAAAGGCAGGTTAGATGCAGTTCAGTCAAACTTCATAGATAAGTGAATTAACTGTGTTTTGATTCTTTGAAAATTATTAATCCATATAATTGAAGGAATCCCTTTCCAAACTGCTAGATAGCAAATAGTTTATTCTGTTTAACTCCTAACGATTTCCAAACATGTATAAGAAAAATCCCTATACGTAGAATCCTGTTATTTATATTATGCCTCTAGTGTGCAATGCATCTCTCTCTTTCATTACAACATAAAAAGTCTATAATATGAGTGCTTTCCGTTTTCTGAAACCCTAGCTTTATGAGCACCTTTGTTGTATTTTCATAGAAGTCTAAAGGAAAAAATCCTATCCTCAAAAATTATTTGAACTCATGTGAGATTATAGTGCTTGGAGTTCTTTGAAAAGAAGATGCAGCAAAAACATAACATAGATCATTTATTTTAATGAAAAGAAATTTTATTCACCTATTTATTCTCTCACCACTTTATCACAGCACAAGGGTATCTAAATAATTTTACAAACCAACTTCCAAAATAGCTGGCGCTCACAGATGGTTATGCTTTTCCTTTGCTATCTATGGCTTTTAAGTTTTAAATTGGAATATTATCCTTTTTATTAACTGTAGTTATCACTTATTGTCATAGGGCTTCTGTTAATGACCTCCAGATTTTAATGGCAATATTTTAGTTTTTGTGAGCTGTAGTGTTAACCAGATATTCTGATATTGTAATAGTTATATTAAACCATGCCAATCAAATAAATCCATTTGTGCTCATTTGTACAAAACCTTAAAATATAAAATTTTGTGGTTATAGACCAAATTACATGTTCTATTTTCAATGTATAAAATTAATTCATTTGTGTACAATTTCTAAAACTTTAAAATTATTTATCTATAGGCATCATTATCTATATATATAACATAAAAATTTTGTTTATAATAAATTTTTTAAAATGGAAGAAACATCATTTGCCTTTTTAGGAAATATGACTATTCCTTCTCTATTTACCTATAAACTTTGTATTTTTGATTACAATCATTATTTTTAGTTTATGCCAGTAAGTTCTACAAATATATAATATTAGCAACACTTAAAAAGTTGATTCAATTCCTATCAAATGCTTTATTCCTTTATGGTCTCTTTTAATGGTACATGCTCATTTTTTGTTAGTAGATCACTTATTTATATCCTTAATTCTTTAGAATTCTCAGATGAATACCATCTGGTTTTTATACTATGCTGCAATCTATTGTCTTGAGATGATGCTTCACCTTTTAAACAAACTGTCAAAAGTAGCTTTTGTTACTTGCAAATATCATTCTACTATAAGAAGACTTTTCTTTTCACAATTTGTATAGCGAAGAAACGATATTTTCTCCCTTTTATTGTTTTAGTGGATCAACAAGGACCTTTGGAGTGGTTATAAAAGCCTCAGTAAGAAAAGATGACATGCCAAACCTCTAGCTTTAAATGTTTCTATACATATTGTAATTAAATTTTAAAAGTTTCACTGAATTACATTAGTGTACTATAAAATAAATGAATAACCTATACTGTGCATTTAAAAACATTACTGTTCTTGATACAGTCCACCACAAAATAGAAAAGTATTTATGCATATATATCAGAAATTTTTAAAAGGGGCTTAAGGGCTCACATTTTATGAAATAGTAAAAATTTCAAGTAAATGAGACTTAGTGGAAAAAAATTGAAAACAGCATTTATTATTCATAATGGCAAAACACATTTGCTATATTTATGTATTTTGTACAGATTTTCCATGTGAAGTTCTTAAATGTTTTTACATTCAAATATTACTACCCATTTCACAGATTAAGAAAAGAGGTAAGGAGTGGTTAAGAGCATGGGGGATGGATATCAAGTAATTTATTGAGAATTACAAGGTGGACAAATAAGGGATGGAACTGGGAAGAGAGTACAGTTTCTACGTGCTAAAAACCTTGCCTTTCCAAATGCATCACTGACATTTTGCATAAATGTTAATAATTTTAAAAAGTCCCTTATATATTGTTCTATTGTTAATATGTTAGTATGTATATATGTATAAACACATATATTTTTTATATTTTATATACACACTCACACATTAGACTTGAGATGGCTTTTGATGGAACTTTGCCCTTTCCAATTACTTTAAAAGGATTTTTTTTCTAACTGCTCCTTAAAAGAAAGCTTCTGTGAAGTAATATAGACACATTACTCAGGCAAATACTACACTAGACTTGAACTAACTTGCAATATTAAAACAAATCTGGAATCAGTCTTGAAAACAATCTGAAAATGTTACATGAAATAGTTGTACAGATAAGTAGACATGTGTTAAGCATATTTATATAAAATTATGAGTAGAGTATTCTTTTTGTAATTGGTTTAGATGCCAGATTGCAACTTTGACACCATTACTTATAACTTATCAAAGAGATTTACACTTTGCAACTGACATTTTAAATTGAAGATTTACTTGAACTGGTACCTAATGTGTTTTATGTAATTAATTCCTTTGAGGTCAGGTTTCATGGACACAGAATTCCTTTAACATTAATCCCTCCTTTAGCAATATCTTTATTGTTGGAATTAACAGTTGAAAGAAAAGTTAATCTTTTTCAAGATTCACAGTTCCAGATATTGTTTGTTTCACCAATGTAAATTTTCTGAAAAGTGCACAATATCTTAAAAGTAGATGCTGTGGAGTCAATGTAAGAAAAGAGCTGGAAGTTAAATCAACCATGTGTTAATAAGAAATGGAAAGTTTAATTATGTAGATACTTAAGTTCTTGACAGAAGGACTGAGTAATGGAAGGTCTGACTCATTTTAAACTTTATACTATTATTCAAGTTACCTGTACATAATACCTAAAACTAATAAGCTTTATGTTTTTTTCTGTTTATTCCTAAGATGTTACACACATTACTTGGTAGATAGTAGCACTATTTGTTGGAAGATAGTGTTCAATAAATTGTTGAATGAATGCTATTTTTATTGTAGCAGAATTTCTAATTTTGATTTAAGAATGGGAACAATACATTTAAAAATTGAGAAATAAAGTAACTGAATATATAGTGGTTCACTATCCCCAAAATAGATTTGTTAAGCAAGAAAAAATGTTTATTAAGTATGTATGTTTACCTATTTTCAGTTGCTAATGATGTTTTCTTATGTTGGCAAAAGAAAGACAAAACTCAAGTTTTCCTTCTTTAGCATCTGTGTTTGGATGGTTTATGTTTTTGATGTCTATTTATACATGAAGCATGGAAAGTAATTGTGAGTATACTCAGCAGTGCTTAATGAAAGCCAAGTGCTCACCAATTCCACATAATTGATTATATTCACATGGAATATAATGGTAAGGGATGCTGAAATCAGTGGGGGTTTTGTCTACCAAGTCTGTCCCTCCAAAAGGTAGAACGGATCATGTGTTTGTCTTGGGCTTCACGATCCCTGAATGAGACCTAAGAAAATACTTGTCCTGACTTTAGTAAAATTCCTTCTACATGTTCTTTTATGCATTATTACCCTATAATCACAATGACTCCTAAGTATTCACAAAGTTGATGCTTTTTGCTCAGAGAAGATGATGGCTTTCGCTTCACACATAGATTCTGGATTTTATGTTTAGAGATGTAGTCAGTGATTTTCCCCCAGTAATCTGATATTGAAATTAAAGTATTTAAAGCAATGTTTTAAAAGCATTTCCCATATCTGTATAGGTGAATATTGCATAGATTTAGGTAAAAATATTTTTTTATTTTTGCCTTTTGGGAGGTGGGTGCTTTAACTCCCCCTGAAAATACTAGGCAGTACTATCCCAAACTGGAATCTGAGGCTCGTAAGCTAGGTATAATTCTCTGAGCTAAAGGTTTTATTCATCTGTTAATAGAGGCAGGCAAGAAGAATGTTCACATTGGGAAGTGAAAGAACAATTGTTGGCTGAAA